>MU826398.1:459404-479961 GCA_029204205.1 Desmophyllum pertusum
CGAGTCTCAAGGAATTTGCTTAAAAGGTTCAAAGGGCAAAAAAAAAAAAAAAACAGTAATGATATACGGAACAATCGACAATAAACCCAAATTATTTTTCATCCAGGAAAATGTAACGAGTAATGTCACGAACATTTACTGTCTCCTGATGACAATTCGGAATTATTATTTTGGCTGTCATTTTAAGCATTTTCTGAAAAAATTTTGTTAGCCTAAACACAATTCCAGCAACTATCTCAGTGTTAGTATCGTGCAGATATGAAGAATTTCCAAATTGAAGCTGATCTGGCAGTCGACCACGGAATTTTTATTTCAATTTATCATCCAATTTTTTCTAGAATGGTCAACACCGCCGGGATTCCAATAAGGGTCAAGGGAAAATAATTTTTGGATGATAAAAATTACGAGAATTCGCCAAATTGGCAGCCCTAGGAATATTTATCATTGAGAGGAATGTTATAAAGCACGTACTTGCTGTATTCCGATAAATAATGGTTAATAGGAACTGAGTGGAGGCCACTTCGGTCTGTAATCATACGAAGTGACTTTAAGAAAATCGGACGAACCGCGTATAGCTGTGAGTCCGATTGTTAATCACGAGTATGTGATTGTAGACCAGTACTGGACGACACGAACGTTCTGTATCTATAACATTTTAGCCAAAGCACTGTTGAACAATAAATCATCTCTGTGACAAATTTATTTTTTTGAAAATTTAAAAAGGAATATTCCGGTCACGACAAAGAATGAAACCCGGGAGGGAGGGACACACCTTTATAATTGATGGGTGGGGTGGTGCCGCGGAGGTCTTCAAACCATGACCCAAAATCCGTTTCATTTTGACCCGGTTTACGACAAGACGCCTTATTCTGTAACCCTGTTTTTAAAACAGGGTTTTTTTAAACAGGGTTACTCTTAAAAGCGTTACAATGCAGGTAATACTGATTAGTATGCTGTTTTTAAAAAAACGTCACTTGTATTTTTTTTTCTTTTTTGTTTGTTTGTTTGTTTGCTTTGTTTTATGAATGACGCACCGAACGCTCCTTGTCAAAGGAAGTGTCCCCCCCACCCCCCCCGCCCCCCCCCCCCCCCCCCCCCCCCCTCTCCCCCCCCCCCCCCCCCCCCCCCCCCCCCCCCCCCCAACCCCCCCCTCCTTTCCCTGAGGAATGAACCCAGTTGAGTGCACGGCCACGCGAATTTTGTTATTATTCAACTCGTTCCCAGGGTCTACTCCGCTTTCAAGATGGCGGCTGGGCGCGGAGAAGCCCAGCCGCCATCTGAAAGCCATCTTGTTTTGTCTGAACAAACAGGCTCGAGACTAAAAATTATGCCACCTTCAAATTTAACAAATTTAACACAATGAGTTCTGGAAATAAATTATGGTATATTTAAGCCTTAAATATGATGTAGATGTTATTGAACTAGCTTGTTCGGTCCGTATTGGGGAAATATTGATCTAATTCTTTTCCTTTTCATCGTGGACCACTTTGCATATAAAAAGGCGGTATTCTGTTCATTTCTGAACAATAAAACATTGAAAAGTATGCATGTGTTGCTTTGGCTGTGTTCTCGTCGCCTGCTTGTGATTGCGTTGTTAGTGTGTAACCGATTATAGAACTGGTTAATATTGTTATTATAGAATTTCTAAACCAGCTTTCACCGTCTTAAAAGCTTTGATCACGTCTTTGTTTTTCTAGTTAGAGATCATCCCTTAAAATGACTATAATCAAACGCATTTTTTAACGTTGAAAAATTAAGCGGATTAATGTCTCATCATCCATTTTGTGGTATATAAAAAGGTTCCACAAGTTTTCTGGCAGTGAATGAAAATATTTACTATCTACTATTTTATTTTATTTGGCTTCGCCTACTGTAAGATATATATAACAAAATAAACAGAAAACGGAATAAATATTACAAATAGGCAGGACAACCACAACAGCATGGCCAATTACAGTGGACCCAACAACTAGAAAAATATATTTATTTATAATATACTCACCACAGGATATTGCGATTTTGGACAATCTGATTGGTTGCCTACTCAACTAAGGCATATGAGGCAATGTACCATTACTACCTTATTTGGGAATCCACTAATTACGATAAATATCCCATTTTCCTCTGTTTTTTCCTTCTGTTCTTTCCCCAGTAATTTTTAATTGCAATTATCCTGTGGTGAGTATTATACGCCTCGTTGGCTATGAGTTAATGTACGACTCGATTTCGCGGAATAATTGTTAAATATATGTATGTATGTCTAAATTAGATACTAATTAGAAACAACAGGTTTAGAGGTCGATCAAGGCTGCGGCCTGAAAGACGCCAACGGTAGTTCCTACAACAACGACATATATTTGTACCAAGCGAAGAAAATAAAAGAACAAATACAATATAAAAGGCACAAGCTGCCTGAAATAACCATATAAGACTAGTCAGACAGTAAAGCAAACTAAATCAACAGTAAGTTGAGCAAATTTAGCGAAAGTGAATTAGAGTGATTTTATTTCAACCCGTGAAAACCATCTAAAGGTTACTTAGTGCTAAATAGTCAAAACTAAACAAAAGAAAACAATGGAATTAGTGTCTAATAGTATCTAACAGTACACTAGTGTAGGTAACCGGCTATTTCACGGTTTAAGTAAAATCACTCTAATGGACAAAACAAACGAGCCAGTATATAATGTCGATAATTATATAAATATTTTCCACTAAGATCTATCTGTTTGCTCGTTTCACGTTTTAGGGCCTGATTATCCATTTATTTTTTTAACTAAATTAAAGCATGCCAATAATTTTCTATCATGCCATTGGCTCGGCCTCGTACCCAGGACGTCTCTCCGGCCTTCCTCGTGCTTCGCGCTCATGACCAGTTCGCTCGCGCTTCACGCTCGCAAAAAAAATGCGAAGCGCCTGCACAAGAGGCTGCCCATTGGCTTGCAAGAATTTATTTCGTGTATAAGCGTTGAATAATATATTAACACAACTCTTGATAAGCGACACATTAAACAATTTACCGTGGATCCTAGATTTCTCAAACATTCCGATAACTCGAACCAAAAGTCGATTGTTTTTTAGTCAAATGTACCAATGTCTGTATTTGTGAATAAAGCTCTGATTAAAAAAAAAACCTTTTCACTGTAATTTTACCCCCGATAATTTTGGTTTCCCTGGAGGTTCGAGAAATCGGAATTCCCCTGTATTTACAATTCCTCTCTTATCTCTGATCTGATGTTTCCGGATATTTGAACTGCATGTGCGCCCGGGGAGGGGGACTCTCATATAAAAGCGACTCTAGGGGGTGATCATCGGATATTTGGGCGTGGCTCAAATCCATTCCTTTTCACAGGTACTATTTCTAAAACGACAAGTAATCAGGTATAATGTCTGAAAACATTTGTTCCTTCTCAATACCCCAAAGGTTACTGTAATAACTCTAACTATGGTCATTTTAGATTCATACACCGGCCCTAAGCGATACCAAATCACACATTTTAAGCCCCTAAAGAGTATGACGATCAGCCTCGTCAAACCCCCCCCCCCCCCCCCCCCCCCCCCCTTCCTCCCCCCACCATCACCACCGGGCATGTGTACCGGTATCACAAAATGATAAAATTCTACTTTGCCACTTCTTTTGACTGTATAAAAAATAAGACAAATCAATATTTATTCCACAACTGCGCTTTTTTTCGTGCCGCCAACCGATCACTCGATTATAGCATTCTATCTCTTACAGCTTTACAAAATAACGAGAATAACATTCCGTAGAGTTTTAATGCAAACATGAGTTGACTCGACTACCTAGTGACCGTACGAAATGTGTGTTCAGCTTAGGATAGTAAGTGAACCATATACTCATAATTTTATGGCAAAGGTAAAGCGCTAGATATATCTTGAAATAACATGAGAAAAAACTATAAAAGTTGACGACGCTTTCGACGCTACTTCACGTCCGTTATCAAGTCAAAGGTAAAATGAAAAACTAAGTTATATAGTAGTGGAAATAATAGAAAAATGCGATAGGTGTCTTATGGATATAGTTCCACAAAGGGTAAAATGAATATTAAATGGCTAGGAAAAACGATCCTAATCAAAAACCAATAACAGGGGTTAAGTAGTCTTTAAGTAAACCAGGTTTGGTTGCGAATAGAGTCAGTTTTGTGTGTTGATAGTAGACGTGATGATACAGCATTTCGTAAATTAAGCAGTCAAGCAAACTTTTCTTGCACATTTCTTTAAGACTTTAACTTATTGGATTATAAGATATTCACCGAACGAGAGAATAGGAAAAGGAGAGTCATGGACATGACATGATCTGACTATAGCAATTTGGAAGTTTGGTGTGATACTACATAGAAGCAATCAAAAATCTGCCTCGCTACATTACGGTAATGATCTGTACCTCGACTTTGCTTTGGATCAACGAAGTCTCCGTTGAATCGTTACTGTCTGGGCCAGCAGAGACCGCCTTCTATTTCTATAAACTAGGAAGGCGCGACAGGGCAGGCATTTAACCAGCTGAAAGCCCATTAAAAACTAAGTCTCTTTGAGGCGTGTCCTGAAAGGTTTACTTTCCACACTCCGGTCAAGGAAAAGCTTTAACTTACAATAAACATTGCTATGCAGATAAGAACTTATTTCAGATAAAGCTGATTTTACTGAAAACGTTTACCTCCGGACTTCCATAGATTCGGCGCTCAGACTAGATAGTAAACCTGTCAGGTTTTTTCTCTGGATTCCGCGCCTGGCTCGCGATTTCTAAGTTATGCTCGTTTTATGCTTCAGTTGAGGTGGCCGGATCCTATTTATTGGCGCGTTGGGTTACATTTTTGAGTCGCAATTTTTGGAGAAATAATTTAACCGGATTCATTGCTTTTTTGTCACTTTTTAGTCATTTTGGAAAAAGGTCTTGAATTTTTAGAAAATGTTATTTTATTTTTTTGTGGCGAGTAAAAACGTCCACTAATATATCAGTCTATTTTTTTAAAACCTCCCTTTTTTACAAAAAAATGCGCATAATTCTAAATCCGACGACAGATTTTTTCATTATACTTCATCAAGTAGCCTCAGAGCTGTGCCGCCAGTTTCCCCACATCCCCCCTCCCCCCCCCCCCCCCCCCCCCCCCCCCCCCCCCCCCCCCCCCCCCCCCCCCCCCCCCCCACCAAACCCCTCCCGTGCGTGTCGTTGCTTTGGACTGAGTGCTAGTTTCGCTAGGTTGGTTGCGTGAAAGAAACCGGATATTCAACTGTTAATGTTGTGTTGGGAGAACTTCTAAACCAACTTCAACAGTATAAAAAGCTTTGATCACTTATTTGGTTTTCCTTCATCCCTTTAGTAAATGACCATAATCCAAACGGCATTTTTTTAACGCTGAAAATATTGAGCGGATTAAATGTCTCATCACCCATTTTGCGGTTATAAAAAGGTCCTAACAAAAGGCTTAACAAATAACATAGATTTTTATGTTGAGTATCAAAAGCCCCAAATAGTTTTTTCATGGCAGTGAATGAAAATATTTACTCCCAATAAGTGTATTGAGTATGATTCCAACTGCAGTTTTACATCAACGACATATATTTGTTACCCCAAACAAAGAACATTACAAAGTACATCCCAATTCCAAAACATGGATATTTATGATCGGAAATCCAGCTGAGGACATATTATCACACACATGAAACATCAATATTATGTTGTAACTTTTTCGTGTTAATACGCTAACGACGGATATTTGTCTTAACGAAAACCTTTTCGGTAAATACCGTTGTAAGCACTTAAAATGCCTGCCACCTTTGCAAGCCCCAACTCATACATGCATGTAAGTCGGAGCAAGAACCCAATTGCCCCTCTTAGTAGCGCCAAAATTGTTAATTTTAAAAAGCCGTTCTACATCTACATGAAATTGAGGACGATAAAATCCTTTCGGATACCAAATCATCTTACTGATATGAAAGTTGACATGAAATGGAGGCCAATAATTTTATTCTTTACGCTGTTTCATACAGAGCTTGATCAATGTGTCGCTTATGGGAGTTTTGTGGTTAATTGATATTATTTCAACATTTATAGCACGCACAAAGTTCTCTTGCAAGCACAATGGGCATGATAAAAAAATTATCGCCATGCTCTCAGCTTGGGTTAAAAATAAAATAAACGGAGCAATCCATACAACTTGAAAAGCAGCAAACAGGAAATGTCTGTGGAAAATATTAATATAATTATCTAACTTACTTATATGTTTTGTTCACTCGCGAAATTTGCAAGGATTTGTTAATTGCTTAACTCCATGACTTGGCTAATCCTTATAGTTATTTCAGGCAGCTAGTACCGTCATCAAGAAACGCGTTCATAGCTTACTGAGCGACTCGCTTTACATATGATGAAAATCATGCAGAGTTCCGGCAAAGTGCTGGGAAACATTCTTAGGGCAATTTGGTAATTTTGTATTTGCCCAAATTAAGCTCCCCTGTCGCAACTTTCTTTAGTGAGGAGAACATGGGTGGTCTGAACTTCCGTACCTTGTACTCCCGCTTCCCGACCTTTCCCTTGTGGTTTCCGCCTCTTGTGCTTTTGCTATTGCAAAATATGACGCAATGTTGCGAAATTCTCCCTGTTTTCTGCCACCTTGAGAATCCCGCTTCCCTCCCAGGCTCTCTTCTCCCGCCTTCGACGTCCCGCTCCCTTTGCACCCGGGTTTCCCGCCCCCGTCCCCCGCCACTCAATTATGTAACAAACAGGCGCATGAAGAACCAGTCAGAAACAGAACCTAGGTTATATCGTGTACACTGTAGCTCGAGATTAAGCTCCTCCCCTCCCTCCAACAAGACTTCATCATCCCCCCCCCCCGCCCTCTCGAAAATCGACCCAGAACAGGAAAGTAAGTAAATCTTGATTTACTACTTTAAGTGGTTATTTGGAGGCAACTTCAGTACTATAACTGACGTCTCTTGCATTTCTTTTGTGCGTGCAAATGTCCTCGGAACGAATAGAGCCCCTGGAGCTCTGAGCTTTTACCACGGTACATAATAGGACATTTCCGAGTTGCCTTTTGCCTCTGTTTCAAAACTCCTGTGCACCAGACTCGTTTTGAAACCGAGGCAAAAGTCAATCGGAAATGGCCAATTGAATTCACGCTACTCGAGACAAATTCACTAAGATTGAACAAAACAAAAAGCCGAGAACCTCAGCATATCCATCTTCAATACACAGCAGCATTTGTCGGGATCATAAAGGAGATAGCTGCCCTTGTTGCTTTGTTCATTTCTTTGGTTTCTGTTTGTTATGGATCATCCCTTTGCGTCACTATAAACCAGGCCAAAAGTATTTTATTTTTCCGGTGAAAAAATTGAGCTGATATATGCTCATCTCCATTTGGCGGTTTACAAATCTTCGACATACGCCAAGGAATTTCATCCGAATTTCATGCTTTGGACATTATCGGTCTGCTTTTCATGATACCAGACGCCATCTTGAAAAGCAACGCACGAGAAGCCCTGGGACGAAGTTCATGCAAATTAAAACGCAATCAATACACAACAACAAACTTTATTAGCATTCTCATTTACAGATGATATATTGCTTTAAAAAAAGCAATGTAAAGTACAACAAACTCGCTCGTTTGTCGTTCGTTCTTTTGTTCGTTCGTTCTCGTACGTATGTTCGTTCGTTCGTTCGTCCGTTTGTTAGTCCAGTCCTTCGGCTCTTAACGCTGTTAGGGTCAAGGGAATCTGCGTGCGCATGCACCACTTAAATCAATCAGATGGCGACACAGCCGCAAAATGAGTGCGCGTGCGCCAACCTGCTCACTCATTTCCATACAAACATAATGGCGGAAATTCAAAATTCCCGGTATTTGTTTTCATTTCGCGTGGATAAGGCCGTCACGGAACAGATAAGGTTTTTACCTTGAAAACAATTCCGACTGAGACTCTTCTTTCACATATCTTTTTTAGCAACCTAATTATCTTTTCCACAATAGTGAATTTATCGCTCGAAGTCGAGCGATCGTAAAGTGAAACATGAACTCTTTGAGCTATGTTGTCGTGTGAAAAGAAGAGTCTCTCTCGGATTGTTTTCAAGGTAAAAACCTTATCTGTTCGTGACGGCTTTATCCACGCGAATGAAAACAAATCCTGGAATTTTGAATTGCCGCCATTATGTTTGAATGGAAATGAATCACTCATTTTGCCGCTGTGTCTCAGATGGCGTGTTTTTGTTCATACCATAAGGGAGCAATGACGACCGACGCCGGTTTCCATTCGAGGGCGGTACGGGTAAATGTTGTTCTCAAGGTTCATAAGCGTATGCCAATCCACTTTCGTATTCTTTCTTCTCTTGATACTTTCATTATACAGCATTGACGTGTTCTTAATTCCCATAATTTTTCATTCGAAACTGGGACTCTGCCCATCGGATCTTCTGAAGGTCTGCAATTGTTCAAGAAGAATGACAACTAATGCCGTGTAAAATTCCGAATATAAGCCCTGTATATTCTTTTAAAACGAGTTTTTTTGTGGGCTTATTTTCGGGGAGGGCTTATTATCGGGGAGGGGGGGGGGGGGGGGGGGACTTGATAACAACCTGGGATAGCCTGCGTGGCAGGCGTATAAAGGGGAGGGGAGGAGAGAGCGCGAAGCGCGATCGGCGGGAGGGATTACGCGAGTTACAAGAATACATTCTTACTGGTGTGAAAATGAACTAGGTTACTATGGAAGCTCTCACTTATCACTTACAAAATAATCGAGCTGAATCTGTGACAAACTTGAATCATTACCAAAAACTACACTGTTGGACAACATACATTAGCCATGATTGTATATTTCATTTACAATCCCCAAAAATATTTCATTTTAGCATAAAAACTAACCCATTGATACGGTCATTTCAGTTCAAAATGACTCATTAAAACGCACGATTATTGTGCCGCATACTAATCAAGCAATTTCACTGAATAATCATTTAGGAAATTAACCACAACAACGAGCATAAACCCACATGCGAAACGTTTCTTAATCGAAATTGAAGCCATAGCTCTCTGTATTTTTTTAACTTTATTTCCATGTTAGAGTTTCACGAATCACCGTCAGTACAAGCTTTCGTGCAGTTAGATGACATACATTGTTTGAACAAATCGTGGATTTTATCTTGTTTACCCCACTTCATCACGCCCATTTAACAATTAGATTATGAGCTCGAGATTTCTATGATGTGATGGCCGAATCAACTATCACATCATAGAAATTGAGAGCGAATAATCTAATTGTTTTAGTAAAAACTCACAACAATTTTCTAGTATTAACTCCAAATTCTCCTCCAAAACTTCGGAGAAACCGCAATTTTGTTCAGACGACCTCCAGCCACTGCTACACTCATCATTAGTAAAAAATCTACTAGTATACTAATGCAAAATGAGACAATCTGATTGAGTCTTGAAGCTACTCGTATACTATCAGCCATTAGTGGTTGGCTAGTGGCTGGATGGTCGTCTACCAAAATTGCGGTTTCTTTTCGTTTCTACGAAGTTTCGGTGGATGATAACACTAGACAATTGTTATTGATTTTTACTAAAACACAATTAGATCTATTCCGCTCTCAATTTCTATTATGTGATAGTTTGATTCGGCCCTACGGCACTCATCCAACTAATCACATCATAGAAAATTCGCAGAGCGAATAATCTTAATTGTTAATTCGAGTCGGCTTTTGCGAGATAATCGACCTCGCCATCTAGAGACAGCACACTGTGAGAAAAAGTTTTACAAACCACGTGGGGAGGGGGGAGCTAAAAAGAGGAGGGAAGGGCTTATTTAATATTTTTATCTCTAAAGGGGTGAAAGGGAGGGAAACACCCCCAAACTTTCGTTTTAAACCAGTCAGACTGCGAGAAATTCTTTGAGCTGTTCGATTCCGTGCAGTTTCCTTGGTAACCCGTATTTATTACTTAGACGGCATTTCTCGTGGCAAATTGCAGTGCAAACAGGAGGGTCGGAAGCAATTTGATACTCTCGAAACGCGTTCGTAATTAATCGCCTATGGCTGGAAAATCACGGGCGAAAGTACAGGAAGATTTCGATTTGATTCGTCATTTTTATGTGCCTTGGCGGCTTGTGGGATGTTCAAAAGAAAATTTTGGACCACAATTCTCCCTAAAGGTAAAGTTAAGTTAAGTATAAGTGGGCTTTATTCAGCTTTTCAGTTTACATAGGACACTGAGTCAGATAACGCAGAGGGGACTTTAAATCGCGTATGAAAAGCGGACAATTACTCAACGGCACGTGCTCCCCCCCCCACAAAATTGCGAAATTTGGGAATATTTCCACGGGCTTTAAAAGTAAGGAAACTAAATTTTTAATTTGTTTAAATTTTGTTTTATATATTAAAACAATCTTTAGCGCTTACAACCAATGCGTTAAAAGGGTGTAGAATAAACAGGGGCACCCAACGAATCTGTTCGCCTCACTTTATCTGCTTCCCCAGCGGACTCATTGCTGGCTGGCAAAATATTTCGGTCTAATTTTTTCTCCTAGAAAATTTTCACTGAATAATGACTATTTTTGCAGCCTAGCTGACTTGAGTTAGCATCGGAAAGAGACTGGATCGAGAGAGACTGGATTGCTGGATTGCTGACCAGAGAAGAAATCTTCAAACTAGCGACAGTTTTTTATGACCTTGACTTTAAGCTATTTGGATACGATTTTCCTGGCCGCTTTACAGTGAGATTTTTGGACATGAAAACTGCTTTTAGGAGAAGAATAGGTGACAAGAATACCTCTTCTTCTCAAACTCATTAATATTTCATCAAGGTTAAACAAAGGAAATCATGACCGTGATGGGGGTTTGATATCTGCCGTCAAAACCCTCCGTAGATTTTGCTATTTTGTTTCTCTGTTTCCTCCTTCGTATCAAGAAAGCGGATCAACTTTGATAACAATAGGCTTAAAAATGGCCATTTTAAAATAATGGCGGCAATAGCTTCGCAATACACGAGGGATTTCGAAAACTTCCGATTACCATACGAGCGGGAAATTTTTTAAAAACGATCAGCAAGACCGTTGAAGAGACAATTATCCCGGGGAACTGATACTAGTAGAATTCTTTCGGTGCAAATAGTTACGCTGGGGTGGCTGGTAGGGGTGACGGTTGCTATTATAAATTATGTTACACGCATGTTCTTCGAGTCTTCATTGTTTTTTTACAAATAGAACGTTCTACTAAACAATTAAAACAGACTTTTCTTTCGCAATAATGTGATGACCTGAAATCGTCGCTAGGTTACTCACACGTGCCAAGACATGCAGTCAAGTTCTCGTGGGAACGAGAAGTCTTAATCCCTTCGTCTTTGATTTCAAAAGTTCCAGAACCAAGTTAATTAGTTTTACCGTAAACTCAGAGCAGAAAGTCCTAGAAGCTTAATCTGTCCCGTAACAGAGTTGGTGGAGAAAGCGACGGTTCATCCCAGTACGTCCCGCAGCCAAAGCAACATCCTCTACTACGAAAAGATCATCATATCCTGTGAGTACCATTATGAACTTTACGCCGTGAGAAATCGCCGTTATCGGGACTAGCCAAGCAAAATCTAGGTAGCAACATCAAGCGCCCGAAACAGCACCAATCGAAGTACCTGCCACTGTGGACGCCGAATGGCAGCAGCGTCAGGTGGAGATCTCCATACGGGTCTGCGCCTATCTTGAAACATGGTCAACAGCTGTTCGCCATGGACGCTTGGTTTATGAATAGCTATTGAAAAAAAAAAGTTAATTGACTAAGACACCAAGTGAAAAAGGATGCCTGGAAAAAAGCGCGAATGTGCAGTATAACTGATCATTTTCTTATATCTGTTTTTCACGAGACTGCGGATTAAATAACAACAAATCACTGCGAAATAGTACTTTGCTTGATCTGTAGTTTTATCAAGTACTTTCAGTCACAAACAGCTACCCTATACAAATGCCAGGTTTGAAAAGACGCGTGATGAAACGATACAATAATAGGCACGTGGAAGACTAATGCCAGGATTGCTGAAAGTTAATTACAGGTTTGAAAAGACGTGATGAAACGATACAATAATAGGCACGTGGAAGACTAATGCCAGGATTGCTGAAAGTTAATTACATAAACTAGGATATAAAAGAGGGAAATTCAAATATCGTGTTCATTCTCAAGTTTGAGTTCGCCTCGTCTGCTTACAGTCCCGTTTACTTCAGTCCCGTTTACTTCAACTTTTTCAATCATCATGGCTCACTTCAAATGTTACTTCTGTTTAGAAGAAAGTGAAAAGAGTTCACCAAGCTCGTTACAATTGGCTTGCTGTTCTCAGTTTTGCCACAAGGAGTGCCACGAAACATGGATGAACACTCAAAACAGCTGTGGACTTTGCCGGGCGCATTTGTCGGGAATGCCGGAATCAGAAATAGAAGATGATTTGTTCGCGATCGCGGCAATTGAAGGTAAAGAACAGTTTACGTCAAACCTTTCAAAGTCATCAAATGAGAAATGACCCATTACTTGATGAATTTTCTGGTGAGAATCTGTTTGATAATCTAATGCTTTGCATTTGTTGTTGTTTTGCAGAGGAAAACAGTGAAACGGAAGACGAGGATGACGATAATGATCAAAGCAGTATCAGAGCAATGCTTCCAGCTCCGTCAGAAATAAGAAATATGACGAATGAAGAAGCTATGGAACGGTTGAGAAGCCTCTTACCAGACAATATGCTGGCAGAACAATTGGAAGCGGTAAGTAACACTTTCATTTTATAGTGTTATGTTAGCTACTTTTCACTTAAAAAAACATTCTGGTGATTAGAAATTCGACCTACTTTAAGTTATACCCTCGTTCATTGAACTGAAGTTGTAAGATTTGTTACGCTTCATCTTGTAGTTCTTGTAATTTAGTTTTTAGTTATTTTTATTTTTATTTATCCACAGTTTGATCCAATCAATTTGATTTGGGTATTGCGCTGTCTTCAAGAAAGGACTTCGTCCTCGTCAATAATTTATTTTTATTTACAGACATTTAATTTTCAACAACATAATTTATTTCGTAATTTATTTCGTTTGAACTCTATCTTTTTTCACGTTTATACGTACGCATCGACCAATGATAGAAACAGTATTTTTTCTATTGCCATTTTCGATAATGTTTTCAGTTATATACACTACGCACTTATTTATCATCCTCAAGAAGGATTTATTTCTATTTAACTTTAACTCTAATTTACCGTTTTATTTTGTTTCTTGTTAGTTTGACGCAGAGACAGTTCTCAAGCTTTGCTGTACTTTAATTCGTTTCAATTATTCGTTTACACAGGATCACTTTTTAAATATTTGTTTTTATTCATATTTTCGTAATCAATTTTCATATGCCAGTCGATTAGTAGAGTTTTTTATTTCACATAGGTATAGTTTAGAGTATCAATATAATACAATTTTTACAAATTTTAATTGTTTTTAAAATTATGTTTGGCATTTGATGTTTTGTTATAAAGGGCTCAATATTTTCGGTTTATGACAGTTTATGAAGCATTGATGGGTCTTTGATTGTTTGATTTTTTTTTCTTCTCTAGTTTTCGCCTTGGTTTCTTCTAGAGACAATTAGTCAATTGACTGAGATTGACATGGAACCAGCAATGAATTGTTTGATCAAACTGCATTACCAATCCTACAATGCGACGGATTATCCATACATAGCCCTTTTAACAGAACATTTTTTGTCATCTGATTTCTCAGTAACATTTAGTCCAAACCCTTTACGCAGAGGTTTTGTAGATTTTACAATTTGCTATAGAACGTGAATACTAATGTAAACACAATGTTATTTTTTTTTTACTTTACTTTGGTTGATTCCTTTAAATTTCACTTACTTAGGTGTCACTTACAAAAAAAAAATGTAAATAGAATTTCGCTTTATAAAACATATTTCAAATATTTGTACCGCGTAGCTCTGGGACGAGAATGCGGTTTTAATATATTCAATAAACCAGTGAAAAATTATATTCAGTTGTCTGTCATTCCTGCGCATGCGTCTGTGTTTATGTGATGTCATCCCTTGATTAACCTATGCCCTACAATTCATATGACAACTCATGATTTTGATTGGTTGTGACATTTGATTGACATATGCTAATTAGGCGGTGATTTGATTAACATATGCTAATTAGGCGGCATCCCTTTTTTACCCTATACCGACCCCCTTAACTACTTGTGACCATCAGTACACCATTGCTTGACAAGAACAACTAGAAGTGACAGTCCACATGGAATGGTGCAAACGCACCATGTTCCTCAGCACGACCCATCACGACTCTACTCCCAATCTGCGCGTTTCTGAGAGCGTTGGTGAGGAACTTAACTTTCTCACCCTGTCCAATTTGCCCAGACACACATCCAAGAAACCAAATCTGCTTTCACGATTACACGTGTCTCAGGACCATCAACAGATCCTCATAGGCTTGCTAAACAATAAACTCGAATTCCACTGGACAACGGACAACCACCAACAAGTAGTGTTTCATTATGTAGTTATTTTGGGCCGATTATTTAAACGACGTTTAGACATCGCTAAGAAAGTCTTGGTCTAAACCTGGTTTAAACCGGGGAACCGGATTATTTAAACGTCCTTTATTTTAAACTTCGCCAAAGCGGGGTCTAAACACAGACTAGCAAGCAATAGAAACTTAGACCTGGTCATGAGTAGGTTTAGACGTAGTCTAACGTTTTTATTAGTCAAGGTTTGTGTCATGGATGGAAGTTCGAAGTATAGAACGTTACAGGAATAGGCTAACAAGCCTTGTCTAAACCTCGATTTAGCCTTAAACCAGGTCTAACTTAGACTTCGTTTAAATAATCGGCCCTTTATGTTTGACGAGGATTATCTTTTACCCATTTTTATGAACTCTCTACGCCCCGAGTATGCCCAATTTAATACCCGTTATTTGTATTTAGAATTAGTATTCGAAATGGCGGAGGCTCGATACGACGTCTTGGCTTCCTTCCTCTTAGAATACTTTAATCGGTATTCTTTGGCCCAGTTTGTTTCTCCCTCCCTCATTTATCGCTCCCGTTCGCTGGAAGAATTTTTGGCCTCGGCACGGTCTCTACCGAACAGAGTAGCGCTCAGGCGTCGCCATCTTGTGTCCGCCATTCATACAGAGCGATAGAGGAGGACCCACCGTACCCACCCCTGAAAAGTTCTCGTGGGAACTTTTCCAACACTTAATCCCTTCTCTTTTGTTTCAATACAATTCCAGAACCAAGTTAATTAGTTTCGCCATAAACTCGTAAACATTATTGTTTTAGTTAATCCCTCTAAGTTAATTGAGTTGTTTTCGTAACTGTAGAATATAATAACGTCAGCCCAGTTAGACTTTTTAATTTACTTTAGTTTATCGATTAAGTAGTTTATTTATACTTGAAGACTATTCTGGCCCTGTCGCCAGCTCCACAAGAACCGTGAAACCTTTGGTTTCATTAATAACAAACAAGCGAACACTTTAATTAAGTTTGAGTATGCGAAGTATTTACTAGTGTAATCTTTAGCCTTTTGATCTTTTGATTTTTATTACAGTGTAGGTCCACGTTCGTATGTTTACATCGTATCCTGTCCACAACTGTGATTGGTATCGAAAACACTTCGTTTAAAGGTTTTTATGATTCTAGTTTTGGTTTTCTGACTGAAATAAGTTTAGGTCAAGTTGGTGATTTGGAAACCAACGCGCAATATTAACGTATCGAAGGCTCAGCCTGGATTAACTTTTATCAATGGAATTCTAATGAGTGCTCAATCGACCAATCACAGTTCGCGGCATGGACGCTACATTCAGCATTTACGCTTTAGTTCAACTGAAAACGGCTCAGTCAGTTACCTTGAGCCTTATAGCTAGGAGCTGATTAAAAAAAGTTCAACCACAACAACTGTGTGAGTCATCCTTGAGACGAAATTCCCCAACGATCAAGAAGACGCTTAATCTGTCCCGTAACAGAATTGGTGGAGAACGACGGTCTCGCTTCTCGGAAACCTCCCGCAATAACAGCAACAATCTCAAACCGAGTGAGTACCTTATAAACGTGAACTTTACGCAGTGAGTGGTCGCCATGCTAAAGAAAAGCCGAGCCAACTTTAAGTAGCACAGCCATTAAGCCGCTCGTTAACACGAAAGCCTTTGTACTTAACAGGTGCCGCCAGCATTTGGTTTAATACCACACCTCACATGGCAGGAAAAACTTTCCACGAACTTTCCGCCGCACTAAGAACACAATTTCATTCGGATAGTGACATTTGGCTACTGCGACAAACACTCAATGAACGAAAACAGCTTCCTCTCGAATCGATTAGCGAATATGCTGCCGCAATTCGGCGTCTTGGACAACGCATTAATTTGCCGCGCTCAGAATGCATAAATTACTTTATCCGAGGACTACTACGACCAGACCTTAAAAATTTCATCATTTTACAAAGACCTGCTGCGTCGTTCGAGGAAGCTGAAACGCAAGCAAAATTACGCGCCTCGGTCCCAGTCCTTCGCCCCGCTGACCGCACGGATGAGATATTGAACGCGCTCAAACAACCTTGACGCGACCTTCAACACTTTGGATATGGTCAGTTAACCCAGTCCATACAAACAACTGCCGAGGATATCAACCATATCCAAGAATCTTCTACCACCACTACCACAGATTACGTGGCACATTTCGCATTGGGTATTGGCATAGTAAATATTGTGGTTAACCTTGTATTGTTATCTCCGTGCCAGGAATCATGCTGTCAACCGCTGCACCACCTGCAACCGCCAGCAACTTCGGGCTCAGGATCCGTCTGCAGGACCGGATAGGCTGCCGTGTGACAGCTAAATCACACCAACACATGTCCACCGTATCTCCCTATTTGGCCGCCTTCTTCAGATCCCCGTTGCGATGGTGTAAAACTTGCGAACGATCACATGGTTACGACACCATTTGCCTACCACAACCCGCCTTTGATGAACACCTAGTCAAAATTTTACTGGGCATCATCGACGGCTAAAAGGACACCCCATGGACCTCAATAGACCCTCTGGACTTCTTATTTGTTTCCCATTATTTTCTATTTGGTGAGAACTACTCATGGCCTTTCTTTAAAGCATCGTTGACGAAACAGTATGCTCACGATGTCTTGTTCTCCGGTACTATCGACGCCTTGCAGTGGATGGTCCACTGCGGCATGGCCACTTACCTCGAACGTTTTACACTATGGCTGGGACAACTAAATCCCGCCTTGAAACCTTTATCCCTTACAGCATTAAAGGATTGTAAGACTCATTCGGACATTCAGGGACATGTTTTCACTATTGCTTGTAAAAATCGAACTGTGTACACTGGTCGGTTTTCATGGACCTTACCGCCTGTTTTAGAGACTGTGAAGACGACGATGAATGGGACGACTAATTAATTAATTACTTATTTATTTACTTTCTATGCCTCAATTTATCATTCAGTCATCCTGTCTTAGACATTCCACCTCCAGAACACCTCAACAAATCGGTCCTTCGTGACCTTGACTCGACCTTTGATATCATAAATGGTCAACTCACTCGAACATTGACGGCGGTCAACAACGATATCGACCATATACATGAAGAACCAACATACTCTGACCGCCTACATAGGATATGCTGCTCTGGGTGTCAGCATCTTAGTTGCTTTGTGAGTTTCATACTAATCCACTTGTTCCGTCAGACAGCTAACCATGCAAGCAGGAGGCCCAACGGTAGTGCCAGTCTTGTCAGCACCCACACCTGCCCCGACTGCCACCGACTCAGACCTACCATTCTCCATTCAGGTTCAGCACCGCAACTGGAGGCTGAGACACCTCTAAGCCGGCCACTTTCCTGATTACTATCAGCACGTATCTGTCTACTTTCTACCATACAAGCCCACTATTACGTTTATGCAAAAGGATGTCGGCAGCTCCACTCCAGAAGAACATTATGTTTTCCACCTACCAGCATGGATCGCCGTCAATTATACACTCTGGTCGCCCTCCTTGACGGGAACTTACAGTTCACATGGGACAACGATGAACATTTCATGGTATTTTCGCTATTACTTAATCTACGAGAAGCGAAAGGTAAAGAGATTGCCGCTACATGTACAAAGATGTAGAACATTGCGTTCTTTCTTGTGCCGACTGTGCCAATCGCTCCTGTGTTTTTAAACAAGATGGCAACAGCAAAGGAAAAAAGGTTCCAGTGGAACAAGGGAGATATAAAATCGAAAATCTTATTCGATGTGTCGCGAATTTCAAATCGAAATCAAAATAGAATATAACAACAGCGACTTTAATGGAGACAAACGTTCAGCCGATATGTAAATAAGTTGCCCGTTATTCAAATCGCCCCTGATTCTATGATGACTCTTCCCGCGCAATTCCAAATTTGGCGCCCAGGCTGAAATTTTGACCCGGGGCTGAAATTCGTCATGTAATCGCAACAAAATTCCAGCCCGTAACCGGGCTGAAATTTCAGCCCGGGCTGAAAATTCGCCATGTAATCACCCCCTTATACTTTTTTGTGCATGTTAGAGGCTAATTTGGTACGCAGGGCTTCCACGGGTAATTTCCATCAATTTTAACATCGCAGTCTCTCAAAGCCATTTTTGCTGACTTTTTATCGGGCGGAACTTTTCATGGAGCAACAAGCCTTGTTATACACCCAGCTTGTTTGCTTTTGAAGAGTTTGCTAATTTCGTTTGAGAAGCTTTCGTATCAGTACAGTTGTTTGTGTCGTATTTACAATTACATACTTTCCAGAGAGTTTTTAGTGGGCAGATACTATTCCACAGTATTCTAAACGACGAAGTTTTAAGGTTGTATTTATTTCTGGGAAGTACAGCCCATAGTGAGGAAATTGTCATCGTCATCTTTTAAGTCCTTTTACCTTTGTGATACCTTCTTATACCATTTTCTTTTATAGAAGAATCGCGCGAGTCATTAATTCTGATAAGTGAGTTTGGTGCCATAAACTTTAGCTCCTAGAAACTGATTCTCGGAGGTTATGCAGTCTTCAAAATTAACTTCTGACCAGTCTGAGAGAAATTTCCTCTATAACCTTAAAACACCACTGTACGACACCTTGATTAATTTTCGCCTGCTGTCTTTCTTACTAAGATTGCTCGTGAAGGCCAAAATTTGCCGCCAAAAGTATCTAGTTTTTAGATCAAAAAAAGTTTCCATTTTACAATGGTTTTCCCTTGCTCCGCTTTTACCAATTCCAGTAGACTCCCGACTTTTCAGCGTTTTGGCCGTCGATGTGGTAGGACCCCTACCAGCCACGTGGTCAGGCCACCAATATATTGTCGTTTTCATGGAATATTTGACGAAATGGCCAGAAATATTCCCTGTTAAGAATGCCGACGCTGTTACTATCGCAAAACTTTTGACGGACGAGTAGTAATATACGCTAGACCAGAGCCATTTTGACACCTACCCATCAAACTCAACATCAAAGGATGCCGCCCCTATTGTGATTAGCTCCGCCCCCTTTTTGCCAGTTGCTATCCCTGATGACGTAATTAGCTCCGCCCCTTTTTGGATTGACACGAGTCCAATATTATCGATTAGTTTTTGCTGAAATTATCGATTAATTTGGATGTATAAATTATCTAGGACTGAAACCCTCCGTTTTCAATCCGAGTCACGTGGTTATGTAACCAATGAGAAGTCGGGGGGATGGGGGGTATCACTTACAGTAGCATTACTACATATTGTTGCTAAGGACGCTTTTACC
Organism: Desmophyllum pertusum; assembly: GCA_029204205.1. Classification (NCBI taxonomy): domain Eukaryota; kingdom Metazoa; phylum Cnidaria; class Anthozoa; order Scleractinia; family Caryophylliidae; genus Desmophyllum; species Desmophyllum pertusum. Next base: position 479,165 of record MU826398.1, read on the forward strand.
GTCAAACACGCTTTCACGGGTTAACAGCAGATCAAGAATGAAATCGCCAATAATGGTAAGGACATCTCTTTTAAACAATTTGTGTTAGGTATGACAATTACACTTATTCGTGTAAAGTTTACAAATACACTGATTAGTAAATGGTCAGATCTACAACACTTATTCTTCATTTACGATATAGTTTTCTTTTCATGAAAATGAAAATGCATCATTGAAAATGCACTGTCATTTTCTATTTCTAATTGTAATAATATTAATCCTAGATTCTTTAATTTTATCATGCTACTTGATTTGTTTGTTAATCTTACTGACTAATTATATTTCTCTAGACTCTTGTGTTTTTAGAAAAACACAAACTGAAAAAGCAGGTTGGAAGATGAAAAAATTCACGCCCTGTTATACCGCGTCCATCTTTTCGCTTGGTACTGAATTTGCATTAGAAATAAGCAATGGTCATGAATTTGCATTAGAAATTAGCACCTCTTTGTTTCTTTTAGAAGGCCAAAGAAATCAAAATTGTCAAGAGACACAAAATAAGTTCAAAATACTTTTCCTTTGCTCACTTAAACAATCAAAATAGTTGTCTTAACAAATGATGCTATCGTTTTAACTTATTTACATCTCATTTTTGTTTTTTACAGATGGAAATTGACAACTTGAAATTCGAAATTGCCCAATTAAAAGAAAAATTAAAAAAAATAAAGGAAGAAAAGTTGAACAAGTTAAAAAGATGGAGTGAAGAATCGTGAAAAGTATTTAGAACAAAAAAGAAGGGAACGACAAAGGAGAAAAGAAAC
>MU826399.1:0-465000 GCA_029204205.1 Desmophyllum pertusum
TATGCAAACTTTTATTAATTAGGAATTAACAACAGCACGAGTATGATTACAGACTCAATACAGACCGAATTGGACGACACAAAGTTCTCAGCTATAACAAAATTCGTGGAAGAAATTTAGACAAAGAAGCTTACTAATCTTTAATCATCTCCATGACGAAATTCGAGGGAAAAAGTCATCAGTTTCGAGGATATTTCGACGGAATATTCAGTCACGCCAGGAACCCAATCAAGTGGAAGGCACGCGATTGAACATCTTGTTATTGGATACCTTGTTATTGCATGGACACTTTGCTGCTTTGCTCCAATTTGGTGAAATAGAGCGTGCTAAAAACCAATCAGAAACGAGAATTTTGTTATGGATACGATTAATGAAGTTATAGCATGCGAGCAAGCTCTCTCAAGCTATGAAGCTTCAATTCTGTTGCTCCCCCAGTTGAAAATAATACTGGTGGAAATGTTATGGGGCATGAAGATGTCTTCGAAGTCCAAACAATCGGACAGATCGGAGTACATGTATTTCTCCCGTCCGGCAAATCTCTCGCTTTTGTTAGTGCCCAGTATCACGCGCCAAACCCTCGATTGGAACCCCCAAGGCAAACGCAAGAGAAGGCGTCCTGTTACAACATGGCGGGGATCCTAGATGCAGAGCTGAAGACCATTCGCATGTCCTGGGAAGAGGCAAAGCAGATCGCCCTAGATCGAGATCAATGGAAGGAGATAGTGACGGCCCTATATGTTCGTGGTGGAACAAAGAGGAGGATGATGATCATAACAATTATCAAAGTTGTCAGTTGGTAGTAACAGTGAAATTTAGGTGGCACGCTCTCTTCTCTTCGTTCCGTCGTCCTCGTTCCCGCCCCAGGCCGCGCTCGGCTCGCTTCGCTAGCCGATTTCTTTTACCTGCGATCTGGCCCTCCTCTAACCTTGGGGAGCCTGATCGCAGGTTAATTTTCTTTAGGAGTCTGATCTCAGGCTACTAGTCGTTCCATTTTATCATAAGAGTCCTTATAGAAAAGTTGTGAAACTTATCTTGCATGGCAGCAAAACTAAAATCCCAGCACTATCATTGGTGATTCCTTGTCAAAAGCTAAGCTGCAGAATGATCTGAATTGTGTGGGGGAGAAACGAATTCCGATTTAATTGATCATAGATATAGTATCGTGCTCGTGCTTCCTCGCGTTTTTTTTTTTTCAGTTTCGTTTATGTGAGTCTATAGTCAGTCCTAAACAAAAATGCCATGCATCAATGAATGTGTCTATAATAACAAGCTTCACCGTTTCGAAATTAGTCGCGACTTGGACTTTTGAATCTACTTTCACTGGACATGCTTCGATCTTGGACGACTCAGAAAAAACGACACTGGTGACTTATAAAGGCGGTTTATTCTTCACAATTTCTGTCTACTTATAAATACAACCTCTAAGGCGTAACCGATTGTCATCGAAGATGTAACCACTTATTAACCAATTATAGTACAATTTATTACAGAGCAGATTTTTACTGATTTTCAGTAACTGTTCTATAGAACACTCTCTTTGATTCTAAGCTATTATACTAGGCTTGCAAAGCAAACAAAAAGATAACTTTTACAGTGTATATGTGAAGGAGGGGGACATTGGGGGGGGGCTCTGAATACCGCAACACCGCAAAAAAAATCGAAAAACACCGCATCACCGCACGAAAAGTTGACGAAACACCGACACCGCAATATATTAAGTTACTTATAAATGAAGACGGCTTGCGACTGGCTGCTTATGGCTCCGTCAATTCCAAGCCCGACCATGCCCTCCCCGGGCATTTGTCGGGCATTTTACAACTTTTCAACCCTGGGGTGGGCATTTGCTATAACCGGGCAACCCGGGTGTGGGGCATTGTCAGAGGCAGCGTGATCTTTCGGATTTTAAAAGACGTATATGCTTTGTTGTTTATTTAAAATTTCCTGATTGCCGCCAATAGAAAAATATAAAAATTGAGTTGATATTAAACCTCGTTTGAGTCCCGCACTTTTCAAGTGTACCGGAGCCCCACCCCCACCCCACATATGTGCAAAAATGTGCACTGTTACTTTCCACGTGCGAACCAAAGATGGCGGAACGAAGCTTCAACTTCTCCTGAGGTATGTTGCAGTCGTAATTAAAACATAGTTAGTAGAGGGGACTACTAAACTATGATTAAAACAAAATGTTCCAAAAACTATGACAATGATTACAGGTATAAATAATTCTTTGTGTGAAACAATTATAGTCCTCCCCATCATTCAATAGTTCCTGTTGCCGGGAAATTAGATTTTTAAAATCCTCGAATCCGCACAAGAAAATAAAATTTTGAGCTTGTCCCGTGGGTCGTGGGCCATTCTGGAACTTTTCCTGCAAGCCCCCACCGTCAGCAAGGGGATTTAAATATGCATAATAAGCTGAACCCCACCGTGGCAGGCATTTTCCACATTCTAGACAAACCTCCAATAATGACGAAATGCCCGACAAATGCCCGCACTGGGCTCGGGGGAAAAAAAGACGAGCGGAGCGGCGAATGAAGCTTTTCCGGGATTTGAAATATTGACCGGAGCACGAATAAAGCAACTTTAGAAATATATAAGTCATCTGGACTGAGTGAAGCTATTTAATCTTTCTCTAGTCCCCAGTAGTACTGCTGCTATCAACCCCCTGGAGTTAACAGCAGGTAGTTAACAAAGGTACGTGCTTTTAATAAATAAACACGGGAGTCGTATAATAACAGTACGTATAGAAAGCTGAGTAAAAATTTCCCCAGTTGATGACCGACAACTGGACGTACAAGGGGTCGGACGCATTATTAAGTAAAAGGTTGCATTCCAACAAAGAACCGTAACATCGACCAAATAATTTCGTTCCACCGCTACACCGGATGGTTGATAAACAACAAAACAACGCAACACCGCCCAGGATTGAGCAGATCACCGCCAAAACCGCAATGTGCGGATTTTATTCACCGAACTTACCGCATAAAAAACTCCAAGCAACACCGCAACACCGCAAAACACCCCAAAGCCCCCCCTCGTGAAGTAATGTAAAAGATATATTCCCGCGGTGTACTTAGGTTTTTTTTTACAACACGAATGATTGGTTGTATTTAAGGCTTGTCACCACCCAACAAAATAAGTTTTTCCTCAAACCCCCACATATGCTTTAACTGTACACGGGGCTAGTTCCATTGAAAATATGTGCCGTGGATCCTGGGAATTCCATTTTGGGGAACTTCTTCAAAGGTTCCCTTCTTCTGCCGTCTCACCAATTTACGTTCTGAAAGTTTTCACTTTTAAATCGGAAGAGAAGGATCTATTCTATCTGATTATCCCCCTTTAACTATCCTAGCTAGTGACTGTTGAAATAGCCTATTCCCTGTTCAACCGGGGGATATTCAGTTTGGGGGCAATCCTGCTTCCCCAAGGTTATGGAAGTGTTTAACGTTGATCAGGGGGCCCCTGTTATCTCGTGGGCCCGCTTTAAAAAAACTTCCCAATGAATAGTACGTATGGGATACCTCCCTTTTGCGGAAGGAAATGTGTTCTTTCTCGTGTTTTGTCCATATCTTGAGCCACCCACATTCGTATTCATAAAACCGCAAAAATTGCTTGCCTTCTCGTATCAGCCTAATAATGCATTCCCGCAAAACACTTCTCTGGGGCGATAAAAAGGCCCATCTGTGTTGACAAAATAAAGGGAAAAACCCTATAATTAGAGCCAAGTTCTAGTTAACGCAAGGTGATGGCCTTAACTTAAGAGATTGTCTATTCCATAAAAGGGGGGTGAGTACGGGAGCCACTAAGTTTAAATTTTCACTGGTCTACCACGTAACTTGTAATGTTATTTACCCGTGGAAAAGTACCCCACTGGAGACTTCTCCCGAAATGCCCCACCAAAAAAAAACGAGCAGAACGGGGAAGGAAGGGTCACATGGCTAGGAGGGGAGGAAAGGAAACTTGGAGAAGAAAACAGGGGGTGGGGGGGTTGGGGGGGGGGGGTGGAAAGAAGGTTTTCTTGTAATGTAGTGTTAACGGGTGGATCTGATTTAGAACTTTTAGGCTTTTATATTCTCACAGTAGCTTGGGGGGGCGGGTACTGGTGGGGGGGGGGGATTTGGTGGATCATGGGTTGTCACGGAAAAATAAAACAACGTTTCCATTTCAGCGTTTTTTTCATTCTTACAAATATGGGGTACATACAAAAGTATGTTAGCGGAACACTCTTGAAGACGTTAACTATAAAACAGAGTATGAAGAATAGTTCTTATTGCTGACCCACTGAATCCCTGCCCACAATCAAACAAAGTTTTAGGCCCGCCCGTATATCCGTCAGCTATAAAGGAGAAAAATAAATAACTTTCAACATTGCAAAAGGTGGAGTGTGAGAAGGGGGATAAAAAATTGCGATCTTTAGTCATGTAGGTTTTCAATACGCAAATATGTCGAAGTCAACAGTACTACTATCATAGTTGCTGAGAACTCTTGTCGATGAGGATTCCAAAAGTCATTCTGCTACGATATCACGTCAATTAACGGGTTTGACAGCCACACTACTGCACAGCAAACTAAAACTGAGGATCGATTATCTTGTTCACTGGATTAGATCATTTACACGGAGTTTACGCTTAATTTCGTCCGTTCATCCACCTATATTGGCAAAACGTATGCTAAGTATGCAAAACTATGTATTTCAAACGTCTTCTTATCCGTTGTTTTAAAAAAAAAAGTATTGAGAAAAGGGACGAGTGTTTCCGCCATACATGTGAACTAGTTTGTTAAAAAAATGAACCGCAAAAACTACATTCTCTGTTTCCCGTAATTATATTTTATATATTTTAAAATTTCTCAGGACCTTTTCTAAATTTCTAAAATTTTTTATCACTGTAACTAAGCTTGACGTGACTAAAACTTTGCCAGCCTTGAGCGATTCAATCTCAGCAGTTCCAGAAAATCATAGATCACGATGACATACGTTATGTAAACCACTAACAACTTTGTCTCACACGAGAGCTTTCAATTTTTACTGGATCAAACTTTGAGATGGACGCTCAGGCGTACTCATATATATTCAAATACTACTAGAAATTTATGAGAGTGTCATCGATATAAATTAGTCAACGGATATAACATGTGTCCGAGAAAAACTGTGTATCTTGCACCCAAATATCGCCTGATAAAAATGTGCGCTTTTCACGCGGCAAACCGGTCATGACCTGACTCGCCAATGAGAAAGTGATCGCGTGTTGCTTGCACATAGTTAAGCCCCGCGGGTTCACATTAGTTTCCCTGATGAAAGTGATATCAAAGTCTGCTTAAAAACCAAGGGTTTCTCTGTCTCGGGTCTCAGAAGAATCTTTTGCTGCCAGTCCCCGGATATCAAAAGAACATTACTATTCCAAACATGTTAATGCTCGGGCGAGTGGACGGAGAAATGTATTGATCATGCAGTGCCCACTTCATCAAGTGAAAAGCACGTGATTTAGATGCACAGACAGAATGACGTAGCTTATTGAATCTATGGTTATATCATGAATTGTAAGAAGTTAGGTACCTTGTTCTCCACCTTTGGTACAAAAATGTGTCTTCAGTTATCCAACGACCGTGCTTCCAAGATGTCTTTGAGGCTACGGAAATAAAACATGACGGTATATCAAACGCTGTGCGCGGGCTGATCCAGCTAGCCCTCTGCGACCGAATTTATTTTTCAAAAATACAGTCCAAGCTCCCGAAAGCGTACTGACTCTTGGATAGCAGAAAAAGTGTCTTCAATTCGAGCTGGCCGCTCACGGGAATGTGTAAATACAGTTTGTATGAGCTAGAGTTTCAAACGGTGGTTTGTCAAGGCGGCCGGTAATAGATCTGTCCGCTCGGAGAGCTTCGACTGCATGTATATCATCAGAGAGATCGCACGCGACACGCGATTGCATCGGGCTTGATCACGGATTGTAACATGGCCTTGCCGATAGAAATGTAAAAACTCTGTTGAAAATACAAAGGAAAGAAACGTTACTCACCTCTTTCCAATCTCAGCAAGCAGAACTGATCTTGAGAACAGAGTGTTTTCTCGCTTTTATTTTGAACTTCCCTCTTCAGTCTCCCGAGATGACGTCATGTCTATTTGAGTTTATCTCGTACTTTCTGACCAATAAGGAAAACGTTTTTGTATAATTCTTAAATATGATTGGCTATCAGCAAAGAGTTTTTTTCCCTGCTTCTAAAAATATCATTAGAAACTCGACAGCTATAAACAAAGTGGAAGGGATATTCCCTGCTCAATTTGAGCGGCAATTTTGGAAATGATGCAATTCCTGCACAGCGGGTTGTTTTTATAACATTCGCTTGCCGCACGGAAGGGATTTTTCCCTCAGAAATCGAAAGTGCTGCACATGTTTGTGGAATAATGTTATTTCCCTGACATAGTTTGTTTTAGATGTTTCATGCTCGTTTAAAATTACTGAAAACTTGAGAAGTGAAATGGCGTACTGGCTCATGTTAGCCCTTTTTATTTTCATTAAAGAACATGGCATTTGTTGAAAGCAGAATAAAACTAATTTAGTACATGAATATAGGTCTGTGGATAAAGATTACTCCCTATCCCCAATCCCTTCTCGAAAACACGAAGCTCTGCCGTGCCCAGGCCCTCTCCCAAGTCCTTCACGATTTTTCGAACGCCTGCCATTTTTTGCCAGAGATATGTCGCGGCATCTTTGCCTTGTACTTCGAGTGGAATGGAGACATTATTCCAGTGGAAATTCTACTGGTTTGTTCTCCTGGGTATCGAGGTTGTTAAAAAGTCCTCGATCTATAAATCTACTTCACAGTGGAAAACAGGAAAACTTAGCAAATATCCGAACAAAGACAATTTAGCAGCATGTATACCAGTGGGAGTCGATGAAGATTTTTGATAAAAAGCGATCTGGAGCCCGTGTGATTGATCTGAGAAGTGACACTGTGACTAAACCCAGCAAGGAAATGAGAGCAGCAATGGCGGCTGCTGATGTGGGTGGACGATGTATACGGAGATGATCCAACAGTGAATGGTTTAGAATAAACCTATATTTCAAACCGCAAAGTATAACAGTGGTGGATACAGGGGGAAAGTCGGGGGGTCCGGACCTCCTATCAGACCTTAGGGGTCTTTGCTTTCTCCTATTATCCATAGCAAAGCCATCCCCAAAATCCACCAAAATGCACTTTTCAGAGCCTAAAATCTCAATTTTTTCCTGTGGGAGGCCCCAAACACCCCCCTTTGTGCTTTACTACTGCGTCTACTTCCAAACATTTTCCTTCAATCTACTTCACATTTTCGGGAAAACCCTGGACCCCCCCCCCCCCCCCCCACCCCCCTCGTTTAAAAAATCCTGGATCCACCTGTGTATAAGTATCGCTTAGTATTGCACTGTATTGCATAGTATTGCACTGTGTATCCTTTCTGCACATAATGCCGCACATAATTAGCAATGCTTGCCTGAAAGGTAAATAATCATTTTCTCGTAAACGAGCACCGTGACCTACCTATCATTTTTTAATTATCACATATTTTTAAGTCTAGTAATCATCTTCTTTCTATACAAGGAGGTATAGACCAATAATTATTATTCCTATTGCAGAAAAAATATGTTTTTGGTGGATTTTGTAAGGAATTATGAGGTATTTTTAGTCGATCATATCTCTTTCGCAGTAATGTTGACCTATTCTTTTTATTCTATATTTTGAAACATTATATTGCCATGTTCAACTAGGGAAAGTTTCAGAAAACTTCTATTGCAACTTTTATTTCAATGGAATCACCTTAAGGATGTTCAATTTTGAGATGCTTAAATGTATTAAAAACTTGTGTTATTGCTTTTACCAGCCTTACAGGTCAAAGCAGCAGAATTGACTGGTAAAGATGCTGCTCTCTTTGTACCTAGTGGAACAATGGGGAATTTGGCAGCAGGTATTATTTAAGTGGCTTGTTTTGCTTTTCAATGTATGTGGTCATTTTAAGAAACTAAACATTTAATCAAATGCAGCCAGTGCCACCAATAAGACACAATCTTTGGTTGGTGGAGTCAACAAATCTTGACAAGAACCCCTTCCAATTATTATAGAAGCCAAACTGTGATTGGCTAAATGTCACTCGACATCTAAATGCAAAGTGGCACATAAAGCCTCAGCATTGCGAAGCATTACACAATGACCCAAAATAAGGGTTGCAATGGAGACTAGTGGCTGGCTTTGTTTTTCTGTCTTATAGATCTGTTCTTGTCAAGCAATATTGAATTCACACATGATATAGTAACTGTAGCTCGAGAGCAGTCGTTTGTATTATCCAGCAATTGCATATAACAAGTTGTTGTGTTTATGATCAAGAATGTTGTGTCACATTGTACCACAATAAAGGAAGCAACAGAAAAAAAGAAATATAAGGAAATGCCAACTAAGGAGGCGGGTGGGGTGGTTGGATAGAGAAAGCAAGTTCCCGGGCCATGTCCCGGGCCGTGTGTCTCATATTTTGCCAGTACACCCTACAAAATTAATGATATAAACAAGTCAATAAAAAAAATTATTTATTGATCAGTATCAATTGAAGGCATTAACTTTTATTTCATCTTTCAGTGATGGCACACTGTCCTGGTCGAGGAGATGAGATACTTGTTGGTGACTTGGCGCACATCATTTTGTGGGAACAGGGTGGAGTTGCACAGTTGGCTGGTATACACACACGACAGGTGCGCACCAATCTTGATGGGACACTGGACCTGTTAGACGTAGAGAGTAAAGTCCGCTCAACAGGTGACGCTCATTTGCCAACTAGCCGCTTGATATGCCTTGAACAGACTCATAATGCAACAGGAGGCAGAGTATTGTCATTGGAATACTTACAAAAGGTAAGGTAAAAGTAAAGCAGTTTGGGGCCAAACTGGCCCATACTACCAGAGCTTATCCTGGTTTCTGTAATGTTCATTGGTCGGGGGGAAAAACAGACTGCAGACTAGCAGACTCTGCCAGATCCCAGAGTGGAAATTCTTCCTTCTTTTTGTGGGTCTCAGAGACCCAGGGTATAATATATATTGTATATCTTTTTTACTGTTTCCTCTATTTAGCCCTCCCTCTATTGACTGTGAACCTGGTTTTCAATGGGCTTTATGATACTAATCATGTTCAACTTACTACAATAACATGAAAGCTGCATCATTCAATGAACCAACACTTCAATTTATTTTCAGGTAAAACAGCTTGCCACAAAACATGGACTGAAAGTGCACATGGATGGAGCACGACTTTTCACATGCTGTCACAGCTCTTGGTGTCCCTGTTGCACAGGTCACCAAGCATGTTGATTCAGTCACTTTCTGCCTTTCAAAGGTACAGTACTATAATAAACGTTGTCTCTAATGTTTTGCCACGCCCTGTGCTGCTATACAGGCTAAGACAAAACATAAGAAACAATTTTAGTTGAGGGAATCTGGATTACGCGGCATGTGAAGCGTTCTGGGAAGAGACGAAGGGAAAACGTTTGTCTCTTCCCAGAACACCCCATGCACCATGTGATCTTGCTCCAGATTACCTCCAACAACAACATCCTCCATCCATCCTGTCTTACCAGATAAATAGCGACTGCGTATGAGTCTGCAGGCTAAGGTACATGTACATGTATTGATTAATATTTGAATAATATTTTGACTCAAGTCTCAGATTAGTAATTGTTGATGATAAATTGTGAGTTTAATATTATATATATTCATTTACATGTAATAAATACCAAGCCCTTTTATAAAGGCCTATGTCTTAATCGACATCCTGTGAGGTGTACTGGCCTAAAGGTTAGTGTGTTGGATTTTGGATTGAGGCCCTGGCCCCCCCCCGGGGGGGGGGGGGGGGGGGGGGGGGGCTCCCTGAAATTTTTGGTGGGGGTGTGCGGCCTACTTTTGAAACCTTACCCTATTTCACACCAAAATATGTGATTTTCCATACCCTATTTCAGACCTGACCCAAAAATCAATACCCTATTTCAGACCTATAAAATTAGTACACGTGTCTAATACATGACTCCAGCTACCCAGGAATGGGTTCCATTTGCGCAAATATTTGAAAAGGGCCTTCAAATTCCCCGATGTTAATGGAAAAAACAGTTTTTGACTAAAAGCCAAACCAAATTCCAGACCAGAGTGCACAAAACATACCCTATTTCAGACCAAAATGGTCAAAATCTATACCCTATTTCAGACCAAAACGGCTCAAAAACCATACCCTTTGGGGCGGCACATACCTATATAGCTTATATAAGGAAGATGTCAAAAAGTTGTCAAAATTTAATCAAAAACTTTCCCCAGTGGCAACGGTAGGGTGCGTTTCACTGTAATAGAGTGGTTTTCATTTGAGTGTCGTAAAACCAAAACCAAAACATCTAATTGGTTGAATAGGTGGCGCAAGTTTTTTAAACCAATCACAGAACGTAGCAAAGCAAAACCAATTTCGGATTACTTTCGATACTCAATTGAAAATCGCTCTATATTAACCTTTCATTAAATCATAGAGTTGTCCCTCTTTTCTGACAAATTCACATTTCCTTATAGGGTCTTGGTGCCTCCGGTAGGTTCTGTAATTGCTGGAGAGAAAGATTTCATTACAAGGTAATTGAATGGCCAAAAGAAAGTTAAGGGAGTAATTCCTGAGTGAGTTGTGTACAATGGCTAATCAGCTTGTTTAGTGAGTCACAAACAGGATCCTTGTGCTATGTTCATTAAATTAACAGATTAATCAATCCTTGGCTAATCTAGACTGTAGTGAACAACATTGCACTGTTCCAGTTGCATGCCTCTCTTACTCTTATACCCTTCGCTCCTGTGTGGTGCATAGGACTAGACTCTTCCACTCAGCACGATCCCGGGCTCTGCATATTTCAATGTCATTCCAATATAACCCTGGTTGTTGTAGTTCTTGTTCGGTTGACTGCAGACCTTCTCCAGTTGTTTTTAGGTCTTCCTCGCTTCCCGTCTTCCTTGTGTGTTCCAGAAGTGAGCTTACTTGGTTACATTGTCGCGTGGCTTCCTTAGGGTGTGGCCAATCCATTTCCATTTCTTGCGTCTAATTTGATTAAGCATCCCCTCTGTGTGTTGTCCTCCACAGAATCTTCGTATCTGATGACATTTGGCCGTCTGATCCCAATGATGTTGTGCATGCATCGGTTTACAAAGGCCTGGACCTTCAGTATCCCCGGGCAGTATCCGTGACCCAGTGGGGGGGGGGGGGGGGGGGTACTCCCTTTATATAAGCTATATAGGTATGTGCAGCCCAAAAGGGTATGGTTTTTGAGCCGTTTTGGTCTGAAATAGGGTATAGATTTTTGACCATTTTGGTCTGAAATAGGGTATGTTTTGTGCACTCTAGCCTGGAATTTGGTTTGGCTTTTAGACGAAACATTTTTTTTCCATTAACATCGGGGAATTTGAAAGACTTTTCAAATGTTTGCGCAAACGGAACCCATTCCTGGGAAGCTGAAGTCATACGGGTAGGGGTAAGGGTTTCAAGAAGCAGGCCGCACACCTCACCAAACATTTCAGGGAGTACCCTCCCCCCCCCCCCCCCCCGTGAGCTGTGCATGCACAATACCAAAAAAACTGAAAATGTGTAATCCCTGTAAGGGTACATTATGTATCATCGATTGCATATATTAAAGTGTCAACACTTGAATGGCTGAAAACATGATCTAAGTTCGTGGGCATCAAATGTGACGTGTTGGAAGGCTCGTTTGCGACTTCTGTAGCTCGCGCTGCTCGTGTCATGCAAAAATCGTATTCAACTCTCATCATTTAACATTGTATATGGCTACATTTTTGTGTCGTACACGATAATCGTAGGCAAGTTGTAGGTTGATTTTTCACGACAAAGTTGTACCGTCTAAATGGGCCCATAGGTGAACGTTCACATGGAATTGAGTTGAAAGTTTTAATTTGTGGCCAATCACGTTACGTTTAATTTGATACCCACTTTATATACATGTAGGTGATGTTGTTGCGCCACATTTCACGCTTAGTTGCAACCGAAAAGTAAGAGACAATACCTAAATGTTTCACCCTTGAGGTCACTGTTGTGTTCACCCCTTTCAAACAGGTGTTGGCGGCACAGGAAAGTTCTTGGTGGTGGTATGCGACAGGCTGGTGTATTAGCTGCAGGAGGGATTTATGCATTGGACAACATCGCACCGAAAACTACAAAGTGCGACCATACTAATGCAGAGATTTTGGCAAAAGGTCAGCATTTATGTTAATATTTCAGTCAACTCCACGAAGAGTTTAGTCTTTCACAGGTCTGAACCCTTCTATAATATCCTTTTTGTTGTGTTCATAGACAAGATACGGCTTCAATTGCAAAGCGTCTCTCTTCACCAACAAACCATATTGGAACTACAGTCGAAGCTCTCGTAAGCGACCACCTCGGGAAAAAAGTGGTCGTAACTAGAGCTGGTCTCTTACGAGAATGAGCTGTCGTAAGAGACCACGCGCTGAAACAATAGAGGCTGGCCACTTACGAAATGTACGAAAGCGAGTACAGGTCACGCATCCACAGAGATTGAAAACGTCTCTTATTCTGGGCCGGTTGTTCGAAAGCCGATTAACGCTAATCCAGGATTAAAAGTTAATCAAGCTTTTAATTTCTCTTGTAAAAAAGTGTTTTTCTCTGCCTGATGTTTTGTAAAGTTTAAGATAAGTCAAAGTCAAAACAGAAAGACAAAAAATATAAACAGAAAACCTCACTGAAAAGTGGCAAAACTGAAATCAAAATTTGCGCTAATCCTGGATTAGCTTAATCGTCCTTTGAACAACCCGGCCCAGCTGATTAGCGTTAATCGACTTTCGAACAACCGGGCCCTGATGATTACAAATATGCAATGTCTCAGAAATGTGTAGCACAACAAGTGGTCCCTTACGAGAGCTTAAAAAACAAAGGAAACGACCAGTTGGTAATTCCCAAAAGTGGTCGCGGTCGCTTACGGATGCCGGTAACGGTCGCTTACGAGAGTGTTAAATTACAGAGTTTGAGTGACAATTTAAATGGGGTTTCACAATGGTGGTCGTAACCAGAGCTTGGTCGCTTACGAGAGCGGTCGCAAGGAGAGCTTCGACTGTATCCTGAACAAAATTATTTCCAGGTCAATTTGACCTACAGTTTTCATTTTATATGTACCTACTGTATGGCAGTTGCATTGCCGACGCAGGGAGACATCTACCTCGTCGTGTTTTCATAAGTCGGGGAAGTCTGGGACGGTCGGGAAATAACAAAATCCCCGATGATCTGGGATTTTCCCGACATATGAAAACCAGGCTTTAACAAACTGTCACCACTTCATCGCGCGGACCACTACTGGTAATGAAAGCCAAAGTAATCTTATCTGGTCAATCACAACAAACGAACATAACGCAATGAGCCAATCAAAATTCGAAACAAAAATGTGCAACCGCTACAAAGCGCGGGAAAAACCTGCAACCCGTGCCAAGGTAGAAATATCACGTTTGTTCTGATTGGTTGGTGCATGTTGCAACGTCTATTTTAACCAATTAGCAGCTCAGCAAACATAAAAACATAAAACCCAAGCAGATACATATTTTATGAACTGTTTTCAACATATAAAACGAAAGTCGCGATGTTTCCCTTCGTTCTCAACAGGAATTCACAACATGAAAGATCTTGGCTTGGATGTTGATCTAAAGAGTGTGGAAACCAACATGATGTATTTCAATGTCAACCATCGCACAGTTTCAGCCAATGAACTTGTCAAACGCATGGTTGATATCTCAGGACAGCGAAGCCACTAAGAAGCGAGAGTAGCAGTGAGAATTCTAACAGTTGGAAAAGATCGAATAAGGACTTGTTCTTCACCATCATGTGTCCGAAGATGATGTTCATAAGACGTTGCAAAAGATCAGATATATTTTAACCTCTTAGTCGTGAAGTCATTGTTTACATTAAACGGGGAGTTTGAGGCAAACCACGACGGTAACAGGGAACGTCGTTAAACAAAACTGTTAATCAGCAAAATGAACACTGCTGTGCAATGGCTTTGCACGTGTATTATAACCACGTGGTACATTTCTTATCCATCCTTCGTAAAACACCCAACGTGAAATGTGGGCATTTTTTTTTCGGACAATGAAAACCACAATGGTGAATTTTCTAGTAGTGCAAGCAACCACATCGTAAGTAGTGTAAGCAATCGTATTATAAGTACTGTAACTTATAATATACTCAACAAAATATGGAGCTTCTGATTGGTCAATGACGAATGCATAATAGGTTATAGAGTGCAATACGGAATTGTGATAAACTGTACCGGACAAGTAGAGACGTTTTTGCCGCTTAATGGAATTGAAATAAGCTTTCAAGTTAATGGTTAAATATTTTCTAAACTATAGTACTGTCATTCTTTCAAAAAGTTCACGCTTGGTTTGCCTGCGCGTTCAAATAAAACATGTGAGCACTTTGGGAAACTAGTGAAGCGTTTCGTGTGCAGAGTAGCGTGATGGCGCAGACAAAATTTTGTTGAGAATATTATAAACAAAAATCGTATGAACTGCTCGTGCAATTAGTGATTTATGGTCACTCGTGATGTTTTGAAAGTTCTCAAATTGCACTCGCCTAAAGGCTCGTGCAATTTTGAGAACTTTTCAAAAACATCACTCGTGCCCATAAATCACGAATTGCACTCGCGTTCATACGATTTCCTATACAAATTGAATTGTAAATGTAGTAGTATAGCATAAGTAATCGTATTTTAGTAGGGTAAATAATCATGTTGTTAGTGTGTTGCAATAAAAATAATAATAAATAAATTCTGAACTTGGTATTGTCTTTAGACACCACGAGATTCGTAAAATAAATTTTGAACTTGGTATTGTCTTTAGACACCACGAGCTTCGTAAAATAAATTCTGAATTTGGTATTGTCTTTAGACACCACGAGCTTCGTAAAATAAATTCTGAACTTGGTATTGTCTTTAGACACCACGAGCTTCGTAAAATAAATTCTGAACTTGGTATTGTCTTTAGACACCACGAGCTTCGTAAAATAAATTTTGAACTTGGTATTGTCTTTAGACACCACGAGTTTCGTAAGGTCCGTAGGTAAAATCATGAAAGGATGATCTAAGAGAAGCATTCCCCATACATGGGTCTCTTTCCATGATAATGTTTTGAAATCTATCCATAGCTGAGCTATTTCAAGAGCGCTACCTGAATGGTCAGTTCGAGACGTGATGTGAAGTCGGAGCCTCGATCAGAAGGAAATAAAAATAACCTTCACATCATGGCGGCGAAACTATTAATAAATTTCAAACATTTATCATGGGGCACGGGGAATCTCTTAGATCATCCTCTTTTGGCAAAATATAGAAATTCATATTTTAATGGTCTCCACATTAGTTGCATAAAATTTCTATTGATAAGTTATAAACCCCAAAACACGCGGCGAGTTTCTTCTTTGTAATTCTTCTTCTAAAGGCCCGATCAAACGGTCACAACTGATTTGTCACAACATTTGTGACCATGCCCGGTCAAACGGTCTCAACAACCTCTCAACATTTCAAGAACAAAATAAATGTTTGTGAAGATGTTGAGACAAAGTTTAAATGAATTCGAACTCGTCACAACACTTCATAATATTGTTGAGCGGCGTGGCCAAACGGTCTCAACATCGGCTCTCAACAAATGTTGTGACAAATGCTGTGACCGTTCGATCGGGGTTTTCTTCTGTTGCATGATGAACGTTCTATAAAAAGTTAACACGAAAGGCGATATAAACAGAAAATCTTTCAATTAAGTGTAAGGATAGTTGGCATTAAAATGCCTTGTCGATAAACGATTACTTCAATAAAATTTATTGTAGCTGTAAGTATAGCGCCTTTATATTGTAGCCTTTACTTCTGGAGTGATTGAACAAAAATTACAAAAATAGATACACTGACTTCATCGCGGTCAAACGCTCGAGCATGCGCAAAGGCGTAAGTTCTGGTCGCACGCGCGCCAATTTCCCGCGCAAAATTTTGAAGGAAAACCATTGCAGCAACCCGAAATAAAAACCTTGATAGTAATTTGCGAAAGGAAACAAAAGTAAGTAAAAGGAAAAGTTAAGACTTTTCAAACACAAAGTTCAGTATATTTCCAGCATTCTGTTGATTTACCATTTTTTTTTGGACGTTTACCAAAAAGGTTAGACGTGTAAATGTTTAAAACATGGTGTAATCATGAGGTTTGTCGGCGTTGTTTATTTTTGTTTGACGTTTGGCCGCGGTGGAAACAGACAGGTGAAGAGAATTGCTTGGAACTGAATTATTTCAGTGTTCAGTCACGATCCGCAACAGAACGCGAACTCAAGTTTGGTAGTCTAAAATCAGACTCGTACCCAGTCGCTATTTACGTGTTTTGGGGATGAGTGAAGATTGGGTACGAGAGTGGTTGTAGGCGCGCGGGGAGTCACCGGAAGGGCGGCCCTTACCATAACTCCCCGCGCTCCTCAACCGCTCTCATATCCAATCTTATCTCATCCCCAAAATACGTGAATGGCGACTGGGTACGAATCTGGTCTAAAATGTCTTCTCGTCCCCGGGGTGTGGTTTTGGGTTGAGGAACGAGGAGACGAATGACATTTTGGCGGCAAACAACGAGGTCTGTTGTTGGCTCACTTAACAATAGTTAAACAACCCAAACAATGACCCTAACCCTAAAAACAATACAGCTCCAATGAACAGCTACAGGATTACTGTAAATGACGGACTGTGTGATTCAGATAGTGGATTGATTAGGTTTTCATGCCAAGGGAGATTCTTAAACACCATTCAGTGCTGTTGCGACTTCAAATTGACAATTCAAGCGCGAATGCGTTATAAAAGAAAAACCACAAAAATAATACAGAACAACATAATCGAAAGTTTTGAGAGTTACAAAAGAAGCCACTTTCAGCACCAGGAGCGAGCAAACTGACAATGAAGAGTCGATAAATCAAAGCCAAAAAGTTATCTTTATTTAAAAAAGCAAAAGCTGTATTTTCCATTTATAAAAGGTCATAAAAGTTTAAGCTTACGATAATCAAATCAGCCACCCATTTAACTTCCTTTATATAACAAGATTTCAGTAAAAAAAAGTTTACAAAACGAGCTATCTCCGTTAAAAATGAAACCGTGAAAACAACTGAAATTACAAGTGTTGTTTTTTTCATATTCAGCCCTTGCTTGCTAAAACGCGAGTCGTGACAGCACGGTCTTCATTTCTTTTGCAGTTTAGGCGCCAATCACGCATTGGAACAAAAGAAGGCCAATGATTCCAAACAAGGATGGGAAGTACAGTGCAGACCCACCTCCTGTGAGGGTGGTGGTGGTGGTGGGCGCGGGGGTGGTGGTGGTGGGAGCGTGGGTGGTGGTGTTGGGAGCGGGGTGTGGGCATGACAGTAAAGTTAAAGGTATACTTCATTCCTCCTCGCATACTATGCTGACTAAAGCTACCGTCGACGGCCACGTCATCGGTGGCGTGGTAAGCCCATACAATGTTCATCTCTTGTCCCGCCTAACAAAATAGGAATAAACATTTGTCAGTTGAATTGTTTGTAAGGATGTTTAAAAGGTTGAGAAACGGCCGAGTGTCAGTTTAGCCCAACTGTTCAACGAATGACAGAACAAACGAACGAACGAATTAACGAACACAGAACGAACGGAAAACAGAACGAACGAATGAACGAACACATAACGAACGAATTAACGAACACAGAACGAATGAACGAACGAACACAGAACGAACGAACTAAGCGAACACAGAACGATTGGCCTGTGTATATATAGACCTATGTACACGTTATAGCTACCAGAAAATAGCAAACCTTTGAAAGTACAGTCGAACCTGTATATAACGGCCCTGTATTAAGCGGTCACCCTGTTTCTAAGCGGCAGTTTTTCATAGTCCCGAATTTTCGCCCACACAAACTTTGTATTTGCTACGGTATTAAACGGTCACCTGTGTTAAGCGGTCGCGGCCACCCTTTAGCAGTCCCATGTTTGTCTGTCTTTGTTACTTTTACCTGCATTAAGCGGCTCACGCTTGAATGGAAACCTAAAACCACATATTATTTTACGATTTTTTTTTTATTTACGATTTTATTTTGGATCCATCAACACTACAGCACCCTCGACACCCCTTGAGCTAAAACTGCACGTAGTTCTCCGATTTCGTAAATGCTTTGTTGATCTCAATGTATACATGTAATGAAGTACAGTTGTATAAAATGATAAAGAAAGAATATTGTTCCTTTGGAATTACTGCTTGACTTGAAACCCATCTTCGCCTAGCTTTTTATGTGTTACTGTTAGCTTGAATGAGTTGCTAGTGTATAATACTTTAATAAAATTGACATTTGACCACGCCCACGAAGTATTTTTGGTGAACCTCTATTAAGCGGCAACCTGTATTAAGCGGCCAATTTCCAATTCCCGAGGGTGACCGTTATATCCAGGTTCGACTGTATATACGCAGCGAAAGGCTGTTAAGTCACTTTCAGTTGGAACTTCACGTTTTATATAATATACAATTTTGTGTTCAACATCCTTGGCAAACTTATAATGGATGTGTAGTCTCGAGAGATGATGATCTAAGAGAAACATTTCCCCATACATGACTAGCTCTTCCAATGATATATTTTTTTAAATCTATTTTTAACTTTCAGTCTATAGCTGAGCTATTTACAGAGCGCTACCTGATTGGTCAGTTCGAGTGTCGTGATGTCGGAGCCTCGATCAGAAGGAAATAAAAATAACTTTCACAGCATGGCGCGAAGCTATAAATAGATTTCAAAAAATTATCATGGGGCACGGGGAATCCTTCTCTTAGATCATCCCCTCGTGGTAGTCTTTAACCCTTTTACTCCCAAGAGTGTCGAGTTCAAAACTGAGGAACAAATTTTAAATTTCCTTTTGCAAAATTGTCAAAAACAAACAGTACCACATGAATCAATAGCTTTCATTTGAATGGCCACACACTAGGGTTTCATCCACAGACTTAAAAGCAACCTCGTTCCCAGGGTCTCTCATCTTCCCGCCCCTGGGAACGAGGTTGACTTAAAAGTTAGAACCACCTTGTACAGCATAATAAACAGTACCACATGAAAGTACTGCTCATTAGCTTTCATTTGAATGGTCACACACTAGGGTTTCATCCACAGACTCAAAAGGTAGAACCACCTTGTACAGCATAATAAACAGTACCACATAAAAGTACTGTTCAATAGCTGTCATTTGAATGGCCACACACTAGGTTTCATCCACAGACTTAAAAGTTAGATCCACATTTATTCAATTGTCCTCGTCTTAAATATCTGATTTCTATAATACTGTTTAAGGATTTTGGAGAATTCTGTTAATAATGAATGACATGAATGGTAATACTGCATGTAACACAACCTTTATTTCAATGTCTTTATCGTCCCCAGTGTTCCTCTTGCGATGGAATGTCAACTTTGTGTAACCGGCGCGTTCCTCGGATGATGTCATTGTGTAGTCCTGCTGTGCATCTTTTGGAGGTCTAGACGTTGCTACCGTGAATAATCCTAAACCATGGAAAATAAAAAATAATAACAATAAATCTATGGTTACTTTACTCATTTTAGGAGGCAAAAGAGTTCAATCGTTCTCATGCACGACCCAGGATGCAGGGCGGGTAACCTTCTTCCACCTTGGCCGCGCCCAGGCCGCCGGCCGCGCCTGGTCTTTTCCAAACTCTTACTAGCAATCCTTGTTCCTGTTTGGTTTAATTATTACCTCTTTGGTGTTTTTCTACATTAGTAAACTATTATTTTGAGATTTACTCCGATTAAATTTGAAGGTATTTTTCAGGGGGGGATAGAGACAGGGCCTGGGACCGAGAAACCATGCTCTCGCAACTTGCAAAGCGATCAATTAACGTTCCTATAAACTATTTCGCGATTATTCCAACCACGTTCAATTTGTCCAATGTGGCTGAACTTTCCAGGAGCTGAATTCGTGAGTTCAAGTCCAGATAGAGAGAAAATTAACCATCGCGTGTTCACGTTCTCCATAATACCTTGAATTTGGACATTTGATTTTTTGTTTTGCATAGGAAGGCAAAAAAATGTAAATGCTAAACCCACGTGCGTTTTGTGGGACGGCAAAGAAATATGCAAAACACGTGCAGAATAATGTACTACTAATTAAACCTATTGTTTTGTGACGTTCTCGTTGCCGTCGTCGTGGCCGTCGTGGTTGCATCTTGAAAAACGAAAAACTCGAGGAAGAAGTTTATCTGGTTTAAAGGATCACAAAATGAAAAAATACAATAATTATTTACACATCAGTACGCACTTCCATCGCCTCATCAGCCACCATGTTTTTCTAGCTTTTCTTCTGGCTTTACACAACTTCTACGCACGTGCAGATGATGAATCCGCTGGCTAAAGTTGTGATGATTGCTTTGCAAGTTGTGAGAGCATGGTTTGGATTTGATTTAAGAGAATGTATGGGAAGTAGCTATCCCCCCCCCCCCCCCCCCCCCTGGTATTTTTGGTAAACGTAAAAATTGTAAAAGAGTAAGCCCGTGTAAAAGAACCCAAAGACAGGGTAAAACTTCAACTAACACTGTAAAGGCAGACTCGTACCCAGTCGCTATTTATGTGTTTTGGAGATGAGAGAAGATTGGACACGAGAGTAGATCGAGGCGCGCAGGGAATCATGGGCCTTCCCAGAACGCCCTACGCGCCGCATAATTAATCTCGCTCCAGATTTCCCGGCTAAAATTGTTTCTAACCAGATAAATAGCGACTGGGTACGAGTCTGCTGTAAAGGGAGAGTTTACATGGACCTACAAAGCACATTTTGGTCTAAGCCTGTATTTTTTTAGTTTTACTAATTTTTCCAAATAAAAACTGATTCATTTGTCAGGCTGAAGTGGTTCTTATATATTGGGAGTTTAATTTGCCAAATTTCAGCCTGCAGGTTTAATCCACAGTTTCTTATACGCGGGGTTTTACTATATGAGCAGGGCTCTAAAATGTCTTGGGAGTCACCTTCTCCCGCCCTGATATGAGTAAACTGTTTCTCACCCCAATATAGCCGACGCCACTGCGAACCCCTCCAATCATCGCGTCGTAGCCTTTCATTCCTCCTCGTTGATTAGACACAGCGAATGCAACCCAACCCGTTGTTTTCACCACTACAGTGAAATAAAACATATCTGATGCCTTGTCGTACTTCCAGTACAGCCTGTAGTTTTCATTTATTTTCACCATGGTGTATTCGATGAACGTGTACGGCACTGCACCCCTTTGGCTGTGTTTGCTGAACGACCCAGAGTTGGGATCGACATCGTCGGTCGAGTGGTAAGCCCATATTAGATACATCGGACCTGTCTTTGAATTCAACAAAAACATAATAACCTGATTAGATCGAGCGGTTTTTTTATTTGAGTGTCGTAAAAACCAAATCCAAAGCAATTACAATGACCGATCACAACAAACAATACAATGAACAAATGAGACAACCTCGATTCCAGGCTCTCTCTCTCCTTTTCCTCCCTTGTCGGGAGGAAAAGGAGAGAGAGCCTGGAATCGAGGTTGCAAATGAGAACCAAGCAAATACACGTAACCAGCGAAAAGCGCGGGAAAACGTATGTGACTGGATTCGAGCCTATATGACCCGGACGCTCCACTGCTGAGACTCATACGGAAGCGTAGGCCATAAGAAATTTATTATCCAAGTGATTTATTATCCAAATTTTTTTCTTTCCTTCGTTGCGCGCGGTCATTAAAACTAAGAGGACTACAAATAACCTGCTTAACCAGAAATATCGAGTTTTATTATTCAACAAATTGTCACGTGCCCATATATGGTCAAGAAGTCCTTGGTACATGACAGATATCCTGCGGTATATGTAGTTTGCCATATTTGGAAGCACACTCAAGAAGACTCGTCCGATATATATTGGAAAGCGCTGTTGAGTTTGAGAGGCCACTTTAAGAACATTTCGATGCTTTTAGTTTGCGACTCGTTGGCAATTTGTTGAATAACAAAACAATTATCCTGCTCAATCTTGCGGTATAATCGATACGCGCGATTTCGCAGGATAATTGTTAAATACTTGCACTCATTCATGTCAGTGTTATTTGTAATACTCCACTGATAAAAAAATTTGGTAAATTTTTAGCACTGAATCTCGCTGAGGTATTTTCTTCATGATTTGTCGCTGTTTGTATTTCAGTCTCTGTAAAGCAATATTACAGTATTTCTGTTTTTTGGCTTACAAAGATAGCTCTGGTTCAATTCAGTATCGCAAGATATGTTTCAGCCTCCAGTCTCTAGTCCTCTCTAAAATGTCTGCCAGGAAGAACTAGAATCTACTGAAAATATTCCGTGAAAAACGTACGTGCTCCAAAAAATAAAAATAAAAAACCTATTGTGCGGTAAATACGCAGTCATAGAACCAATATAGAAAATAAAGGCCCAGGCTATACTATATTATTTATGAGGATATCGACATTATCATCTAAAGGGTCATGAGATATTAGCGATATTACTCCCAACCAGGTGATTTGTGATAACCGATTTTTTTTTTAACTTTGACATCGAATAATCTAGGTGTTATTATGGTTACTTATTGTAGTTGCAATAAACTTGTTTGTTTATTCACACTTGGCAACACCCAATATAATAGACCCTCCACGGTTTTTTCAACTTTTGATATTGTCCATTTAGCAAAAATCTATCGAGCTGGAAAGAGCACCTTGAAATTAGTAAAATGGCCAAGTTTGAGAGTAATATCTTGCAAAATAGCGAAAACATGGTTCTGCAAAGTCGTGAAATTGTACAGATGCTGGGGGCAAGTTTGTGCCCCCTCCCCCCCCCCCCCCACCCCCCCCCCCCCCCCCCCCCCCCCCCCCCCCCCCCCCCCCCCCCCCCCCCCCCCCCCCCCCCCCCCCCCCCCCCCCCCCCCCCCCCCCCCCCCCCCCCCCCCCCCCCCCCCCCCCCCCCCCCCCCCAGCATACAAACGTCTCTAAAATTTTGCGACTTTGCGGAACTATATCCTTGCGATTTTACAAGATGAAAACTAAAATTTGGCCAATTTACTAATTTCAAGGTCCTCTTTCCAGCGCTGTCGATAGATTTTTGCTAACCGGCCAATGTCAAAAGTGTGGAAGGGTCTGATCACGGAATTTGACGGAAATGTATTTGCATAGTAATTTGCGGTCACATTTTGATCATTATTTTGTGAATTTTAGAGTGCTATTAATCATGTCTAACGGTTACCAAGAGATTAGGGAAACACACACAGGAACAACAATGTTGCCTGGTTGGATTGAAAATAGATTCCATTCCAAATTAAAAGAAGAAATTCAAATGTCATTTTGTAAAATATTGAAATACAGACAGCACCAATGACTGGGGTTTTCATCCAAAGGCAGATGGATCCAAAGGCTTTGAAAAGAAGTTAGAACCATACGCGACCATACGTAGCACGCTGAAAAAAAAGCGGGGCGCGATGGAAGGCGGCTGTATTCGCAGGCTAGATCATACGCGGCTAATTGACTCTAAGGATCAGTCTTACCTCTATTTTTAATTGATTCTATAAAAGCATAAGGATTGCTTGGTAGTAAGGTAGTAAGGTAGGTTGATTGGAATGTCGGTTATGCTTTTATAGAGCTACACTCTTTTTTTTATTTTTATAAGAACCTTTTTTATAAGAACGTTGAGGCTGAGATTGACCAAAATTTTAAGAACATGCTAAGAACATAGCCAGGTTGAGACTTAGCTAAGAACCTTTTATTCACTTGTTTCTGGCATCGAGCTCTAAATACAATATTCCAGTATCCTTTCAAAACATTAACAAAATGTAAGTCAATTAAAAAATAGACGACAAGACTGATCCTAAGAGTCAATTAGCCGCGTATGGTCGCGTAATGGATGAAACCCCAGTGTGTGACCATTCAAATG
Organism: Desmophyllum pertusum; assembly: GCA_029204205.1. Classification (NCBI taxonomy): domain Eukaryota; kingdom Metazoa; phylum Cnidaria; class Anthozoa; order Scleractinia; family Caryophylliidae; genus Desmophyllum; species Desmophyllum pertusum. The sequence goes on from MU826399.1 coordinate 23,966, forward strand.
TAAACTATCGAGAAGTACACTCATGCGGTGCTGTCTATATTTCAATATTTCCATTTTGTTTGTACGTGTCTTTTTTTTCAGGGTCCGTTGGTTGTCGTCGTAATTATGGCATTGAAAAACGCAATCGTTAGTTAGGTTTGGAGCTTCAGAGTTCGCGCGTTTATTGTAAGGCGCAGTAACTGGCATATGGTTCAGTTTCACTGTAGTATACTGTGGTACTAGTTTGGCGCGGTTTTCATACCTTTATCACCACATCTTGACTGGTGTCACCAGTGTCTCTCATTCTGGAAAACGTCAAGTTTGTGTAGCCGTTCATTTGCATCGCTGAAGTCAGCACGTAGTTTTGTACGGTATCTGCAGATGGCTGAGATCGATTTGTCGTGTAATAATCCTACATGACAGAAGAGAGAAAAAGTTACTTGACGATACAGTGGAATCCCGATTTCCGGCTCGAAACCTGTAAAGGAAACGAAAATTGGTTCGAGAAATCGGGGTCAGTTTGAGAAATCGAGGGTTCGAAATATCGGGAGTCCACTGTATATTTGTTAATGTTTGTTTAGAGACCGCTAACGAAACAGTGGCGGGGGGGGGGGGGGGGGGGGGGACAGGGGACGGAGACCCGGGAGTATAGGGGGTGGGAAGTCAAAAGGGAGGGTAGGGGAGAATAGGAAATAATTTTGCAATATTCCGCAAGAGGTGGGAGCCACTAACGGAAGGGGAGGGAACCGGGAGTAAAATGTAGGGGAAGCGGGAAGTAGAGACCCCCCCCCCCCCCCCCCCCACCAACAAACACACACACGCACGAATCATTTGCCACCTACTAGCCAAGTCCCTTCGATTCGCTTTCCTTCCCTTTCCGCTCATAAATACAGTGCTACTGCTACATAAAATGGTCTCTTTCCACTTTCTCCCGTTTTCAAGATCAAACAACCCTTGGGGCCTGCGTGGCACAAACAAATGTCGACGGGCATACATAAACTTCCGCGTGTGGATCGAGGTTGCGCGTCGCTCAATCAGCAATTTTTTAAACACGCGTATCTTGAAAAGCTATATAGCTAAGGCTACAGGGGCTTACCTTTGCATAGGTGTCGTACCGCTGTCATTTCGCACACCACCCAGCATCACATCATAACTCTTCATTCCTCCTTTGCTGTTCGATACGCCAAATCCGACCCAGCCCATCGCCTTGACCTGCACACTGAAATGGAACCTGTCCATGATCATGTCGTATTTCCACATCACTTTGTAGTTGCCACTGTCATACGTTTCCGTTTTATACCCGGCCATTGGATCCCCTTTGGACTCGGACAGAAAAACCGCCAAAACCAACAACACACTTAAAGCGAAGACCTTCATGATCTGACAAGTTTGCTCGCCGAGAAAATGAACACGACTAACATGCACAACTCAATCTTTTCAAAGATTTTTCTTGTTGTGAAGGATGTCCGTCAGAGCCGTTAACCAATCAGATGTAATACAGATCTGCCAATCAATAATCATGATTGTCATGAACAATCATAAATATGTATTTTTATGGTTTATCATATTTAATTATTTTTCCGAGCAGCTTGTGTCACTGACTGAGCCAATATCTTTCTCATTGTGTTTCTACCAAGCTTGAAAATTTACCGATCACTACTTTTCATACAATATTAGCATTCCACACGATTTTTAACTGAATTTTATGTCAATCCTCGAATGGTCTTTACTTCAAACCATCAGAAAAATTGAAAATAATTCACACGTTCACGATGAACGCAAAACGTACAAAATTTTGCCGTTTGCGGGAAAAACAAACGTGATGCTTAATCTCTCTAATAGTATTTACCTGCCGGGATGAGTACTGTAGCATAGCGTGATGCTATCGTGTTGTTTTCGTTTTCACGAACAATATAGTTTTGTTGTTTATAACTTTAGCTGTTTTACATAAGCTTAGTCGTAAAAAAAAATTGCATTTACAATCAGTAAAATAAACTCACTTTAAGGCCCGATCAAAAACGTCTCGACATTCTCTCAACATTTATTGAGTCATGTTGAGAGATGTTGAGACCATGCCGTCAAGAACAAACGGAAATGTCGAGAAGATGTTGAGACAAAGGGTTGTGTCAAACGGCTTCAAACATCTGCTCTCAACAAATGTTGAGAGAATGTTGAGACTTATGTTGAGCTCGTTTGATCAGGCCGTTATACAAAGTGGATGGAACCTAACATTGCCCTTCAGTTTGTACGGGCGTTTATCGTGCAATTTATCTTTTTAAGAGAGTAAGCTTCCCGGTCCAGTGATTGAAAACACATACAGTATTGCAAGTATAGGAGTGTTCACTGTTTATCAACATTTGTTTTGTTATTCAAATTTGCCAACCATTAAACAAAAGAACTCTTTGTTTCAACAGCCAATAGTTCTCTGGTTGGCACATTAATAACAATAGGTGACGTAACGAGAAACATCGCTATTGGACCGTTTTTATGACAATGCAGTTTCCCAAAAAAACCGCTTTCAATAGAAGACCATATAAGCCGACAAATCCATTAAGACTTTAATAGACCTCATGCATGATTACGTCAGTTCCTCAAAATTCACCGCATAGTGTTTGCACGTGGTTATTATTTTCATCTTTGGTGCTTTGGGAATTCGTCAGATGAAAATATACAAGTTTATATTTTGAAAGCGAGGTTTGGTGGTGAAATATAAGCTAGTCGGACGTAAACACGCCAGATGAGTTGCAGTGACGTCACAGCCACCCAGGTGCAACGGGAATGTGGTGTACACGTGATCGACAGTCTGTCCTAGTGATCACAGGAAACCCATTCATATGGGGCTATGTCATCTATTTTCGGCAATTCTGTTACACACAAGCTAGTCTTAAAATAGATTGAAACCACGAAATATTGGTTTCATACCACAGAAAACGTAAAACAAAAACTAGGAAGCCACACAGAAACTATGAAGCCGCAAAGAGGTGCGTTATGGTCAAAATTGTACAAGATTGAAACGGATTGTGAAAAGGTTAACTTGAAAAAACAACGGCCCGACGTTTGAAGTCCCGAAGTTTGAGTCCATTTGTATGAAACAAGTGGTAAATAATGCTTTGAAGTCTTGCAGCGGAACGGGCAGTTGGATAACTCGACGAGAGAAATGCTTGCCCACATCCTCGTTCCCAGAGCTCCTCGTTTTTTTCTTTGCGCTGGAAACGAGTAGCCCTGGTCGTTCGGACATCCGGTTACGGCTGAGACCAGAGCCACCTTTTCAGACTGGAGGTATATAAAAGGGTAAACTCTGGAACGAGAATGCTAGGATCAGAGAGTGATCCGCCTGACTTGCGCAGTAACACCGGAAGTCCAAGAATCTTGGTTTCCAGTTAACTTGTCCGAGGAAACGCTAAGCCATGGGTTATTTTTGTTCAACTGGCTTCAAAGGACTTATGTTTTGAGGGGGTTTATTCAGTGTTGCAGATAAGAGAGGGTCTCGGGTCAAAATCCCGACAAGGTCGACTAGCTGACCCAACAAATTACTGATAATTTGAAGCCTACATCTATTGACCCGTTGCAATTCCTCATTGACACCTTGCCTTCAACAACTTATCTGGAACCCTGCTTATAGTTTGCGGCTTATTTGTGTCTGAAAAATTGTAGGTGCATTACAAAAATATTGCAGGTGTGGGGAAGGACTTTTGCATCCGAGATTTGGGACCACACCCTGGACTTTTCATCTTGTGGGGGGAATGGAAATGAGTGTGTGATTGGAGAACTCGGTTTGCTCAGGCTTTTAAATCTCACTTGAAATTGAGCAAAATGAGCAAGTACTTCCTGATGGGCTTCTATTTCTTCAAAAGGACTCTTGGAATGGGGCATATACATAGTAATTTTAACTTTGAACCCTGGGAGGGGGGGGGGGGGGGGGGAATGAAGACTGACTTCTCGTTCGGTCAACATTGTCCCTGGACTGACAAATGACTTTGATTATTTGAACGCTTGTGTATGATGTCATTATTCTTAAGAAATGGTTGGATGTTAGAAAAAAAGATACAACAATGTAGGTAAATGAAATCACGATTAAGTCAACAATAATCATGATTACTGGACTGTTCTGCCTTCAAACTGAACAATAAATTTCCTATGAATGGTATTGGGCAGTGACCACAGAAGCCATAGAATAAAGGGGGTGAGAGGTACTTTGCTAACTCTGAAAACAGAGCCATTTTTGGGGTTTAATTTTGCGTTTATTTTAATTTTGTATGTAGCTGGGTACATGACCAAGTGTTCGCTTACAAGAGGTATCCGTTAGCGTAAGGTTCGACTGTAGTTCAAGAAATGGCTTTTTCAACTTAAAATAACAGACAGCACACACACACTAAAGATGCTCTTAATCAGAACAAGCTGTTTTATTATGCAGCAATATTACATTTTTGAGAAGAGGTGTCATCTGATGTTCTGTTTAAGGTCATCACATCAATTTGAACCAAGCATGGGGAGAAAAGAAAACAAAAAGATCATTAAATTGAGAAACATTGCTAACGATTATCTCTTCTATGAGAAACGTTTATTGCAACATTCAAGCCCCAAGTTATTTTAACTAAAATGAGTCAAATGAAGAGAATAAGTTAAATTCCAGTAACAACTTTATGAGATTGATATTGAATGTTATTGTAAAATTAATTGCCTGGGAGTGTGAAAAAAATATGATCAATAAATGTCCAGTAAAGATGTGTCATGTAACATTGTTATTTATTGTGTGGATGGTTTTTTTACAGTGAGATGATGCTACCCGTTGCCACTCGACAAAGTTTTTGATTGATTTTTTGACATATTTTTGACAACTTTGATGGGTTCCGTTTCAGTGGCGCCACATTTGAACTAGTCAAGACTAGAAACTAAAACCATTCAAATTTCCCAACTCTGCCTCCAACACTCCTTGGATTTTGATTGGTCAAGTCAAAATGGAACCCATCCGAAGGTCGTCAAAAAGTTGTCAAAAATTAATCAAAAACTTTGTTGAGTGGCAACGGTAGCGTCATCTTCACTTGTGAATAATCATAGGACTTTAAAGTTACACGTAACTAGTTTTGTTACGTAAAAGTAGTTTTGAGTAAAAGTAGTTTGTAGTTTTAAGTAGTTTTGTTAAGCGCTGTTGGTTTTTTAGTAGAAACGGCGCTATATAAATAAAGATTATTATTATTATTATTACACAATATTCCCACAAAGTTAGATCTGGTTCAATTTTCACACAGGCCTTTGTCTGCATGGAACTCTACTACTCAAACATGTTGCAGGTTTTCTATCCATGGAGTTTGACAGCCTTTTTCAAATTCTGCCCATTACAATTTGCAAAAACAAGGTATTGCATTTGCTAATTGCTCAGGGAGCAGGGATGGCACAGTGGTGAGAGCACTCATCCTCCCACCAATATGGCCCGGGTTCAATAATTATTCAGACTGGCCGGGAGTCATAATGTGGGTTGAGTTTGTTCCCGGCCTGACCAATCGATGAAATCGATGATCGGAAATCAATCGATAATAATTGTCCGTGTAATTGTCCGGGTACTCAAAAAAGTTTTGTACGGGGAGGCTCCGCCAGAGGTCCAACCCCTTACCCTTTTATATACCATTTTTCACAGGAAAAGGTACCCCCTTTATATACCTTCCATGGAAAAGGTACCCCTTTCATATACATGTACCTTCCATAGAAATTATGAAAATGGTACCCCTTTCACATACCTACATAGAAACACTGCATCCCTTTTCTATACCCTTGGAATGAACTTAATGAACAATATATATCCCCAGAAGGAAGTGGAAGGAAGCTGTCTTACGATGGCTAAGAACTTCAAACCTGCAGTCCACCTCATACCTAAATGACAGTTTTCCCTACCCTTTTCTATACTCCAACTCGTGAAAATCCCTACCCTTTTCTATACTCCAACTCATGAAAATCCCTGACCCTTCTTTATATACCTCCAGGACTTCCCCCTGACCCTAACCCTACCCCTTTCGGGCGGAGCCTCCCCGTATAGTCCATTATAGGGAGTACACCCCCCCCCCCCCTCCACGGAATCTTGTAAAACTACCCGAGCCAGTGTTTATGTACTCACCTAATCTTCATCCCTCATCCTCTTCACCATCAGAGCCATGTCTCTGCTGCCCCTTCTTCATGTTCTTTCTCTTCACACGACCTGGACGCCCTCCGCCATAAGGTGAGTTCAGAGAGAAGTCAATGTGCTTTTGAGAGTCCAGGCGCACGATGTATGATGGGACATTGACAAGCTGTTTACGCACACTGGTGATACAAATGTAAATGTAAGAATTCAAAAAGAGTTTGTGGATTTATTTCATTTCCAAGGGTTATCAGTAACCAGTTTCTCATTACAACATCAATTCAGTGTGATTCAAGCATACAGGTAAATAATAATAGAATAAACACAATCACATTACACAAATACCAATAGATCGTTTTGCACAAAAATAAACACGTTGAGCCAGGCTGTACTGAAAATTTCAAACGGTTATACTCTAAAACAAAGCACTCTGCTGGGGACACAAATTTCCCCAGCAATTAGCAACACTGTTTTGTAAGAATATAGTAAAAGAACGGCTTTGTCAGGATCACTAGTGCTCGAAATTAAAAAGCGGTCGTCCCGGTCGTCTGAGACGACTAAAAAGTGTTTCGGGCAAAACCAATGTTTTCAGTAAAAAACTAAAGGCCTGGTCGTCCGAGGAAAAAGCCCACCGACAACCCATTTTAGAATTCGATCGAAGTTACTTACGTTTATCGGTGATGTCCAACAGAATAACAAAACAGAAGTTATTAATTTGACACAGGAAAATAGCTCTAAAAATATAAGGGTAATCTTCAGGTAATAAATGGAAGGCAACCAAGATTTTTAAAATCAACTGAATCGAAGGTTATTACACGCAAAGTAGCTCACGGCAAGATGGGCATTCACAGTTTCTGGGCTCCAAATCGCCCCATAATGCATTGCAAAGTTTAAGTGAAAAGCTTGAGTACAATCATGTATGCAGATGGGTTGTGTCTCTGGTTACATTGCGATCTGTGTCATTTGGCTCACGTAAGAGTGGCTGGAATAGTCTTAATATGTAATTTGTTTGGTTTTAAGCTTGTTTTGGGCAAAAATATTTTTGTTTTGTTAAATTTTATTTGTTGCAACCATAATGATTTTAAAACACTTTTTTAAATTAAACTAGCTTCTATTGATTTTTACAATCTGGCCAACTAAAAATTTGCATTTTGGCAATAGTAAGTTCGAGGCGCCTGGACTCAGACTTGTTTATAAAGCATTGAACCTTGGCACTGAATAAAGTAAACAAGTAGTTACATATATACTAACTTTGTGTGAAACATTGTGAATTTTAATTATTTGAAATTAATGCACTTCAGAGAATTGTGAAAATTGAGTCAAAACTCCATATAATTGAGGCAATAGGTCAGATAATATTTTAAGGACAACCAAGCAGTCATCAGGTCAACCAAAGTCAGGGGTTTAGGTTGTCCCGGCATTTGGACATAAGGGAACAACTTGGTATTTTTTTTATTTCGAGCACTGGGATCAATAGTTTTAACTTTTTTAGAATTTTGATGACGTCATTTGAAAACGGTCTATTTTTTCATGGATTGCTCTGGGACAGAAAGGCAGAGAAAAAGGTTAGCGGCACTTGCTTGTCACGTTTATTTACAGTACCGGGGCAAATGTAAGTTGACACTCGATACTCGATTTTCGCGAGAATCAAGTCGAGAATCAAGACTCAAAAGTGATGTCAAAATAAAATTTGCCTGGTACTGTACATTAGAAGGTGAAATCTTCACAAGCCTAGTGGTTCACAACTGCCAGAAGTCATGCAAATGTTTCCTGACTTTTCTGAAATTATCCGAAGATTTCCAAAGATGGCCAAGGAAGGTGACTGTCTGACGATATTTTGACTATTCAGCAAACAAATTTAGATTCATTCTACTTTTAAAAGGGTCAAACATGACATCATTGTAAAATTAATGTATTCTCGTAATTTCACACATGTTCAATTGAAATTTCATTGGAATCCTTTTAAAACACCGCTATTTACACATATTTTTATATAATACATTCCTTTTGCCATGGGTCCGTTCAGTTTTGGATGCACAGAAGACTTCAAAATGGGGAAAGAACATCAATGACCCCATTAACTTTTAATACCTCTTGGGTCACTTTTTTTGTTCTTACCAAAGTTTGGCATCATCTGTGTGTCTATAACTGAACAGACCTACAGAAAATTCAATCTAATAAATTGTTAACTGGAGACACTTCCAGCTACAATGGGACGTCCCAAAAATGTTTCGCTCCCCCACCACCACCTATATTGGGGCAGCTTCTTGCATAGGGGCTGTCACAATATTTTTTCAAAGAAGCCGACAAAAATGGAATGTCCCAATGTGAAACAGCAAAAAACTGCCCAGGTGGAGTTCAATTTTTCTTCCATATGGAACTCTCACACAAGATTTGAAGAAAAACAACATTCTGTCACTGTATAAAATAAAAAGTTGCACTTAATAATTTTTCAGTAAATAGAACGAATACATATTTTACTACCATCAGGCCTGAAAAAAATTCAATTCGTTTGCAATTTACTATAAATTATAAGTGGCAATCGTCACTTTAAAACGTTCAATGAACAGCATCGGAAAGCATTCAACATATAATTAGATCAAGTTCACGGTTATGATTGTACATCAGTTTCTCTGGCAAGACTTACCGTATGTGTCGTTGCCTGATCAAGACACGAGCGTGGTGGATACTCTTGGCCAAACCAAGCTTGAACACTTGTGTTTGAAGACGCCTCTCCAAGAAATCTTCAATCCGCAGACCCAACACGTAATCGAGCTTCATTCGGCTCTCATCGAGCACGCCAATGCGTACGAGACACGCAAAAGAGCATTTCCTTCGAACAACCTTCGCTGATCTTTCTCTTCCAAAGTTAGCAGCTCTCGGGCAGCCTTACGAATCTTCGCCAGGGTGTACTTCACACGCCACACTTCACGTTTGTTACGAAGCCCATACTCTCCAATAATCTTTAACTCTTGATTCAGGCGCTCTTTCTCGAAGGGACGCCTAGGAGTCGTGTAGGTTTTACTACACACAATCTTCGGCATCTTGCTGAAGAGAAAATGGCGATGAAAAGAGAAGAGAAAGAGCGGCCGCAAAGCATTTCACCACGTGGAGCGGCAATAACGAATTGCCCGCACCCCCTCTACAACGAAAAACTACACTAGACACCAGTGTCTCTCGATTGACGGAGAGTACAGTACTAGTGGAACTCTCCACGGGAAACGAAAATATCGGGGTAAAATTACAGTAAAACAAAAGTCCAAGGGAAACAACTTTTGGTTCGAGTTATCGGGGTTTTTGAGAAATCGAGGGTTCGAGAATTCTGGGTGCTCCGGGGACAACTTTGGAAGTGCTCATGAGTTCTCGCAGTGTTTTCTCATGACGTCATATCAGTCATTTTCATTATCTGCAGATCTATAACAACGCATCGCGGCCTCTGGAACGAGATTGAGCATAGTCCATGAACAGAGCTGGTTACGAGGATGTCGAAATTTACCGGGAAGTCTGAATCATGTGTTTGAAGAATAGGCTCCGCAGTGGGTATAGGTCGTAGCCTGCGTGGCAGCTAGGCGTACAGTGGCGGATTCGACCATAGGTCGAAATTCGTCCAAAACGACCTCCAGAAGCGATAAAAAACAACTTTTCGAAAGAAAGTGAAAATTATTTTCGATCGAATTCCAGCTCCATTACAAACTCTTATACAGCGCTTTGGTGACCTGTACTGTGGTATGACTGGGGGTATATGCCCGGGGGGTACTCCCTATAATGGACTATACAGGGAGGCTCCGCCCGAAAGGGGTCCTTTTTTAGGCTCGAGGTATGTGAAAGGGTAGGGATTTCACGAGTTGAAGTATATGAAAGGTAGGGATTTCACGAGTAAATGATATTATTGTTTGGTTAACATCTGGTAATGCTTGATGATTTCTGGTGATATATATTGTTCATTAAGTTCATTCCAAGGGTATAGAAAAGGTATGCAGTGCTTCTACTGTAGGTATGTGAAAGGGGTACCATTTTCATAATTTCTATGGAAGATATATGAAAGGGGTACCATTTTCTATGGAAGGTATATGAAAGGGGTACCGTTTCTGTGAAAAATGGTATAAGAAAGGGTAAGGGGTTGGACCTCTGGGCGGAGCCCTCCCTTATAAAACTTTTTTGAGTACCCCCCCCCCCCCCCCCCGGGTATATGCCACACCCCAGTCATACAAACGTCTCTACAAATTTCAACTTCCGTTTTCTCGACTCAGGTAGAACCTAACCTAACAACATTTTGTACGTTTACCAAACAAGAGGTGGTGTTTCAGGTGCTGGTATTGATTTTCCGCTCAGTTTAATTTATGCAATAAATGCAAAAATAAATTATATCGCAGAAAATAAATTCAATTTAACAGTACTTTGGTAATTACTAATTTTTATGAACAGACAAAAAAAAACACCAAACCTTGTGAGAAGTTGGCAGGTCTGCATTGTTTCCATTTGCACTTGTTTTTGAGTTATAAATTTGCTATGTCATCTAATACATGTCATAAATGAAGGGCCCAGTGGAAAAAGGGCAGTTTGACAATAGAATCACCGACACGCTATTGAGTGCCGACGTTCACAAAGGGGACCTGGGCGTGGGTGGGTTGGGGGGGGGGGGGGGGTTATTAGATATTTCCAAAGTCACAGTGCCATTGTAATCAAATCAATAGTTAAATCAAATTCCATTTACAACAGATTTTGCATTGTTTTAAATACAGGTAATTAATTATTGCCACCAGGCCATACGGCCAGTTCTGAGGAGTGTAAAGTAATTGCCTATACTTAATGTGAAGGATAGGATTAACTCTCAATCAGGAATGGATTGAAAGCAAACAATAAGCTTGTTTGTGTTGTAAGTTGTTGAACACAATCATTACAAAACAAGATTGCATTATAAACACTTACACATCAGACAGAAGTACTCTTGGTATTTATTGGATGGGAAGAGTCAAGGAAGCTGATTCATTTTCCACAACTAGCTATAGCCAAATTTATTCAGAATTCACAATCAAGTCTTCGTAAGATTTTTTCCCATTGAACTCACAGTTCTCGGCTTATATACACCGTGGTTTAAACGTCGCTGAATTGTAAGCTTTTAATAAACTCTAGTGATTTTGTTAGCACGAGTTAGTGCTAGGTACATAATACAATGTACATGTAAGCAGTAATCCTGTGAAGTGTTTATCAAGAACGGCAGCCATTTTGAGAATTGTCACACAGCTTGAGGCCGCCGCACGAAGAAACACACACATTGTGCATAACTACTGTACAATCCTTTGCGTCTTACTCTTGATCTTTCCACGGACCACGCTCGATTAGAAAGTCAATAGAAAGCTGCCAATTATATTGTTTGCCGGTAAACTGCCCTTTTTCTACCGGGCCCTTCAAATACACTTATGAAACCTAAAGATATAAGCAATGATAATGACTATGAAAGTACCTGCATTTAGCCAAATCATCTCTATATATTCGTAAAGTAGAAATTTTGAAATCTTCATCACCTAGTAAATGATCTGTACAGCATTGCCATTTGTTTTATCTATGTCATACACCTGTAGCGACCCTTCTCCATTCTGCTCATTTTGAAAGTTGCCAGTAACATATATTTGGCCTTTGAAACTCACTGCGCTTGCAAAGTCTCTTGGTGCAACCACACTTGGAATACTGGTCCACATGCCTGGTAGCGAGATCATACATTTCACAGGGATCTTCAGCTGTTGATCTCCAGGTGAGGCCTCCAAACACAAATATTTTCTGCTTAATGATGGTGCCACAGGCTCCTGCTCTCTTCAAAAGGGTAGAAGGAAGTTATCCCAAGTATTGTTTCTGGGATCAAACCTTTCAACAATGTCCAGGTATACACCAGGATCACAGATGCCTCCAATAGCATACAAATAAGTTCCATCAGCCACCGCACACACACTTGATCTGGGACCTACTCAGGGGAGAGACTTCCTGCACTGATTTGTATAAGGATTGTATTTCTGTACTGTGCTGAAATTAGCTACAGTGCTGAGATACTGATAATTTGGACCGTAATTTCCTTTTCCTCCAACAAGATACAAGAAACCCTGGAGAGTAACAGCAGCTGAACAATTGAAACACTGCTTTAGGAGACTGAGCCGGAATCCATAGGTTACATGATGGCTCATAGTACTCTGCTATGGCTGTCATATTGATCCATGCATCCTCCAATGATAAACAATTTACTGTGAACAGATACTGGTGCTACAACAATAAGGGGTCATGTGTGTATAGCGTGTCAGCCAGCTCATACCACTTGTTTTCAGAAGGAATGTAACTCAATGTTCTGTTTACTCCACAAGCAACTATAGCATCTACGTAGGGCTTTAAAAGACAATCTCTTGGGGACTGAGGAAAAAAGCACTCGTCTGTACCATCAGAAACCCTCTTTCATGGCATCTAATAACAAAGTGTTACATACTGCACTGGCTTTCACCAATGGATGCTGCAGGATAATATTGAACACATAGAGGCGTGACACATAAATACAACGAACATGGCGCAATAACTGCAAAAAATCTTGATCTTCCTTGTTCTTATTCTTTTCCATCCACTTTACAATCACTTGAAAAACTTCTTCCTCCTCTTTCACGATGATTTCCATCACTTGAAATCCATTCCTCGATTTGTTTGCTGCTCAGATTCAGAAAGTCTTCACTTCCAGCTACTAGCAACAAAGTTTGCAAGGATGAAATACCTCGCTCCCTTCAGTAGCTCTTCCCATTGGTACTTGATGGAAAAATAATACGCCATGATACAATTGTAAACATCCAGCGTTTTGTAAAATGAATTTGCTTGACAAAGCTTTCAGACTTGGAATCAGGAAATAATCTGCTAGTGCAAACAATTCGTATGCATTCCCTTCAGTAACCTCAACATGTCCTGTGTACAGATAGTTCAAGACTTCTTCCATCACAGCTTTGCTCGTCTCTTCCAATCGGATCACTCCTTCTTTCTTCTCTTTCATATCGCTTGCTCGTCACCGGAGACAACTTCTAGAATTCACATCACAGAAATGTTCGTTCTTTCGCTGTATATCGAGGCCGTTTCATCATTTCAGCACAAAATGAATGCTCTTCAGTGTCTGCAATTGGCTCAAGTAGGGAATCCATGAGAGCAGGCAAGCTGATTTTGGAACGATTGCAAATAAAATCAACCACAGATAAAATCACGCGGATAGCCCTGGGAACGAGGTTGACAGCCGCTGTACAAAGTAGAGCCCGCAGACAGAGCTCCATTTCACTGTTTGAGAGAGGTTGTTGTTCATTTTACAGTGTGTGTTTCATTCGCTATTCAATAGCAGTTCATGCTCCTGCGGACAAAAACTATTTTTATGAAACAGGCAAGATCAGCGACCGCAACTTTCTACATTGACTGGCAATTGATTTGACTATTCAAGCTATAAAACCTACAAATCATATAATTCAAATACACTCTGGTTTTTTAAACATACCTTCAAAAATACTACACAGCTTTTGGAAATCTTTTCTTGTGAGCTATTCGCTCAGGAAAGTTAACTCTTTTCCTCTACACTCCTCCATACTGAAACAACCACGTGCATTCCGCCGGGACCGGGAAGACTTGACACTTCCGGTTCAAATTCCCCACCCCACCCAGGCAAGGTTCAAATTCCCCACCCCCGGGAAGGCCTTGCGTCAAATTCCCTGCTCCCCGGGCTCGGAAGATAGTCAAATACCCGGGGGTTGCCCGGGGATCGGAGATGTTGAAGCTTCCGAATTGATCGGCGCATAATAACTCTGTAATTACGCAAGCAACCACTCCCGTAAGCGACCACCACCACTTTTTGGAATTACAAAAACTGGTCTTTTCCTTGTTTTTAATCTTTCGTAAGCGACCATTTGTTGTGCTACACATTTATGGGACATTGTAATCATCTGAATACGAGAAGTTTTCTGTGGATGTGTGCGAACCTCTTCTGTCTTTTTAATATTATTTACATTTCCCAGGCTCGTAAGCGACCAGCCTCTACTGTTTAGCGCGTGGTCGCTTACGAGAGCCCATTTTCGTAAGCCACCAGCTCTAGTTACGACCACTTTTTCGAATTCCCGAGGTGGTCGCTTACGAGAGCTTCGACCTGTATTTTCCCGTTATTTTTTTTTAATTTATATACTGGCTACCATGACATTGAACTGTTGTTGATACACCTGTTGAGTAACAGGGTGCCGACCACAGGACAATAGCTCCTAAATACATTTTGACTATATTTCATACGTGATTATAAAATATATCTTTTTAATTATTTTTGCTGGACGCGCCGCTTGAGAGATGACCTAGACATTGAAATCCAATTTCTTCGACGATAAAAAATGGAACTGGGAGAGAGAAATGTCGACGCATACTTTCCGCGGCAGCATTCTAAAATCTACTCGGGCTCTGGTGGTCATCTTCATAGTGTTGTTGGTGTATGGCCATCGGACACGGTGAGATATATAACTTGTTGAACTTTCATTCATATAAGGGTTATTATTTATCAGCAAATTTAACGTTAGAATAAAGGATTTTAATTTGCCTCAATCGGTTAGCTTTCACTGGTAAGGCGGCGGTGTATTATAAAGAGTCGGAAATGAAAACACTTTAAAGTTGTATAAATCTCTATTTGAGAGAAGCTAAAAAGCTTGATTATGATGAAGCAGATTTTGGACAAGAACAAGCGATAAACGCGTAATTAAGAATTCATTGCGTGCACATTTTAGATTTAAATTCTTTCTGATTTGAAGTACCAAATTACCCGCTAGGGGTTATATGGAGGAGTGAGGAATGGTTGGGAGGGAGAAAAAAGGAGATGGGACATTTAACTGTCCTGTTCCCTCTATTTGCATGCCGCTGGATCAGCTAGATGGCCGGGGAGCATTTGTAACATTCTCAGTAGTCTGGAATGGGAACCTCGCCATGTGGTATTGCGATCGCTTTGCGATTTTGAACTTTCCATACTCAGGCCCTACATAGGTGAAGGGAGAATTATGCAAGTCCATGTGGCAGGTAAACCCCCAGTATTTTTTGTCAGGTTGGCCTGATAATTCGCCGGTGCCCATTTACTCCTGGTTGGAGAGAGGCAATGTGAGAGTTAACCGGTTCATCCACGGGGATCAAGAAATTTCGTCCTTATTCCAGTTCTTGAACAAGCTCCCTACCCCCGCCATTCGTTAAGTCTGAACACAGGCAGGGATTGGAAGGGAGAGGTCAGGAGAACTTGGGGGCGGGGCACTCCCTTATATACGCTATATAGGTACTTTAAGCATTTTGGTCTGGAAAGGGTATAACAAACTAAATTTTTTGGTCTGGAACAAGGTATCAGTTTCCCAGAAGTTGGTACAAAGATCGCTAATTGATACTCTGGAATAGGATTATGTTAGTCAGACGAAACGAAACGCGTAGGAAAGAAGCTTTACAACTGCTGCTTACTAGTTTAGCCTTTTGGGTTAGAAAAAATTGTTTAAAAATCCTCCGGAACAGGGTGTCGTTTCAGTTTAACATTTTAATCTGGAACAGGTCGCAAAATTAGCGTTTTGTGGTCTGGTACAGGGTAAGGGTTTTTATAGCCCAGCGGCACCACCCCCACCCAATTGTTTTGGGAGTACCCCCCCCCCCCCCCGGGACTTATAGTCACTTCTCGCTTCATGCTATGGAAACCGGAGTCTTGTAGACAGACTTTAACCTTTTAATATTTCTCACCGTCCTTTTCATGGCTACCTATAATGTTCTTTCTACAGGTTTGATTTCAATCTTGAGAGGCTGTTCAGTCTGCAATGACGCAAAACCCGTCTGCCTACGAAATGAATTCTCAGATATTGTGCTAGTGATTGCGTACAATTATCCTTTCTACTCAAGTGTCCCATCGCTTACTGCACTGTACAAGAATGCATTTCCCACGATAATGTTTTGCGGACCACAGAAGACAAGGAACCACTCCGTAGAAACTCTCCACATTCACAAAGGATACTACTCCTACACGTGCGTGTCACGTGCCATGGAGAAACATCCGGGATACGCAGGGTATTTACTCATCAACGATGACGTAATGCTGAACTATTGGAATCTGGTTGGCATGGACCGAGAGAAAATATGGGAAGGACCCAAAGGCACGATAAGTTTTTTGAATTATAGTCTACCGTCGAATTGGTACTGGTGGAATTCTACCTGGGAATGAAAACCTGCCAAAAGGCTTACAATGAAATCTGGGCTTTGCGAGATTTCTCTGCAGATGAATGGTTGCCGCGAACGATTAGTAACCATGGCAACGACTTGAGTAGCAAGCGACATGATCCCCGGAGCTCAGTATGGGACGTAAAAAAATCTATAGATATTTTAAAACAGAATGGAAATGGAATATTTTATTGTTATCGCGGTCGCTCGGATGTATTTTACATTCCTGGAAAATTTGCCGATGCATTTCAAACGATGTCTTATATTTTCTACAAGCATAGTTCATTCCTAGAAATTGCTGTGCCGACAATATGTCGGATGCTTGGACAGGGCGGAAAATTTTGAGTATATCCCTGGGGTTTACTTACCCGGAAAGCCCGGGAACCCCCGGTCAGAAAGGCTGAGCTCTTTTGGGAAGTATACGACAAGACCCTTGATTTATTCATCCATTCAAGCTTAATTATACACACGATGGCCGCTCTGAATTCGGTGTTGTTACGAACGTGGATCACGGAGTACAGTGACAGCTTGAGTAAATGCGAAATAAATTAATAGTATATCACTGGTAATGAACCAATGACTTGTTCACAAGTTCCGTATTACGAGTGCCGGGCGCAATCTCGTTCCCAGAGCTCGCAATTCTTTTGATTAACACCCAGGATCACGAAGCTGGCCAGACCCGATTTGATGAGTTTGCGTAAAGTTTTCGGGTCTGGCGAGTGGCCCAGAGCTCGCTATCTTGTTGTTCACCAAAAGAATAGCGGGCTCTAATGAGAGATTGTATTGTTGAAGTAGCACAAAAGCGCAGTAGATGCAATCCTCGAGCTAAAACTAGTATTCCGAGAGAGCGCCTCGCTCTCGCCCACGCACTTGGAAGCCCACTCGACAAAGACGTCTGTTCTGCAGGTCGGAACAGTGACTGTGTCCCGTTAATTACCTGTGTAACTTGTGTAGTTACTCTATTACGATTTGTACACGTACTGAATAAAGTCAATCCTAAACTGGACTACATCCTCAGTATTTTCTGAACAGAAATCTCGACGGGAAAGATATCAAAACTTACACCATGCGACGCATAAGGCCGTATAGCCCAGGGGGGTACCAGGTACAATAGTGACGGGGAGGCTCGAATGAGGCCAAATTGTTAGACCCCAAAAAGTCCAACAGCCCAGAATGTAACCCCCCAAAAGTCCTTTTTCTCTGCATTAAAATGAGAACCCTGGGTTACGCTTTTTTTCAACCCAAAAAAAGTCCTTACCAAAATCTTCGACCCCAAAAAAGCCACCACAAAATTTCTAACCCCAAAAGTCCTCAGATCGCAAATTTCAAACCCAAAAAAGGTCTTCGAGCCTCCCACGTCACTATTATACCTGAGTACCCCCCCCCCCCCCCCCCCCCCGGGCGCCGTATAGACAGTATAAACAACAGCTCGCGACTGTGGCGTGCGTTTAGTAGCCGGGCGCGCCCCAGCAACGAATTGCACCAGAGGTCTATACTGAACTATAGACCTCAGATTGCATTGATCAAATATTTATTACAATATCACTTGCAATATTTCTATCGGAGGTTAGTCTGTGCCTTCCTTTATGTCAAATGGGGAATTGGCTTCCAGACGACATTTGTCATTGGTCAGTTTTTCTCCTTTAATTTTCGAGAAAAAGATAAAAGGCAGCAATAATTGAACAAAGAATTAACCAGCAAGAAAGAAAGCGAGGAAATATTCAATTAGAAGAAACTGAATTGGAACATTGTGCAATTGTTGCGCGCAACTCTGTAATCAGCTGTTTTGAAAAGAGGTACGTACGGTGTACACTCCTGCCAGCACCGCGCCTAAGTTGCGACAACAACTTTTCAATCACACTCCAGAATCTTTGGAAAGACTGGGTAGCAACCTTTCTCTCATTTAGCACTAAACAGGCAGCTGCGGTTTATTCGCCATTTCGGTTTCACCGTAGTTATAAACATCAGAACTTGTTTGCCGCGACATTAATGTTGCGCCAAGTGCTCCAATTTCGTTCCCAGGGTGTCTCTTCTTCTCGCTCCAGGGGGCGGGGGAAGACACCTTGGGAACGAGGTTGACAAAATTAATCTCCACTGGGGATACAAAACAGTGATGATTTTGACAACAAATTTATAGACTACGAGCAGTGCTTCATTTTTCTCAGGGATAGTCGAGTGAGTGAGAGAGCTCGCGAGCGCGCTCGCCGCCACACGTTGTCAGTCTCCTCAAGGCGATTTTCGCGAGCGCTCACATGCTCTGCCACTCGACTATCCCTGAGAAAAATGACAGACAGCCCGTAATCTAACAAATTTAAGAACCCATAGAGAACCTCCTTCGGAGAATAAAAAGGCATTTTTATTACATGAAAATAATATCATAAAATAATATTACACTTTGTGTCACAAGAAAAGTAAAATATCGGACACGCCCTTGGCGTATTAAAATTAGTTATTAATGTACATGATAACGTTTTACGAAGGATTTTACTAATAAAACTATACAGATTGACACAACAACAAGCTTAATATATTGGCTCTGTATTTTTAAAATATTTTCAACCTGTAATGAATTCATTGTATAATATTTGGAGTACGTGTTGATGTATTTATTATGCCAAATAATATAAACGTTAAAATATTTCGATTAAAATCTGCGTAAAACCTACGGAATCTCACAGAAAGGAGGAATAAAAACCACAGAAACTACTCCTACATTAAACTGCAATCCGTGCTTTGTCGGCGTTGTTTGAATTTGCGTCCCTTTCTCGCCCGTCCTGTTTTCCTTCGTCCCTTCGTCAATTTTTTTCTGCTCACCCGCTCTCTGGTGTTAAATATTAAAGTCCTGATCATCTCCAAGAAAACTTTTTCCACTCTGAAATCCATTTTCGCCGACGTCTCGATGTATTCTCCCTCCAGGCGAGACAGAACCGACAGAGCTTCGTGTCCTTGCCGAGCGGTCACCTCTCGCTCAGCCACATCAATATCCAGCTTGTTGCCGACCAGAATAACGGGTACTAGGTCTTCGCCGTTCCCTCGAAGCCCGGTAATTTCTTTCCATTGTATGCACAGCTTCTTTGAACGATACCATGTTATCCAAGGCGTAGACAACGATGAAACCATGGCTTGAATTCAGCGCTAGCTTCCTCATGACAGGGAAGGAATACGAACCCGCCGTGTCGACAATACAAACGGTGAAGTGCGTTCCGTCCACCGCCAGGGAGTGAACGTAATAATCATCGACGGTTGGAAACGTGTTTTTCGTTGAACGTTTGCTCGAAAATGATTTCAATAAAGACGTCTTGCCAACGCCTCCACTTCCCAGAATCGAGATACAAAAGTCAAATGGAGGAATGGCTGCACTCGAGGCCATTTTTCTCGCTCGTGGCAGGTTGCAGGTTTAGAAACTGTATTGAAAACAACTTTCCGTTTGAGCACTTCAGTTCGATTCAATGCTTGGGACTTTGCCAGGCCACGAGAATTCGGTTTGAAACGGTATTTAAGCTATTTCAAAATACAACTGCGCTAGTGATGCAACTCAGACATTGACATTTCTCCAGGGAAAAGTTTCACAATACCTTATGGCCTATTTTTTATATAGACATCTGAACAATTAAATTCATCACGTCCGCGGGAAATATAACAGAATTCGCGCAAATTCTTTACATTCCTATGCCAGTATTTCAGCATGCATTCACGTCTTGAAAGATTGGTATCTTTTTATTGCGTATCGCGCGCATCTTCGAGCATTGTCCAGAGAGTGGTAAAGTGTGACGTCACAAATTTTCAAATTATTTTTATCAAGCCTCAAAATACCTAGTCTCCTTCGCAGCCATCATTAGATAAAGATTGCTGCTGTATGATCAGCCACAAAATTTCAACACGAATAGAACAGAAGATATAGAGGTTCAAAGTTTGGTACCGTCCCATACAAACCTCTCTAATTTTGCGTCTGTTCTAAACTGAGGAAACAGACGCAAAATTAGAAGGGTTTGTATGGAGAAATTAAACCTGAAGTGCCCATATCTCGGCCACAAATTGTAATGGAGAGCTAATTTTTGGCAAGTGGACGTTTTTTTGGCATACGTAATCCAAATAGCTTATCAAATGTCATAATTTCGCAAAATTATTTTTTGTGACGTCATAACTTTAGTAAATCCCTTGTTCCGTGTATTTTTGTTCAGAAACTCAGAAACAGATAACTAATGGCTCTTGCTAACTGCTAAATATAGTGGTCAAAACCGACCAGGCCGGTGTACCACTTTTTCTTTCATCGCGGATTCCAAGATATTCATGTCATTTCTTATTGAAGCGCTGATATCATAACCGTTTCAGCCACTAGCGCATAGCCTGCCCTAGCCTGCACAAACAGGCGCTGGAGTAAACATAGAGCGCGAGTTTGAGAGGCGCGCGCATCAGTCGTACCTCGCGCTAGCCTGCGAGCAGCCCCGAGCCGCGCGAGAATCACGCGCGATCTTGCAACGGTCTCGCGTGATTCTCGCGGCCGCACCCAAACGCGAACTAACCTCGCGCACACCTCTCCTCCAACTTGCGCCCTAGACTACTCCTGCACCTGCTACTCGCCTATGAAGGCTACACAGGCACAATTTAGCGAGTTTCTGCTTTACAATTCCCGTCTTCGGGATGGGGGGAGAGGGAGCACTTCCGCACTTATATCTGTGTGTGTGCCGGGCGGTGCAGTGTACCGCCCAAAAGGATGTTATAGATCAGTTTGACTCGATAGTCTGTTATGGGGTGATGGACATAAAGGTTTGAGACATTTCGATTTATTTTTTCGTTATTGTTCCATTCAACTTCCACAGAGAAATCGAGAAGCGAAAATCACAGCGAAAATTGGAGTTGAAAAGCCAAAAATAGGTAGACCCGAGTGTACATGTGGCTATGCTTTAATGCTTTAATGAAGACTCCAAAAAAAACAGATGTATAGCGCTGTATATTCGCCTTGGACTGCAGTAGAACCAGTAGCTACATTGAAAATCGTTCCGCCACCACCTCCCCCTTCCCAACCGCGACAAAATACTACTGTTATGATCTGTTATTTATTTTACCTCATAACACTACAATCAAAACTTATCATATAAGTTTAACACTATAGCGATGGAGCATAAAATATATTTGCTGCCATTTTCAAATAGCTACTGGTGATAGTTACTGAAAGCCAATGTTCAAGTTGACTTTTGGGGGTCTTTATTTACTGTCATAAAGTACAGCCAAATAAGCCTTTGTCTGCATAATGCAAGCCACCAACTGGCCATCCTCCCCAAAGCAACCAAGCTTAGTCGGTGCAACAAGCGCCGTTTTTGGCAAATCTTCGTCAAGGCACTCGAGGAATTTCCGATTCTTATCATCCAATCAAAAACTAGCGCGAGCACTCACGAGTGCCTCCAAAAGCAATCGCGATCAATCGCCGCCAGCATAGCGCAATGAGGATATGTCACGTTGCCTTAGCAATTTCGGGGACGAAAACCGCTAGCTCAGTCCCGTCCCTGAGACGGGATTTCTTCATCAACTGGCACTTGTTTTCCTGACAAGGCTATCTATAGCTGAAATTCATTTAGAGACCCTGGGAACGAGGTTGCTTCTCAGAGTTGCATGATGAGCTAAGTGGGAAACACTGATTTGAAAGTTCTTTTGTTGTAAAAACATGATGTAACAGGGGCTCTCCTTGTAAGCCCAGTAGGGTTTGTTGAGAGCTCCTGCTCCCTTATCATAAACTATGACTTACACTACTGTAACATCAATCATGGGGCAAATAAACTTGAATTGAATTGAATTGAATTCTAAATCAATTCAGGAGTAAATTAATTTTTGTCGCTTCTTGTAGATCTATTTTATAGGCCACTGGAATGCGTGAGAATACCTTAGTTAGAAAATATAAACATGGCAAGTTTTTTCGATTTCCTATGAGTCACTGTTCTCTATTGCATAGAAGGTCTAAGGATAATATAAACCTCCATATTTCTGAGGTGTAATTTTTCGTGTAAAGAAATTGGCAGTGCTTCAGCAATCACAGATACCAGGTATCTGTGATTGCTGAAGCACTGCCAATTTCTTTACATGAAAAATTAAATTATTAATAATAATTTCATCATTGTCATCATCATCATCATCATCATAATCATCGTCATCATCATTATCATCAAAATTCTATACTTAAAGCATCTACATGGTTAACAATGATAATATCCTGCTGTGTGTGCAATGTATAGTGTTATACAGAAATTTGCATCATCATCATCATCATTATCGTCGTCATCATCACTACAATGCTAAGGCGATAACCTAAGTAAGCTCTTGAGCCTTGGCAAACAGCTCAGCAGCTGCTTTTTCAATCCTCTTTCTGTATTCCAATTTCTTGTAGTTGCCCACAGGCACACCATCCATGCCATATAAGGCTCCCCACCAGGCCGCTGCGATCACTCCTGTGCTGTCACTATCACCGCCATGAAACATGGCTCGGCTACAAAGCTCTTCCCAGGATGCCCCTGCTCCTAGGAGGGCATCGTAAGCAATCATTGGAGCATCGTGACCGCTGGCCCCACCCCATCCATTGAAGCTCACTGATTTGTAAAACGTGTCGCGTGCTTTGATGGGAAAAGGTTCTGGAAACACAGGGTCACTGTTACCTTGAAGAATTCCACGCAAAGAGAGATACGACGTCCAGGCATCAGTGAAGTAAGACCAGTGCTGTTCATTCTCCTCCACGTCACGACCAATTTCTTTGATGTAACTCATGGCTTTGGGCAGGGTGGACAGGAGTGCTGCACCCCACTCCCTCACGGGTCTTCCCTGGACAGCAAATGAAGTTAAGAGGGAGGATGCTAAGGAACCAAGATAACCTGACACAAACACAAAAAAACAGCAACAGCAATTAGACACCAAAACTGAGCTACGTACTGAAAAGTATTTTGAGCTTTGAAGCCAGTTTACAGGGGTGTGGGAGGGGCAGGGAATAAAAGAGGACCCTAAAATACCCCTATCTGCCAAATTTGCACCCTTAAATTAATTAATATCCCATCTTGTAGCCTGAAAATTCCCATTTAGCAATCATAAAATGTAAATGTAATGTAAGTATTGTAATGTTATGTAATTCTGGAGCTAAATCCTGTAAGTGATGTCTGTGTTAATTAAAATAAAATTAATGTAAAAAAGATTCATCGCCATGTTCATGCTCATTCATGAAGTTATGGTGATCATAAATTATGTTCTTGTACATGACGTGAATTCTTGCTAGTTTTACTTCAAGTAAACACCTCTCAGGTATTAATTTGAAAATATATATATTCAAGCTTCTCCAGGCATAAAAATTAAAATTATCATCATCTTTTTATAGACAGTCATTTAAGCAAAGAACCTTGTTTTCCCAGAAATGGCTCTTTTTTACATAACTTTGATTGATCTATCAAAAGAAAGCTGAAATGGGTTGAATAGACCACAAAAATGGATTTCAGGAGTTTTGCTTAACACATTGACTACTAAACCGGCCATAAACGGCCAAGAAGAGACCACAGACTTGTACCACTTGTGACGTCATCAATGTTCACGCCAGAGGATGTCTTTGAAAATCAACGGATAGAGTTGGAAAATGTCTAACAAAGCATGCCTCAACGAGCACGATACGTTAAATTGGACCAGAGATACACACAAAACAACTTGGATTTTTTCCTCCAAAATCACCAAAAAACACGACCTTCACTACCATTGACACTCTTTGTCAAAAAAATTTCCTTTTCCCAACATTTAGGCTAAAACTTTTTCAACGTGAACAAAGACGACTGAAAGGCCAACAAAACCACAAAATAATATGAGAGAAAAAGGAGAGCGAGAACGGCAAAAAAAATAAAAGGAAAAGAAAAGCCTAAAGTCAGGTGAGTTTTTCAAACCCAAAAACTATGTCAAAAATTTGATTTCTGCGCATGCCCGAGGAAAATATTGAATTTGTTGCTTCTACGTAGAAGGGGATGTTAGTTGCCGTGTTTTAAACTAAGTTTTAGACAGTTTGACATTAAACTGTTGAGATAATGGCCAGAAATAGGCATCTGGGATGTTAGATTGACGTTTTTAGGGTTAATTATCCTAAAATACATGTAAGTCACAACCAAAAGTAACAAAAGCCCGATTGTTTACTGGCTAATAAGCACACGGGGGAAGGGGGGGCCTCCCATATCAAAGTGACGGGGGTGATTGTCGGAAATTTAGAAAGAAACCCCTAAAAGGTACCAGAACT
The DNA here is from genome assembly GCA_029204205.1 of Desmophyllum pertusum. Classification (NCBI taxonomy): domain Eukaryota; kingdom Metazoa; phylum Cnidaria; class Anthozoa; order Scleractinia; family Caryophylliidae; genus Desmophyllum; species Desmophyllum pertusum. The sequence continues at coordinate 48,514 of MU826399.1, forward strand.
TTGTTTTGTGGGTGTGGCTCAAATTCGTTTTCACCCCTAAAAGTCGAACCCCCACTAACAGCCACCTCTCTATAGCGGTCACCTCTCCACAACGGCCAGTATTTTTCATCCCAATCGTACATCTATCTGTACTTTTCACTCTTATTGAAACCTCCCTGCAACGGCCACCTCTCTACAACGACCAGTTAATTCCGCCCCAGTGTGGCCATTGTAGAGAGGTTCAACTGTAATTCTAAGACAAAACTAGTTCCAGTCATATTTTTACGGCTTAATACCCTTAAGGTACAGGAATAACTCTAACGGTCATCGTTTTAGATTTAAACACCCTAAAAGGTATCAAACCATGAATTTTAACCCCTAAAAGGTATGATGATGACCCCATCACTTTTCTATGAGAGTCCCCCCGACCCCAGGAATGAGCATAGCTTTTCACATTATTTTCCCAGCAACCTAAGAGAATAGCCAGAATGCTAGCTGAATTCATCATGCAAATGAAATATAAAAAGCAATAATAAATGGAAGCGTCGACCGGTAATACCTGTTGGGTTGTTGTGCGTCATTCTTCCACTCTCAACACTAACAGCTATGAGATCATCAAGCTTCTCTGGTGAGTGATACAGTAGACCAATACACATGGAACGCATGGCAGCACCACACCCACCCCCTCTGGGATTAAATGGCACGAAAAACCCTTGTGGTCGACCAGGTCTCAGATGTGCACAACTTGATAATGTCGTATTCCCTGGTGCTCGTCCTCTCATGTCAGACTATGAAAAATATTTAAAAAAATAAATTAGTCTTAGAGCATTACTGAATTCTGATTGGTTAAGACAGAGGGCATTTTTCATTAATTTTGGTTTGCCAATTTCCGGAGGGTCATCAAATATTTCCAATAGTCTCCCGAAGATTGCCGAAGACCACCCGATGTCTTAATCACACTAATTTTGCCCTTTATGTTTTTAACAAGTAATCGCATGATTCCTTGTAAAATTAAGAATTAAATCAATGTGTTTTCAGAATTTGCAAATTTCTGAAAACACGCGTGATATTAATCCTTAATTTTACTCGGCCCCATGCGATTACCTATACTTACACCAAGCTGGTCATAGCCCAAATTTTTTTGATTGAACAAAAACCAAACATTCATTATTTGTGATAAGTAAATTTCCATGTTGAAAAACAAACGAGGCATAACCAATACATGTAATGAGCTCTTGCTAACTCTCCGGTATTCAGTCAAATATTACCATGTGCAAGACTCAAGTCTAACGTACGTTGTTCAATTTATTTCACTTTGGAAACCTAAAATTCCAAATGGTGAACAAATTAAACAAACTTTAAAAAAACTTTGTTGAGATTAATTTTCACCCAAGAAATGTGTTAAAAAACATAACATATTTTAATTTCCAAGACATGAAATCATATCAATAAGTTATATTAAGAGTCTACAGTGGTACCAACCTCGTTCTCAGGGTCTCTCTTCTTCCCGCCAAAAGCGATTGAAAAGAGACCCTGGTTCAGGCTGGTCACGTGTCTCCCAGAATCTGGGAGATTACAAATAAATGATGGGAGGGAGGGGCAGCTAAGTGTGAAATTTGTCTCTACTGAGTGTTGTAAATCAGGACGTGTTTTCGTGGTAAACACATTGGCGGTTCGAGTTGTTGCAGGCTGTGCAAATCGGTTGGCGATGTATCCTGCTCAAATGCTCTCAAAGAATCTTCTTTGCTAAAGGAAATAGCGCACTGCTCGCACGCTGTACTGTTGAAGATATTTATGGCACTACACTGTGGAGCGTATTTATGGATTGTTCGACCATAATTTGGGACAAGATAAATTATATTTGACACATCACAAACCTTTATTGTGCAGGCCATGTGAAAGACGATTTAAAATGAATTTTGAAGCCTTCGACGATCAACGAAAGCCAGAGTGCTTAGGTGTTTTATCGAAATATCCCCGAACATTTGCCAAGAGTGAAGGCCGGCGAAGGGTCGAAAGGCAACCGTCGTGGATCGAACTTATAGTTTCGAATTCAGGACAGGAAAGGGGTAAATAAAATCTTTGTAGTTTTTATTTATTCGGTTACGATGTTTTGCTTGATTCTTTTATCATTTGACGGTCTCGTGTATTTTGTCGCTACCGGTGGCGTTGCGAACATAATTTATAAAAGTTGACAAAATGAGCCGATCATAACATTGCGATCGGTATATTGACAAGAAAATTCAACCCAACTCCGGGTAAAGTACGTACTATTGTTTGTTTCTGTTTGTTTTCATTGCACCTGCCTTACCTCAAAAAAGAAATAACTCGACATGCAACGTGCATTCACTTTGTTTATTTACATTGTGCGATGTGTTAGATTTTGCAGCATTTTAGACTGGCTCGCAAAATATAATTATTAGCTTGCATTGGTTAGTTAACACATAGTTAATAGAGGGAAATGGTTATGAAGCCTGGCAAAGTTCTTTGTTATATGTTTTTGTTCGCTATTTTGGGGGTTGACCGTGCACAAAACCTGACAAAATACAATAGGTGGTTACGTGTGTTCAAGCAACTATTAAACCAATAGAAAAGTTGCGATTACGTAATTCATGCATAGTGTATGAGCGCAAAAGAAAAGATGTGCACGGTCATGGACCTTCCAACATAAATCTTGGCCTCTTTGTTTGCTCCTTTGAAGTTTGCCGGCTTCATAACCATTTCCCTCTATTAACTATGGTTAACAACATCTCGGCCACAGCAAATTGCCTCTAAATACTTAATAACTTGCTTGGGCTTAAAAGAGATCTTAAAACGATCGCAATTCCCTGTGAACAGTGGCGGTTTGTAGTGCGCGACAAAGATTTGTAATTATAGGAGCCCTCCCTAGGGTTTAAAAATGTCACTTAGACACTACGTGACCAGCCTGAACCAGGGTCTTTTTTCAATTGCTTTTGGCGGGAAGAAAGAGAGACCCTGGGAACGAGGTTGCAGTGATACTGTACCTCCTGGAGGTAAAAATAACGAGCTTAAGCCATGCCCACCAAAAGGTGTTTTTTTTTTTTCAATATTTCTGATGACCATTGGACCCAGCTCTGTTATATGCCCCCCTGGAATTGTTTTGGTAGATGCACAATGTTGTTGCAGTTGATTTGTACTTCTCAGTAAATGTAAAACGTGTGCTTACTGCTGCCTTGTCCCCAGTCTCTCACATCTATTTGGAAAAAAATAATTAAAAATAGGCAAAACAGCGGGGCGCAAAAGAAGGGAAGGAGAGAGAGAGATTCCAATTTTTCTCCTTCCCTCAGCCCCTGCTCGCGCTTCACACTCATTCTCAACTCTTACTCATGCTTTAAGCTCTCATTCCCAAATCTCGCTTCACACACTGAACCCAAGCTATCTTCAGTCAGTGCTTACCATACTATCTTTGTAGTTGGAGGCAATTTTGAGAAACAGCTCATCACGTGTTTTCCAAGAGGACACAAGAGCCTCAGCAGTTGCAAGATGTAATACAGTATCATCGCTCACGATCCAGCCATTAATGTCAATTTTCTGGAGTCCACCAAGTTTCTGTAGCTCTTTGTGAATAGCTTCACCAGAATGACAGAATTCCCACTCGCCATTCTTGTAGCCCAAGGCATCGCCCACGGCACTTAAGACCATAGATGCTTTGAACTGATCGGATGAAGGCATTTTGAAATGATGGCTGCTATGATATTGTATGAGTCTTTTTAAACTGAGAAAAAGCAAGTCCAATAATATAAATATTTTACACCGTCCCCTCCATACAATATATTATAATAGAGAGTTATCAGGTCAGACTATAACACCAAGAAAACACATGATAGTTGATAGTTGGTGAGAAACCAAGAGCAAGCAGTCTATTATTAAATAACCTTTTAGCAAAACCCAATCGCTGATCTATTAAATATGAGAATATCAAGGGTAGCAAGGATGGCACAGTGGTGAGCGCTTGCCTCCCACCAATGTGGCCCAGGTTCGAATCTTGGACTTGGCGTCATATGTGGATTGATTTTGTTGTTGGTTCTCATCCTTGCTCCGAGGGTTTTTTGCTGGGTACTCTGGTTTTCCCCTCTCCACAAAAACCAACATTTCTAAATTCCAATTCAATCTAGAAACAGTGGATAGAAGAGCCACTCTAGCGAATTTCCACTGAAATTCCCATTTATTTTTATTTATTCTTATAATTTTTATTTTTTATCAATAAAACTGATGACAGTTTTGTTCAATAATTTTTGGCTGCAATGAAAGAACTTGGGTGTGCGTGCTCCAATAGCCTTGTATCGATCAACAGTAGTTGCCTGTGTAGCCAATCAAAAATTATTGTAGACTACGAGTCCCTCATCTTTCTCGGGGATAGAAAATCTGACCTCAAGGAGAGTATGACTCGCATTGTGGCGAGAAAAAAATTTGTTCTCGCCGCCGGGTGTTGCATCTCCTCGAGGTGATTTTCGGGTGTCACGTCTCCACGGGGTGATTTTCAGACACACTCGTGCGCTCTCCCACTTGATTATCCCTGAGAAAAACGAGGGACTGCTCGTAGCTTACTCAAATTTTGAGTTTCCCAGTCAGCTACTGGTATTGTCTAGTCAATCAGATTGGCAAGTTTGTAGTCAGGCCACTGGATTATGCTTGATAGAAATAGAGTAGAGCCTTACAACCCTGCCTAGCCAATACATCACCACTTCCTTTTAGTGGTTCCTGTACTTTACAACATCACCTGAACTTCAATACTGTTCATCAATGGCCAATGCTACCTAAATTTGCTGTTGACACAGTTTCTAAAAGCTCGATTTCTAAGCTTTCCTGCACGGAAATCTCCCTGGATAAATTATTTTGATTGCACGTAAATCTTTGCTTCAAGGTTAAGCTAATAAAAAATATACCTTTTCCACACCTTTCACTTGACAATATTTTGTACTTACATGTTCGCGAATCCGAACCTTGCATAGCAGAAGTCTCGACAAGATCTCATAGAAGGAAAAGCTTCCTGCTTCTTGCTCTGCAGTTCATGTCTCTTTGCACGTCAAGTATCACCGACGAGGACTGGAGCGAGAAAAAATTTTTCGCTGAGTTCGATCCAGTCTCTCGGTCGTAACGCAATCCAAACAAGGAAGAAGGAAGAAGGCCTCCACATTCCTGCACATTCATCCGTCGCGAATATATCTGTTCCATGTTTGAAAAGGTCCGAAAACGCTCTTCACCAGGTAATAGCTTGTTATATCAAGAATTAACTTTGATAAATGTTTCCCTGGTTCTCTATGAGTACTAAGTGGGTTGTAAAAGCGCTTTTAGTTGTGTTGATCTCGCTAACAACACAAAATATCACTCGATGCTCGAGTTCTGCTGACAGGGCATTTAATTTTCTCTGGCTGATGAATCTGTTTTTATGCAGTAGAACATTTGTTTGATCCATAATTAACTTTCATAACTGTTTCCCTCGTTTATTATGAGTACTAAATGGGTTGTAAAAGCGCTTTTAGTTGTGTTGATCTCGCTAACAACACAAAATACTCCTGCAGTTTCCAGTTCTGCTGACAGGGCGTTTAATTTTGTCTGGCTGATGGTTATGTTCTACTGCATAAAAACAGATTCAGCAAACAGTGTCGGCCAGGGTTTTTGGGTATACGGTAAACAGGTTTTTTTTTAATTTGAGTGTATTTTTATGAAAGTTGAAAGTTTAAAATCCCTTTCATTATTTTATCCTCGACCTACAATAATGATAATTATTGTCGTCATAAGTCTTTGGACACTTCATCTTTTCAACAACAAATGGTCGTTGTCTTCACCTCCCCCTCCCCACCCCCAATGCAGTGTTGACTTCTGTTTCCTCCGATCCAATCTTGCGACCATATTTCAACATTGTTTTTGGGGGGCAGGGGGGTTCGAAAAATTGAATACAGACTTCTCTCTTCAAACAACCTTGCCACTGGGTAGTATTTTGTTAATGGAGCTACGTCACGGTTGGCGCATCTTGAAAAAATTGGCCAACTTTTTCAAGTTCGCCATTAGCAATCTGTCTTAATCTTCTCCATCCTCAACCATGCTTGTTCCTGTTTGGTTTATTATTACCTTATTGGTGTTTTTCTACCTTAGTAAACTATTATTTTGAGGCTTATATATAATAGCTTTCTCCAGTTTGAAGGTGATTTAATTTGCACTTTGTAAAAATGACTTGGGACTTTTGACGAGAATTGTAGCTAGAGCATATCCTCTGCGGTGTTGTAATATTTTGGGTATATTAGGTAGGTTTTGACATATACAGTAATAGTCACCCCTCTGGCTGACCTAGAGAACAGTTGCATGATGTTGACCAGTGACATTCTTGGCTTCTTAGGTTCCGGACAAAAATCAAAAATCACTTTTCGTTGGAATTTTCGAAAGGTGCAAATTTGGACTCAATGGAAAATTCAACTTTAAATTTTCTCTAAAAATTATTGGCTTACAGCGGATTCAGGTTGAGCATTTAATGGTCTTAGTTGTCGCGTTCGTTGTCACAGTTGATTGATTGCATTGCGAGGCAAAATGACAGCCGTTGCTAGGCAGGAATGACGACATTCTGTCTGGGAAAAAAGCACGTAGCGCGCTCATCTAGCGATTCGCGCCTTTTCCAAAAAAGCTTCTAGAAATTCGCTACGTCGGTTAATTTACCTTTATCAACTCCGAGTTGATAATCAACATAGTGTTTCGCTTGCCCGCTGACGCAGCACCACAGTTTCTTTAGAAACTAATCACTTTTTCCCAGAAGGAACGTCATCATTTCCGCCTAGCAACGGCTGTCGTTTTGCCTCACAACGCAATCAATCAACCGTGACAACTAAGACCGTTAAACACTCAACATGAATCCGCTGTATTCAAATAACCAGTTCTATAAGCTTAAATTTGACAAAAATCTGTAATGTAATCGTGAAAGACTGGAGACACCCCAGAAGGAACACAGTAACGCACATATTGGTATACGTAGTAGTCACTCAAATTATTTAACTCATGAATGCGAAAGCAATGAATGGGTTTATTTGGTGGACAAATTTCACTCGCTTGGTTGATGGGTTGTTATTTTTTTATGCATATTACAGTCAAAACAGCTCAAGAAGAATGTAAAATTCAAAACAAGACTCAATCCAATAGTCGAATGTTGATTTGATTTCCATCCCTGTGAGAGAGGTGATAGTTCTCTCACCTCTCCCATGGGGATGGAAAAGATATATTTTGCAAAATGTTAATCAAATCAACATTCGACTATTGGATTGAGTCTTGTTTTAAATTTTAGATTCTTCATTTGAAGAGCGGATTATTGAATCAAATTTACAATAATGAATTCATTAATGCACTCTTGGCAGGAACGATAGTGCTTGAGCTGTTTTGACTGTAATTTATTCATTCATGGATGAGCCAATAGAGGCCTTGGATTCCTCTAACCTGAATTTGTTTTTTTTTTTCAGACAAAGCAGTCACAAGAACCTTGAAATATGTCTGACAAAGAGTACACCTTGGAAGAACTCAATTATTTCCGTGTGTGTTACATCACTACCAACATCATTCGGGATGGTCTACAGTCAGTGTTCAAACAAGAATGGGACAGAGTACATGGATGGAGTCTGGGTCCATGGCAAGACACTGCCAAAATGGGCAGGACTTTTTTAAAATGGAATCGAAAAGCAGCCGGAGGAAAAACAAGAGACTTCTAAATATTATTCAAAATGAAAACACGTACGAGTGGGATTGTACATGTTTTTTCTTTGCACTTCTCTTTTCCGATTCGCTTGGACACTTGTTGAGCCCTGTAGTTGCCAGTAATGTTGATGATTTACGAGTTTTTCGCAATGGTTTTTTTGCACATACTTCTCAAGCTAGTGTTTTAGAAGCCGACTTTCAGGCCAACGTTCAGCTGGTATCAAATGCGTTCACGGCTCTGCACCTTGACACAAAAGAGCTTCTAAAATAAGTAGCCAAGGGAGCTTTCCAACTGGGGAACTTCAAAGGCTTGAAGAGCAAATTGCTGTCTTGGAAGAGGAGATACAGGCTGAACCCAAATCCTTCACGTTGCTTCCACTAAAGCCATCCCATGAAGTCACGGAGCGCAAAGCGGAAGTTGAAGACATCATGCAGAAGTTCATTGATCTCCAAAATAACAATGAAGGTTCCATTGTGACAGTTTATGTCTCTGGCAACCCAGGATGTGGCAAAAGTCAGATTGCTCGGCAAATTGGTGAAACGTTTGCCAATGATAACCAGGATGGTAGCACATTTGTAATGACCTTGAATGCTGAAACTGAACAGTCATTGCTAGATTCGTACAAAAAATTTGCTCGTGCTCTTGGAGTCACAGAATACTCGCTAAACAGTATCACAGGAGGAGACTCGAAGTTGACGAACAAAGAACAAATTTTGCATCTCAAAACTCTTGTTTCTGCCAAAGTACAAGACTATTCTGCCTGGCTGCTTATATTTGACAATGTCAATGAGCTTGTGAGCTTAAGAGGCAGTTGGCCCGATGAAGAGGAGTGGGGAGATTGTGGACAGGTGCTTGTTACCACACAGGACAGTACCAATCTACCATTTGGTGATCCTTGTTGTCAAGATATTTCCCTGAGTCAGGGAATGCAAATGAAGGACGCCTTGAGTCTTCTTAGAAGCATTTGCCATGTTTCTTGCGATGAAGACGAAGAGCATTTAGTTTTGAAAGCCTTAGATTACCAGCCTTTGGCCATTGCTTCTGCAGCACTTTATGTTCACTATCTTCAAGATGGCAGCTTCACGTGGAAGAGCTACCTAAAGAAACTAGAAATGGGTATGCGACATTTGACAGAAAAGGTCTACGAAAGGACAAGCAGGAGCTACCCATTGTCAATGACTTCCGCTGTCACACTCGCATTACAAAAACTGGTCCAGAATAATGTTTTTGAACATGTGGTTGAGTTTCTAGCTTTGTGTGCCCCAGAACCTATTGGCCTTGATGTGATTGTCAGTTTTGTAACAAAACAGGACCCAGATCTCGATGAGGATCTTACCACTGCTGAAATTTCCAAATGCTCTTTGCTTATGCAGCTTTCTCCAGATGATAGTTTAAGAACTCTTATAACGATGCACCAGGTCGTACATGATGTTTTTAAGAGCTACATCCTTGACAAGTATAGTGAGGATGAGGTGTCAGTGCTCACTCAGTCATACATTGAGACATTATCTCCTTTTGCACAACACAACCTGTTCCAGTTTGATCTGAAGTTTCATATCTCTTCCAAAATGATGGCTCCCCATCTAAAGGTGTTCAGCAGCCATTTGAAGTCATCAAATTGGGCCTCAGATACAACAAGTAACAAAACAAGTTTAAACAAAAATGCATTGCTTAATTTTGGTGACATTTGCAATACTCATGGTTATCTGTCGCAGCTAAAACATACTTTGAATATGCTCTTCAGATTGCCAATGGTGAAAATGAAGGTGAAGGCAACAGCCATGACAGAATCAATTTTATTGCCACAATCCTAAACAATGTAGGTGTTTGTCTACTGGAAACTGGGACAGTTTGGACAGGCGGAAGATCACCACCAACATGCCCTGGCTCTTCTTGAAAGACTAAATCCACAAAATCCGACTCCAGAGATTGCAGACTCTCTGAACAAACTGGGAAATGTTTCTTATAGCCTTAGCCAGTTTGAAAAAGCAAAAGATTACTACTACAGGTCTCTATCAATGAGAGAAGAGCTTTATGGTGACGAAGATGCCACTGTCGCTGCTTCACTTAATAACCTTGGATCCATTCACAGTGTATTGGGTGAACACCACATTGCAAAGGATTATTATCAAAAATCACTTGACTTGGCAGAAAAGACATATGGCAAAATCCACCCCCATGTCGCCAATCGTTTGTGTAATCTTGGAATTGTGCAAAGTGAATTAGGCGCAACTAAAGAGGCAATTCGGTACCACAAACAGGCGCTTGAAATGAGAAAGGAACTTTACTTTCCGGAACATATCTTGATCTCCGACTCTTACAACAACCTTGGCCTGATGTACAAGGGCATGGGTCAACTTGAACAAGCAATGGATTGCTATGAATCTGCACTGCGTATCAGAGAAAAAACATTAGACGAGGAACATCCTGCAATGGCAGAGTTGCTGAGTAACCTTGGTCAGCTGTATATGGATCTTGGTGAAATGCAGAAATCCAAAGCGTTTCACTTCCGTGCACGAAACATCAGGATGGAAATTTTAGAAAGTGACCATGCGAGTTGGGCGACTCTATGTTCAACCTTGGAATGGTATTTGAACAATGCAGCGAGCTTGATAAAGCAGCTTATCATTTTCAACAAGCTCTGACAATCTACACCAAGTCTTACCCGATGAGTCACCAGTTGTGCCAGTCTGCAGATAAAGGTATTAAACGTGTTTCGCAGCAACAAGCAGATCTAAACAATCAAACTAGACCTGATCACTTCATAGCTCACCTTTGGTCGTCAATGGCTAGGGCTTTCAGGAGATCGAAACTTTGGTCGTCAATGGCTAGGGCTTTCAGGAGATCTATACTTTTGAAATCTCTATTTCCTGGGGCACACTGGGAGAGGTATATCCAGACGGGTTCTAACAGGGGAACTGCATTCTCAACATTCATCTCCTTCAACAGTTCGCTTGTTATTTTCCAGATGGTTCATTATGTACGATACCTTGTGGGTGATGCCGAATCAATCTATCTGAGCAAGGGGGTTTTGAAGGCCATTTGGCTGTTTATACCCTACTATACTTTTGTACTGATAAGGTCAAATGATGATTTCCATTTACTTCTTCAACTTAAATGTCTTGGTTTCCTATATTTGTTGGGATATTTTTTCAGTCATATCTTTAGTTATAAGCTCTAATGTTTGCAAGAGTTGCCACACAGCCATACAAACGTCTGTAAATTTGACATTATTTTTTCAAAAGTAAAATGATATCTTTCAATAAATTCTATGTACTCCTCTTGTATTTGGAAATTGGGTTTTTAAATAATTTTCTGCTAGAGTTAATAAATGGTACATTCCCCAATTTACATGTATCATATTTATAAGTTATAAATAACATTATTTTTGATAAATTTGTGCTAATCAAGAGATGAAAGAATGTTGATTTATAAAATTTTGGTCATACATGTATAACACAAGCTCTGATCGGTCAATTCGAGTTCATTATAACTCGAGTTATAATGCACTCGTTTGAGCGTGCGCAATTCGATGAAATTTTATAAAGGAAATAGTAAACTTGCCCCTTGTGCATTGTTGAGTTTTATAAGCACGCAGGAATTTTTAAGAACACTTGAGAAGCACTCGGCTATGCCTCATGCTTCTCTAAGCACTTTTCTCGTGTTCTTAAAAATTCCTGCATGCTTATATAACTCAACAATGCACTTGGGCGCGTTTACTATTCCCTTAGTAAATAAAGATTTCCCTAATAAAGCGGGGATAATCAAATGATTTTGGTGGCATTAACCATGTCATGTGAGTGACCTTAAGTTTTCAATAAGTGTTGTGAAGCAAAATAAACTCAGACAAAAATATTTTGCAGGTTTCTTCCATCATACTTTTATTGATTGATGGAAAACCATCAGTAACCATAATTTTGAGTCAATGGCAACACAATTCATCCAATAACTGACTGTTTATCAGTGATACATTGTATCAAGGCCACTTAGGCACAGCACGACAGTCTGCAGATTAATGTTCCAATAGCTGTTAACTTTAACAACGTACAACACTTTTTTTTTATATGTTAATAAAAATTAACAAGCACCATGATATTTCTATTAAATACCAAAGAAATATATTATTTGGATAATTTGCAATGCTTAGTTTTTACATTATTACCAGAGTCAGGTGTTAATGTTGTTGTTGTTGTTGTTGTTGTACAATGCTATTAACTGCTCTATATGGAGTTCCTTTAAATTCTCATCTGGGATTTCATCCAGAGCAGCTCTTGCAGCTGAGTCATCATCATAAAACTTCATTAAATCTTCTTCATGTTGAATCATCACACAGTTCTGACATCCACTCATGCAGCACAACTCCAGAGGAGGGGGAGGGGGTGGGGATGGTTTCTTCTCTAGACTATTGGTACTGTCATTGTTTTCTAAAGACGGAACTGCATGTTTTGTACCTATAAATTAAGAATACCAGAACCCTTTCAGACCCAAGAATGATTAATTTCTCCTTACAACATCCATACATTCTCAAGCACGCAGGTTATGAGAATAAAGAAAATCATCAACTGGGAGATATTGTCTTGATGTGTAACCAGCTACAGTTGGCCACCTCTCTACAACAGCCAGGATTTTTATCCTGGCCATGCGCTGATCCATACACTTTACTCTTATTGTCTGGGTCCAAAAAATATGCATACACCCCCACGGAATGTTGTTTGGTTTGAGCCCCCCCCCCCACATCCCACGGAAATTCCAGTTTAGCTTCATACTTTCCTTTAAAAATTTTGGCTTTTGAGATCCCCCTTGGAATTACCTTACTTGGGGTGGGTATGGATATTTTCTGGAAGTTACCGCACACCAACTCTAGAATGGTCAGTTCATTCTGGCCCAGGGTGGCCGACCATTGTAGAGAGGTTCAAAAGTAATGATTTGAAAACAATCAAATCCTTCCGAGTTTTAAGACATTTTTCATTTCGGTCATGTGACACACCAAATATGGGCATGGCTCAAAACATTTAAGGGGAACATGAATCGAACAAACACTACAAACTTTGATGCCCACTGGAGTCAAGGAACCAAAGTTCTGGAGATTTCCTTAACAACAGCCTTGTGGTTTCTTGTAGTTTAGGTTCTCCCCCCTTAATTGCACTTCACAAAGTTATCAGATCAGACTATAACACCAAGAAAACACATGATAGTTGACCTGAGAAACCAAGAGCAAGCAGTCTATTATTAAACTATTTTAGCATAACCCAATGGCTGATCTATTAAAATAATATAAGAATATCAAGGGTAGCAGGGATGGCACAGTGGTGTGAGAGCACTCGCCTCCCACCAATGTGGTCCACGCTTGAATCTCGGACCCAACATCATACGTGGGTTGTGTTTGCTGTTGGTTCTAATGTCCCGAGGATTTTTCACCCCGGTTTTTCCCCCCTCCGCAAAAACAAACATAATTTCCTAAATTCCAATTTGAACTGGAAGCAGTGGATAGAAGATTTCCACTGAAATTCCCATTTATTTTTATTTATAATTTGTATTAATATAAAAATCGATTTCTGATTGACAGTTTTAATTTGTTTAATACTTTTTTGGCTGTAATGCAAGAACTCGGGTGTGCATGCTCCAAGAACCTTCTATCGATCAATAGTAGTTGCCTGTTTAGCCAATCAAAGTAGTCCCACATTTTTTCTCAGGGATTATAGTTGAGTGGGAGAGCACGTAAGCATGTGCGAAAATCGCCTTGAGGAGCGACGCAATGTTCACTGGCGAGAAAAAATGATGTTTTTCTCACCGCTGGGCGTTGGTGATTTTCGTACACATTCGTGTGATCTCCCCCCGGGGGGGGGGGGGGGTACTTGACCCATGTTTGGGTATAGGGGTGCCGCTGAGGGTTTGAAACCCTGACCCCTGTTTAGGGCAACACCCTCTATTTTAGGACCCTGTTTAGGGCAAACGACAAAATACACACTCTGTTTAGGACAGGTTTATTTTAGACACCCTGTTTTAGGGTAGCCTGCGAGAGCAGACGTAATTTTCCGGCTCGAGTTCCTTCGCCGAAAATTAGCCGGAAAATTACGTCTGCTCTCGCAGGCTATGTTTAGGGCAGACTCGCATGAAATTATATACCCTGTTCAGGGCAGAGAGGCCAAAAACCATACCCTGTCCAGCGGCACGTCCCCGTATAGGCCATATAAGGGAGTACCCCCCCCCCCCCCGGGGATCTCCCACTCGACTATCCCTGGGAAAAAATGAGGTACTGCTCGTAGTCTAATAAAATTGTGAGTTTACCAGTCAGCTACTGTACAGTATGTGGCCCCTGATCCACAGACCCGTCCGGATTAGGGGCCACATACTGTACTGCTACTGTACTGGTATGTCTCAAAAGTGTTTATAGTCAGCCACTGGATTACAACCCTACCTAGCCAATACATCACCACTTCATATTAGTGGTTCCTGTACTTTAGAACGTCACCTGAAACTTAAATACTGTTCATCAATGGCCGATGCTACCAAAATTTGGTGTTGACACAGTTTCTGAAATCTCATTGTGATGTCTGGCTATTATAAAAGGTGTCCTTTGCCGGACAAATTATTTTGATATTGCAACTAAATTTTCGACACCTTTCACGTGACAATATTTGTACTTACATGTTCGCAGGTCCTAACCTTGCATAGCAGATGTCTCGACAAAATCTCATAGAATGAAAAGCTTCCTTCTAGTTAATTCTTGCTCTGCAGTTCATGTCTCTTTGCACGTCAAGTATTTCCGACGAAGACTGGAGCGAGGAACATTTTTCAGCTGAGTTGGATCCAGTCTATCGGAGTCTATCGGTCGTCACGCAATCACAAGGAAGAAGGCTCTACATTCCATCGCGAAAAAATCAGTTCTTCGTTTGAAGACGCTCTTCACCAGGTAATAGTTTGTTATATCAAGAATTAACTTTGATAAATGTTTCCCTCGCTCTAAACGGGTTGAAAAAGCGCTTTTGGTCGTGTTGATCCGCTGTATTTTTGGGTGGAAGGGAAGAGGTTTTTACCCTTGTCCGAGTCCCAGAGGGAGTACTCTTTGACTTCCTTCTTCTACTCCCGGATTCTACTGAACTAGATCGAGGCGAGTCAAATTCAATTGAGAAAGCCAAGAAAGGAAACCTCTGGGCCCAGGGTAAGAGGTTTTCAGTTCTGCTGACAGTCTGCGTGTTAATTTTCTCTGGCCGGTGAATAACATGTCATAGCTGATCATAGCCCATTCTCGTCCCCAGAGGCCACGATCCTTTTGGTCAGCACCAAGAATCGAGACCTCTGGCCGGAACCAATTTGTTGAACATGCGCAGAGTACTCGTTCTATATTCTCAGCCAATCAGATTTGTCAGATTTGACGGTAGTCCGCGATTCGCGGACTTCCGGTTACTCTGCGCATGCTCAACAAATTGGTTCCGGCCAGAGGTCTCGATTCTTGGTGCTGACCAAAAGGATCGTGGCCTCTGGGGACGAGAATGATCATAGCCAGCAAAGCAAGTGGTCGCGTGATGCGGTGTTCTTGACTACGATAAACATCCCTGCATAAATTTTATACTACAGAGTAAACGCATGTTAAAGATTGGAGTAATTTCTGTTTCCGTCAGTGTACTGTCGGCAGTTGAAGGAGAAATCCCGTCTAATAACAATTAGGCTGGATCGAGCGGGTGAACAAGCGAAGCGCGTGGAAATCACCTCTCACGAGGAGACGCGACGCGAGTCGGCGTAAAAAAACCGCGCGTTGTCCTCGTGGGAAGTGATTTGCGCGCGCTCGCACGCTCAATCTCTGAGAAAAACGAGGGACTACTTGCAGTCTAAATAACAATCGGAAACTCTTCAAGTACTTCAACGAACATTGGCCAAAAAGACCGAAAACGGTTTTCCCCCGGGGGAACTATTTGACTTATCCTAAACGGAAACGTGCCATTAAATACATGTTCAATATTTAGCGTCTTAGAAACAGGTTATCTGTCCGGAGATCTTTCACTGGAAATATTGAACAGGATGTGTACAGTCATAATTACTTTTGACAAGGCGTTCGGTGCGTGATTTATAACAGAAACGAAAGGACATGACTTATTTTTTTTAATTTTAGTATTGAAAACAGCATGTGATACCTGGACTGTCCTTACAAAAATAAGGCGTCTTGTGAACAGGGTTAGGGTTTGAAGGCCTCAGTGGCTCCCCAGGAGTGGCTCCACCCCACCCAAGTTTCAGTTAAGTACCCTCCTGATCAGTTGCATGCTCTTGCGATCATGCTATATGCTAATTTTTTGTTTACTTTGTTATTAGAGAGAATAAGCAACACGTGTTGGTTTTGAAACGTGATGTATTTGAGGGAACGCGTCATTATTATTAGAATTTGCTAAATATAGCTATTATAGTTTCGCTCGCCCCCACTAACTGCCCCTGGGTCTCCGCGGATGAGAAAGCACTTGAGCTCAGTACCAACTTGTTGTAGTACATCTAGATGTGGTAAATTGCGGCTCTTCCACATTGGTAAGAGTACCGTGCAAATCCGAAATCCGCCGTCAACCTGGTCTAACTGAGACTGTTTGAAATACTCGGCCCATAGAGTTTCCTCTAAACAACAGTTAATGTGTTTGCTTGCAGAAAACGCTGGGCAAACGAGTAATATGTCGGTGGACAGAGTATTCACATTAGAAGAGCTGAATTATTTCCGTGTCTGCTACATCACTGCTAACATCATCCGGGATGGTCTACAGTCCGTGTTCAAAACAAGAATGGGACAGAGTACATGGATGGAGGCTGGGTCCATGGCAGGACACTGCCAAAATGGACAGGATTTTTTCAACATGGAATCACCAAGAGGCCGAAACAAAAACAAGAGATATCTAAATACCATACAAAACGGAGACACAAGCGAGTGGGACTGTGCATGTCTTTTCTTTGCAATCCTCTTTTCTGATTCGCTTGGACCCTTGTTGATTCCTACAGTTGCCAGTAATGTCGACTATTTACGAGACTTCCGCAATGGGGTTTTCGCACATCTTGCTCAAGCTAGTGTTTTGGAAGCCGACTTTCAGGCCAATGTACAGCTGGTCTCAAACGCGTTCACGGCTCTGCATCTTGACACAAAAGATTTGCAAACAATAAGTAACAAGGGGAGCTTTCCAACTGGGGAACTTCAAAAGCTTCAAGAGCAAATCGTTGTCTTGGAAGATGAGATACAGGCTAAACCCAAATCCTTCGTGTTGCTTCCAGTAAAGCCATCCCACGAAGTCACGGAGCGCAAAGCAGAAGTTGAAGACATCATGCAGAAATTCGTGGATCTCCAAAGTAAAAATGAAGATGGTTCCATTGTGACAGTTTATGTCTCTGGCAACCCAGGATGTGGCAAAACACAGATTGCTAGAGAGGCTGGCAAAGAGTTCTATGAAAAAAGAGTTGCTGACGATATTGAGGAAAGTCGCACATTTGTAATGACTTTGAATGCCGAAAATGAACAGTCGATGCTAGATTCTTACATGAAGTTTGCCCGTGAACTAGGAATCACAGAATACTCGCTGAACAGTATCACTGGAGCAGACTCAAAGTTGAAGCCCAATGAAAGAATCTCCCATCTCAAAAACCCTCGTTTCTGCGAAAGTGCAAAACTATTCCACCTGGCTGCTTATAGTTGACAGTGCCAATGAGCTGAGAAGCATACGAGGTTACTTCCCTGATGAGGAATGGGGAGGTTGTGGACACGTTCTTGTTACCACTCAGGACAGTACCAATCTACCATTTGCTGACCCTTTTTGCCAACATGTTTTCCCTTAGTCAGGGAATGCAAACGAAGGATGCTGTGAATCTTCTTAGAAGTATCTGCCAGTTTTCATGTGACGATGAGAATGAAGAATATTTGGTTTTGAATGCCTTAGATTACCAGCCTTTGGCCATTGCTTCTGCAGCACTCTATGTTCGCTATTTGCACGATGGAGTGGGAACACGCATGGTTCCTGCAGGCAGCTCTATCTGGAAGAGCTACCTCAAGAAACTGGAAACGGGGAACGGAACTTGACAGAAAAGGTCTACGAAAACACAAGTAAGAGTTACCCATTATCAATGACTTCCGCTGTCACACTCGCATTACAAAAACTGGTCCAGAATCACGTTTTTGAACATGTGGTTGAGTTTCTAGCTTTGTGTGCCCCAGCACCTATTGGCCTTGATGTGATTGTCAGTTTTGTAACAAAACAGGACCCAGATCTCGACGAGGATCTTACTGCTGCTGAAATTTCCAAATGCTCTTTGCTTATGCAGCTTTGTCCAGACGATAGTCCAAGAACTCTTATAACGATGCACCAGGTCGTACATGATGTCTTTAAGAGCTACGTTCTTGACAAGTCTAGTGAGGATGATGTCTCAGTGCTCACTCAGTCATGCATTGAGACATTGTCTCCTTTTGCACAACACAACCTGCTTCAGTTTGACCTGGAGTTTCATATATCGTCAAAGATGATGGCGCCTCATTTGAAATTGCTTAGCAGTCACTTTGAGACACCATTCAACTGCAAATTGGATTTATCCATCGATAAGAGAACTTTATTACAAAATGCTTTACTCAGTTTTGGTGACGTTTGCAGGAAACATAGTTACTTTTCTGCCGCCAAAACGTATTTTGAATATGCCCTTCAGATTGCTCATGTCGATGACGATGGCGATGATGAAAACAAAGTACATTTTATTGCCACAACTAGAAACCATTTGGGCGTTGTTTATCGTGAGCTAGGGCATTTTGGCAAGGCTAAAGATCACCATCAGTGCGCTCTGGCTCTCCTGGAAACCTTTAACCCAGAAAACCCAACTTCGGAGATTGCGGATTCTTTGAACAAACTTGGAAATGTTCTTTTTCAGTCTTGGCCATTTTAAACAAGCAAAAGATCACTTCTACAAGTCTCTAAAAATACGAGAACTGCTTTATGGTAGTGAGCATGCCGATGTCGCTGCGTCACTTAGCAACCTTGGGGCGGTCCACAGTATTTTGGATGACGTGGAAACTGCAGAAAACCTTTTTCAAAGATCCCTTGCAATGAGAGAAAGGATTTATGGCAAAGTACACCCTGATGTTGCCGATTCTTTGAGCAATCTTGGACTTGTGTACAGCAAACTCGGCCCTCTTTGAGGAAGGCGATACAGTGCCACAAGCAGGCGCTCGAAATGAGACAGAAACTTTTCTTTCCAGATCACGTGTTGATCTCTGAATCGTATAATAACCTTGGACTGACGTACAAGTTTGTTGGCCAACTTGAAGAAAACAAGGTCTTGTTATGAATCTGCATTGCGTATTCGAGAAAAAATATTGGACAAGGAACACCCAGCGGTAGCGGGCATGTTAAGCAACCTTGGTGTGCTGTTTATGGATTTGGGTGAATTGCAGAAATCCAAAGACTTCCACCACCGTGCACTGAAAATCAGGGTCAAAGTATTGGGGGGTAACCACTGCAAAGTGGGCGACTGTATGCTGAACCTGGGATTGGTACATGAACGTTGCAGTAAGTACGGTGTCGCAGCTCTGCGTTTTCACCAAGCTCTGGATATCTACGCTACTGCTTACCATACCAACCATTCGTTGTACAAGTTGGCGGTTGAAGGTTTAAAACGAGTTTCAGATCACGACTTGCTGTGTAACCTAGTGGATACCGACCCTTCCTCGTCCGCTGTTCACGCAGCCGCTGAATATCGACTCAAATCTCGTCATTGTTGTGTGATCTTGTAACTCTGCCCCAAAAACTGTTTAATAGTTATTGGCCTCCTCGCCTCTTGTCATTATAGTACTACGTGATTGGACGATAGTAATACTTGCCGTTCGTTTTAGTTAACATTGTTGCCATCATCCTTGACTGCTGTTACCCCTACTTTAAGGGGGGACCTTCTTAACTACCACTCTATTCTTAGGAAGACTTCAAACTATCATATCTTTGGATCTCCGACTTCTACAAAAAAGCTGTTTGGCCATGTTTGTTCAATTGAAAGTCCCTTCCAAATTTTTAAGTCACGACCATATTTGGCAAGTCACGTGACCAGGACAGAAAACCCCCTAAAACTAAAACAATTAACAATTATTCGGCGAAGTGAATATTGGTGAATAATAAAGCCAGGGTAATCAAATGATTTTGGTTGATTACTTCATGTGAAATGAGTGTTGTGAAGCAAAAAAAAAAAGACAAAAATTATTTTCTATAAATATTTTCTTAATAATTCTCCATCATACTTTTATTGATTGTCAGCTCACAAAAAAATATTTCTTTTATATGATGGAAAACCAACAGCAACTGTAATAATATATTTATTTATTTTGAACCAATGGCAACAACCAAATAATGTTTGGAACCTCAGCCTAAATGATTCTCACTATCAAGCTAAAATTCATCCAATAATAAAATTGATTATTTATCAGTGATATCAAGGCCAGTTAGGCACAGCATGACTGCTAGACTGTTCACAGTACCTCTATTTTTTGCGCTGAAATCATAGTGCCAAAACAGCCGCCATCTTTGAGAATTTGCAATGTTTAGTTTTTGTGTATACCGGATAGGTACAATAAAATACATGTATATACCCAAGACTTCAAATAAATAACAATTGTCTTTTCCTTGCTTTTGGTTGCCATTAATAAACAGTGCTAAATAATTTGTCAAACCAAAGCACTCTATTTGGAGTTCACTTGAGGTTCAGTTCTAGTTTGAGGAATGCCTTTAAATTCTCATCTGGGATGTCCATCCAGAGGCAGCTCTTGCAGCTGAGTCATCATCATAAAGCCTCATTAAATCTTCTGCATGTTGAATCATCACACAGTTTCTGACATCCGCTCATGCAGCACAACTCCAGAGGAGGGGGAGGGGGCGGGGATGGTTTCTTCTCTGGACTATTGGCACTGTCACTTTTTTCTAAAGACGGAACTACATGTTTTTTGTACCTATAAATTAAGAATACCAGAACTCTTTCAGACCCAACAATGATTAACTTCTAATTTCTCCTTACAACATCCATACATTTTCAAGCACGGCAGGTGATGAGAATAAAGAAAATCATCAAATTAGGAGATATTGTCTTGATGTGTAACCAGCTACGTACAGTTGACCACCTCTCTACAATGGCCAGGATTTTTATCCTGGCCATGTGCTGATCCATACACTTAACTCTTATTGTGTGGCTCCAGAAAATATTCATACACCCCCCACCCACAGATTGTTTTTTGGTTTACCCCCACCCCCATCCCCTGGAATTTCCAGTTTTAGCTTCATACCTTTTGTGGCCCCCTTCCCCCCTCAGAATTTCCAATGACCTTCCTTGGGGGTGGGTATGGATATTTTCTGGAACCGCACATTGAAACCTCCCTACAATGACCCAGGGTGGTCGACCGTTGTAGAGGAGTTCAGATGTAGTACAGGTCGTACAGTAACATCAAAAGAACCCTCGTACAACAGGGATGAGGAATTTACATCCGTCCATCAACATCCGAAAAGAAATGCACGGTAGTCAATAAGTAGAATTGATATTTTGAACTTAGCACTGTGACCAGTGAATGACTTACTTTCCTCGTTGATTCTTCTACTTGATAAAGTAAAGCTGCGGACACTCTGTCAATGTAAATATAGACACAATTTAATGTATGGTAAGTCTATAACGATATTTATTGTTACGTCACCTATTGTTATTTAATGTGCCAACCAGAGAAACTATTGGCTGTTGAAACAAAGAGTTATTTTGTTTCATGGTTGGCAAATTTGAATAACAAAAACAAATTTGAAGTAATGTTTGTAAACAGTGAACACTCCTATTGTACCATTATTCTATTTTGTAACAAGCTGGAGGGGTCAGTGAGAGAATAAGCTTATTAAACTTAGAAAAGTCGTAAGAAAGTTAACAAAATTTCTGTAAAATTTCATAATATTTTCCCGGAATATTTTACTCTCTAAGACTCACATTTTGAAAATGTCAAGAGCGTGTCTCCTTGCAACGTGCGGCAAAGAGTTTCTGAACATCCACGAAGAAACTCCTGGGAACTTGCTCCAGCAGCATTCAAATCAAACAAGAGAAGAATCCCTTCTACAATATATTATAAACGTTTCATCGTTTCGTATTTTGAGTATTTTGAGTTGTGTTTTTGCATCATCTTGGATAATTCGTTACCATGCCTCAACGGCGTACTCGTTTGCTACTTCAAGTAGAAATACATGAAGTAGCTAACGTCGAAAAGGAAAACCGCTGACTATTCAATTCCTCGTGGCTTTCTCGAGTTCCTTTCTTTTTGTTGACATACTAAATCTTGGCATAATGGGTCGCATGAGTAGATATAAGAAAATCAAAATCGTGTGATCCATTTTATAAAGGACCGAAGAAAGATAACACGTCAAAATGGTGAGTGTTTGTTTCATATTTTGGGTTTGGTGGCTCACTGCAGTTTTGAATCACTGGTGACCCTGCACCTTTTTACAAGCTCGTCAGTGATTGGCTGATAGGTGTTTAAACGGATGAATGAAATAAATACATTTTTTATGACATAAATATTGCTTAAATAGCCTGAGATCAGGCTCCTAAAGAAAAAAACGCAGCCTGGGGTGGGAACGAAGACAACGTCGTCCGTCATCTTCGTTCCCGCCCCAGGCAGCGCTCGGCTCGCTTGCTCACTGATTTTCTTTAGGAGCCTGATCTCAGGCTATTGCTTTAAAGTGATTTATTTGTGATGCTTTTATACATGATTTGGAGTATGTTTTGCTGTATCAAGCTGTGCTAAGGGTATTGAGAATTGACTGGTGGTGGGGATTGCGATGGTGCTAGACATAAACTGTCTTTAAATGTGGTTGGCTGCAGTGGTCGTGGTCAGCAGCTGTGGTCATAGTCGGCCACGGTAGTCATTGTCATGTCGGCCACGGTAGTCGTGGCTGTGATCGGTCGTGGTGGTCGTGGTTGTGGTCGGCCGTGTTGGTTGTGGTTGGCTGTGGTGGTCATGACAGGCCAGGGTGGTTGCGAGGTACCAGTAAGTATTCTTGAATATAATTTGGTATATTTTGTAGCAATAAACCCCTGCTGAAGAATGGCAAACTTATTGAACAAGAAATGCCTAGAGCTGCAAAAGATCTGTTTAGAAGACAGCTGGCCATGAAGAACAAAACCACCGTGAAGAAAACTGACAGAAAGAAAAAGAAACAAGGTACAAATAATTGTGTTTCAACAGTTTAAACCTCTTGAATGTGGATCACACCCTTATGATAATAATACTCACTCTATTAATGTGTCATATTCTTCTAGTGAACAGGAGATCGTCAGTACACTACTACGCCATCTAATAACATGCAAACTCTGGTCAATCAACAGTAAATCTTCTGCCCAGAATCTTCTCGCACTACGGGAGAGAACATCTGGTTTAATTTGTTTTGATCGCCAATTTGATTGGTTTACCAGTATCATAATGGCTCAATCCCAGTCCACGTAGGGTGATGAAACAAGCTGTTTGGAGTGAAATGCGCCATGAGATAAAAAATGAAATAAAATATTAAATTTAAAAACAACATTCTGAACATTAATTTCTGTTTTTACTTGATAAACTTCTCACCTTGGTTAGGAATGACAAAGTTTTCAACGGATTCCAGGAGAAAGCAAGAAACAATATTTTGATAGGATTGACCGTGAGGCCACTGTTGAAGTGCAGAGACTTTAAAAGCATCAAGGAAGATGAGAGATGGAAGAAAAAAGTAAGCTAATTCTGTGAGAGTATGAAGAATTAAGCCACAAGTTTAGATGTTTAAGATTCCTGTGCCCTGGTCTTTTAACTTTACCATGACAGGGTTTCCTTTTCAATAAGTAATGAGACAATTTATTAGAATCAGACTTTGTAGGTATGGACTGGGGTGGACATCTCCCTTTAGTGGTAAATGTTTTTATAATAATACTTTTATCATATAATTTATATTATACAAAAGCACATGATTCCATAGTTTGAGACACCCTCCTGTGGGGGTCGTCCATTTAAAAATGATGGGATAATCAGCATACCATTTAGGAGTTAAAAATTTGTGGTTTGGTACAAATTTGGGTGTTAAAATCTATTTAATGACCACTGTTTAGAGTTATTCCAGTACCTTTTAAGCCATTAAAAAATAGGATAGGAACTAGTTTTGTTGTAAAAGTGGTACCTCTTAGGGGTAAAAATGAATTTTGAGTCACACCCACAAAGAGAGATTCTGATACCTTTTAGGGTTCCTTTCAAAAATGTTATGTGGGGGTCCCTCCCCCAGGCCTACCCTCCAGACCCAGGCATACGTGTTGCAAATGCTCCTAATTCTCTTTGGTGATCATTTTCAAAATTCTCATGACTACCATGCTTGATTGTGTATTGATATTATTAGGAGAAATAAGATGTTAATCATTTGTGTTCATTAGGCATTTGAATGAAAGGAAGCAGAAGATTAAAGAAAAGAAAAGGTCATCTGAGGAACATGCCAGCTTTGACTCTATGAAAGGTATCTATGATCTTGTTGGCATCCATCTGTCTCGAGAGACAATAGAGTACTGCGTCATGCCAGGGTCAGTTTGTTGTTGGATTACATCAGCTGCTGTGACTAGTTATGAATCTACGATAAAAATAAATAAATAAATAAATCTAACTGGATTTGCAAGAACGCGACGGCAGAAAAATTGCACCATTTTGACGCTTTTGGGTTTTTCTCATTCAGAAACTCTCCAAAGTAGACGATACAATAAAGGCGGGTATGCCAGTTCTTTTTTCTCTCTTCCCCTCTCTTCTTTCTCCTTTTCACTCTTCTTTGGAGTGGTTTCTAGTCTTATTGGAGTCATAAAACTGGACTTTTGGCGTAGTTGCCATAAAAATGCTGAAATTTTCTTGAGCCACGTTCTTGCAAATTCAGTTATAAAATTTTAATATATTAGTAACTAACCAATAGAAACTGCTGTGGCCTCATTGGTGGGCATTACATGATGTGCTAGCCTGTTCCAGGGTGGCATTCGGATAGTGTGGAGTGATTGATGTGAAGAGCGGTGCAAGAGCATAAAAGTAGCCCCTCTCCGTTTTTCTCTTGCCATTCTTAGCACTTGCGTGCCTCTTCCTGTTGCTCCCCACTAGACAAATGCCTGGAACAGTGCCATGTTTGCCGTACTTTCAAAATGGTGGTGGACACAGTAACCTTTCTACCATAAATGTGTGTAGACCAGTGAACGCAGGCTGATTGCTGATTATGTGTTTTTTAGATAGTGTTCGGTTTGGAGATGTTGTTATGCAGCCCCCTTCTCTCACAGCTAAACCAAGAAAAGCTTCACAAAAAAACAAGGTATGTACAATAAATATTCTTTGGAGACATCAAAATTCTACTATTTTGAAACCATTGATCCTTTTAACTTAGAATAGAGCAGTGTTTTTGATTGATTGTCAAAAGTAATGATGTGTTTACTTTGTTTTCCGTTTGCTGAACTCAGCAATTTTCAAAGAAACTTGTGCCAACTTGCGTCTATAAACCAATCCAGAACAAACTTGCTGTTTGCTCGGCCAATCAGACAGGTGCAAAGACCAAATCCAATCATAATTTGGGTGTGTGTGAATTTTCTGGTGCCTTGAACATTTTAATAACGAGTTGTCAGTTCTGAAATTGGTTCGTTTGCTCTCTTAACCCACGAAAATGAGCTCAGAGTCAGTGAAAAAAAAAACAGTTTACAACAGAGTAAAGTGTATTACCCATGGGACACCACTGCAAAACCACGCAACGTCATCTTTTTTTCAGCCTAACCCTGCCATAATCTCTAAATTTGCCCGTGCTTTCTATACAAGCAAACAGGTTTGGTCCGTCTCGATGCAAACGAAACTGTGACACTAACAATTATATTCATATATCCATACGCTTCTCCGTAGTATGAGAGAGGTGTTGCGTGACGACCCAAATGGCGTCAAGGAGCGCACCATTTGGGTCGTCACGCAACACCTCTCTCCACTACGGAGAAGCGTTGCGTAACGATGCAAATAACGCTGTAAACTTAGGAAATTACAATCCTCCCTTATGCGAGTAGTAGACTCGTTCAATTATTTCATTTTATTTTCGTTTCAGGATCGAAGACGCTGTTACTCCACTCGTTAATATCGCAAGAACAAGACACGAACATTGACACAAAGGCGCAAATTAAGACGCCGGCAAACCCTGGGCTTACTAAGACCAAGAAACGCAAGCACATGTCAGCTCTTGAACGGGACAAAGCTGACAAGGAGAGGGAACGGGCCATAATGGCGTACAGGCAATTGCGGAAACAACGTCTCCAAGAAAAGAACGAAGCCGTGTGAAGCATCAAGAGAGTTGCGGGGGTGTCCGCGCGTGGCGTGGGCGTCGCGCGTGGATTGCACCACGGACAATTCGCGGGATAGTTTGTTACGAACGTTTCGTTGTCACGCAAACGAGTCGTAGCTCAAGATCCCTCGGGAATTAACAATATTTCCCAACGGTTTGAAAACACCCAGGCCAAGCTGTGTGTCATCTGTCAATCAGTTGTGGAGAAAGAGTTGCCATGGCTACGATAGACCAGTTTCCGCGGGTACGGTGCGCGGGAGACATGCCGTGAAATACATCTCTTTTTTGAGTCTGTCAATCAACTTGTTAAACTTTGATTTCTGACATTTTCACGACGTAATTTTTTTTTTTGCAATTTTTATTGAGTGTTTTTTTTTTAGACATTACACTAGATTTGCAAGGGCAAGATTGCACTTATAAACAACAAACAGGTTATACAAGGACAGTTACAATACAAACTACATGTGGATAGTTCAGAAAGCTGAGTAGAGAGCGATGTGATATATGCGGCAAAACTGGCCAAGAACTGAAGATCGTTCAAATATATAACTTTTTTATGTACTCAAATAAACTTATTATTTCTCAAGTCATTTCGTAAAACTTGTTAGTATTGAACCGCGCATGCGTAGCAACGCGACGACCAGTTGTTTTTTTTTGCTATAATCCAATCAGTCTCAAAAAAATCCCTAAAATGTAATGAGATATATGAACTACGGATGAAAAGTGTAGAGTGAAGAATTGATCCTCGTAGCTGTGTTTGTAATTTAGCTATTGCAAAGAAGCCTGAAAAAAATTCAGGGCCGGTTATTCAAAGCATGGATAACGCTATCCACCAGATAAATCACTATCCAGTGGATAGATAGCGTAGCTTGTTTTGTCGACACTTGTCCACTGTATAGTGATTTATCCAGTGGATGGCCTTATATTCACCCTTTGAACAACTGGGGCCAGGGTTTCAACGGGATTTGAACCCATGACCTCCGCGTTCTACCAACTGAGGCTGAGAACCACACGAACCCCGCGAGAACCACAAAGACAACGAAGGGTACTGAGCCGGTACTGAGCATTGCTTTCACGATCTTTGATATGGTGCGTTTTTAAATATCAGTTTTTTCCAAATTTACGGACATTTTTTGTGTGCCCATAAGCGGGGGAGGGGCTTATAAATGAGATTGCAACGAAGTGTTTTCAAATACAGTGGAACCCCGATTTAACGAAGTGCCAGGGACTGGGGAAATTTGTTCGTTTTAAATCGGGGTTTCGTTAAATATCGAGATACCCGATATAACGAACACAATCTAGAAGCCCGAATGTAAAATCTACCCCGATATAACGAATAAATGTCATCACGCCACGGAAGATGAATAATCGACTACAGTAAAACATTTTAATTATCTAAGAAAAGTTGTCAGCAGTCCATTACAGTCATACATGTTGCTAAAAATAGTACTGTCCGTGGCCATCGGCTTTATCTTCTTTAAAATTTTCAACAAATTCGTTATATCGGGGTTTTCGTTAAATCGGGGTTTCTTTTCCATACATTTTATTGTAATTCTGGCCTGGCTGAATAAAGTTGTGCGTTAAATCGGGGACTTCGTTAAATCGAAGTTCGTTAAATCGGGTTTCACTGTAGCTAGTGTAAATGTTTGTTTAAAAACGTGCTTACGGCCCCGGGGGGCTTACGGCATCTAACCCCGAAACAAGACACTCTGTCTACTTCCTTAATCGCTATCGACATTCCAAGCGTGCTAATCTTATCCAGCTCTTCTCGGAAAAAACTTTGTCTGACTTCCCTCGTTGCCCGCTTGTCCGTTAGCTTCCGTTTAAAATTAAGGAGTGGACGTTTTCACGGGATGTCATCATCAACAGTGAGAAATAGTTCACTTCCGTATTTCAGCTCATGTGATGCAAATGAGACGCTTTCATCCGTTACCGATCACTCCGGTCGAAGCGTATCAGCTGTCAAGGCTATTCATTATCGTACAAATGTTAATAATGCAAGAGTGAACATTTCGCTAGAATTAGCATCTTTTTGTTCAGTTGTTTGACTGATTAAGTTCAGCAGCCCAGAAGCTCGATCGTAGCATACTGTTCCTCTGGCTCATAAATCAAAATGTCGACTATAAGAAAACTATCAGACAAGTCTAAAATGGCTATTGTGGCGTTACAAAGGGAAGGTGAAAATAACTTATGCGCGGACTGCTGCAAACGAGGTATGTTATTAGATCAAGTTATTCAGTGGTGTTTGTAAGTATTCATGGTTCCTAAGATATTAGTTTCTGCAGTCAAACCTGTATTAAAGTGGACACCATCGGGTAATGCTCTAGTGTGTACGCTAAATACAGGGTGTCCGGTCAGTATAGGTATTAATTACAGTAAATAAGGGAACTGGTCCCTTATTCCCGAGAGCCAAAACGACCATGAGAGGCAGCGCTAAACTTCAGGCCAGCTAGGAGGGAACTTTCAACGTCAATTGCAGTCGAAAAAACGTATATAGCATAGTGTCAAAAGGTATCCATCAAACGGCAAGTTAATTTTAGTGAAGATGTTTGGATTTTCAGTCGTGCTAAGGTCAATATTGAAAAACAAAACATCCTACTACGTAATGGAGCTGAGACTGAAGCGGGTGTCCGTAAAGTGATATGTTCGTCTGAAGCTTCAATTCCTAATTCTCGAAAATATTTCAATCGACTTCAGTGGTTTTCTCGTAAACGTAAAAATTTCCATTGAATAAACCGATTACTCGATCACAACAAGTTTATGTTGAGTGTGACATTAACCGAATAATTGTTGTGTACAGTTTTACAGCCTATTAGGCAGACTTTCTTTTCAGTTGTATAAATGCATTACCATACAATCAGCCTAAAATATGGGGCTTTATATATAGCATGGATGGTTTTCCTTTGCAGATCCTAAGTTTGCATGCCTAAAGAAAGGTCTATTCCTCTGTGATCACTGCTCTCAAGTCCACACGAGTTTTGGATCGATGGTATCAAGAATTAAATCTCTTGATTTTGGTAACTGGAATGACGAAACTCTACAGGTATTATGACAACACATACAACTACTATAATCATAACATGCAATTATTACCATGATTAAATTTAATATGCTATTCTATTTGTTCAAAATCAATCTACTGACAGGAAGCGAATAATCCAAAATGTCGATTTGCGCCACTGAACATATGTCTACTGTCTCGTGTTCACACGCACGTATACATGTATGTCATGCGATAGCAGTCATAACAACTTCTAGTTTTTTTTTCAGTAAAGCCGTAAACATGCAGAAAATGTTCTCTCTGCGAAATAGAAACGTTAGTTAACTGCAAACATTAAATATGGAATATAGTTCAAAGTTGCAACAAGTTTTTGGCCAATTTAAAAAGTATTAATCTAGCCCAACTTGAAAACGTACAAGCCTCGCGCGTGATTTTTGTACTTTATTTTATCCTCGTGACAATTGAGTCGAGTTACAACATAAAAAAATATTGCGTGATTGCAAGTTTCACTTTGTCCTTCTTGGAATTAATGCACTTCCTTGTTAGTCATCTTAGCCTCCTAAATGAGTTCCTGACATTTGTCGAGTACCGATCTATGATTTGTGTTAATGTTTTCCTATGGTCTTGATAAGTAATGTAAAATCATTGCATTGCACCTTTAGTATCAGTAATGCTGTATTGTTCTTTTGCAATTCGCATATAAATGATATCGCTTTATCAATTGAAACATTTGAAAAGTATTCGATTACAAACCCCGAAGAGACAGACTACTTCCGGGTACAAACACGGCTTTTTCTACTGGGGTGGGCCGGGGTGAGACATGTACACCATACTATCCGGGGCTCTCTCGAGAAGTAAACGTCGCACAAGACAGTGTTATTACGCGGCTTCCGTTCGTGTGATATAACCGTGAAATTCCGATAGTAACCCCCACAAATCTCAGATGTAAAAATCCATGTTGTAACTGCCTTATCATGATCAAGTTATGACACTGCACGAAGATATGACTTATGCATTTGACTATTGATTGGAAAGTATAAATATACCGTATGTATGATTTAATTAACCTTGGTATCGCTACTTTCGAGGGGCTCGCTACTTTCGGGATTTATTAGCAGCCACAAAGTTTGACGTTACTTTCGGGGGTTCGCTACTTTCGAGGGGTTGTTTACTTTCGGAACTTTACGGTATGACAATTAACTAAGGAGAAAGCCTCCAGCCAAACCTACGTTACTGAGACTTATCACTTTATTCTTAGCATACAGTACATCATAATTTATATTGTTCTCTTCCACATGGCATACTAGCTTAACTTTACTGATTTACAGCCAGTTTTTGTCAATATAAACGTCTTATTGCTTGGGTCTTGATCCGGGTTATAACCAAGTCCCAGACCTCTTCGGTTTCCTGCTACAGTCCATAGCAGACTCGTATTGTTGCTCCAATCGCTGAGTAAGAGACGATTCAGTGTCCTTCGTCATGCAACGCTGACTGGACTGCGGGCTCACATTGGCGTCAGCAGGCGACTGCGTGGAAGGTTTATTCTTGAAGGCGCCCATCAGAACGGAGGAATTTTTCCTGGCGCTCCTCGCTACCAAACTCAGTTTTACCCCACTGTCCAAGCTATAGTTGAAAAAATAATAATAAAATGGAAAATTGTGACTGTGATGTGAAAGAGCATTATAAGCGGACATCCTCGGGGAATGCTCTAGTGTCCGCTTAATACAGGGTGTCCGCTTAATAGAGGTATTATTTACAGCAAATAAGGGAACTGATGGGAACTGATAAATTGTGGGACTTTTAATACTGTCCGCTTAATACAGATTTGACCGCAGTTAATTCTCGTGTTGAGGACAAGTCAAAGAGTCCTTGCCTTTTGCTTTCACACCGTCCAGGAACATGTTATTCTTACCTCTGATGAAGATTTCTCGTCTGATTTTCCATTCTTTTTTCTGGTTTCCGTTCCTTTCTTCACTAACAGAGGCGCCATCTTCATCTAGTTTACGCTTATGTCCCTTGTCTTTCTTCACCTTTGCCTTTTCGTGTCCATTCACAGATGCTTCGTCCATTTCAACATCCTTCGCTTTTTTACGATCTCGTTTTGACTTCCTTCCGGGGATTTCCTTCTCTGCATCCTCAGTTTTCGATTCTTCTTCTTTTCCGTCTTCTTCTCCTTCTTCCTTGGTCGAGGATTGTTTTCGGTGCTTTTCTTATGATCACGTTTCGATTTTTTCTCTGCCACTTCTTCTTCTCCTTCGAGGCCAACATCATTGTCGACTTTCGATTTCTTTTTCCGTTTTCTCTTTGGACCTTCCTCGCCATCATTTTCCCTTGTGTCATCTTTCCCTAGTTTTCTGTCTTCGTCCGAGTCTTTTTCATTAGCAGACGTCTTTTTAGAGTTTAATTCTTCCCCTTCACCATGTTTCGTTTTGTTCCGAGCACGTTTCGACTTTTTCTCAGACTTGTCGTCCTCCTCTTCCACTTCATCGGCGTTACCATTGTCAACTGGCTTCTTCTTTTTTCGTTTTTCCTTCGGACCTTCTTCACAAACACTTTTCTCCGCGTCATCTTTCTCTATTTCTCCTTCTTGTTCTTCTCGCTTGTTTGCAGAAGAGTCCTTCTAAGTCAGCGCGTTTTCCTTTCTTACGCTCGCGTTTGGCCGCCTTTTTCTCTCGCAATTCATCTTCTTCTTGAGCATTAGATTCTTGTCTTGTTTCTTCTTTTTTCTGTACCTTTCTTCTTCTTAGCCTTGGTGCCTATATCTTCATCTTCGCCCTCTATGTTTCCTGCATCCTTTAATTCTTCGTCGCCAACTTTCTTCCTTTTCCTGCGATCGCTTTTCGACTTTGTCTCGGCTGAATTTTTCGTCTTCAGCGTCAGCTTTTGGTTCTTCTCTTTCAGGACTTTCCAGCGCCTTCGCTGTCTTCTTTTTTTCGTTTTACTTTCTTTCCTTCTTCCATGTCACCTGCACCCTCCTCAGTGAAGGATCTCTCCTTCTCGTCGTTCTTTGATTTCTTCACCTTTGCGTTTCGACTTCTTCACAGGAGATTCCGCATTCTCTTCTTCGCTCTTCATTTCAGAGCCTCGTTTCTTGGATTTTGATTTCTGCTTCATAACATCTCCCTTTTCTCTTCCCACTGTACTTCCATCTTTCTCATCTTCTTCCTCGCTTTACACTGTTCTTTGTCCCCTTCTACAGTTTCTTTTCCTTTCCTAATTGAATCTTCTTTTTGGCTTTCTTCCGATCGCGTTTCGACAATTTTTCAGTAGCCTCAGCGTTTTGATTCTTCTGCTACACGAGTCTCCACTTCCACTTCCATTTTCTTTTTTGATTTTCTTTCCACTTCTCCGCCATCTTTTCTCATCTCCTTTCCCGTCATCAGCCTTGTCATCCACAGATGATTCTATCATCTCGCCGCGTTTAGCTTTCTTACGATCACGTTTCGACTTTTTCAAGGGGATTTCATCTTCAATTTTCGTTTCGGACGCTTCCTCCTTCCCTTCGCTTTCCTGCACTTTTCGAGTTCTTTTCTTCTTCTTTATCTTCAGTGCGTTTATTGCTTTTCTTAATGTCACCAGTTCCCACTGACTCCCTTCCTTCCGTGACTTTATCCTTATTTCTCTTTTCTTTTCTTTCTCATTTCTTTCTTTCCCAGTTTTCCCTTTCTCGTTGTTATCATTCTCCGCAGTTTTTCTCTTCAATTTCAACCTCTATATCTGTTTTAGACTCTTCTTTGGATTTCTTCTTCTTTTTCTTGTCTTTTCTCTGTTTCTTTTCTTCAACTTCATCTACCTCCGTGTCCTTTGCGACGGCTGCATTGCCTGTCTTGCCCATATCTCTTCACTCCTATGATATAAAACGCAGAGATAGATTAGATTCATACCGATATAGTAAAATGGTTCCAATTTCTGGGCGCGGTGAGACCGTTATCATCAAAAGCTGAGGTCATGCAACCAACCAATAATTGATTGACGAATCGATCAAGCCAGCCAGCCAGCCAAAACTGAAGGGAGGGAGGGGAGGAAGGGTGGGTGGGTGCAAGGGAGGGAGGGAGAGAGGGATGGATGGATGGATGAATGAATGAAATAGTGAAGACATTTTTTGGTTTTCACCTTCAAATACTCAGAGCAATATGTCAAGTTGTAAGGAAATTTTCAGTTGTTGCATTCTTTTTGGAAGGGGCACAAGGGAGGGAGGGAGGGAAGGGTGGGGGTGGTGCTATCATATTTGCATTTGCTCGCAGTTTACAGGGACTTCATTTTGTTTTCAAATGACTGCACAAGCAAACAATGCAAAAATGATCAATGTATTACTGCTACACAATAATTGTGTATTTCAATATCTAATTTACAAGTATATGTATACAGATGAACAGTATAACTGTTCTTCATAACATCTTGGGTTTTTTTAAAGTTCATAATTTCTGTGTTCTAAATATCTGCAGTTTCCAAAAATTGTTTGTGGTGACAAAAATATTTAATTTGAGTATTTGGGTCCAATAAGAAACAATAATATTATTATTAAACAAAGTTGAGCAAAATATTGTGATTTGTCAGTGGCAAGACACCGAGAAATCACAATATTTTGTGATAATCAAGTCAATAATATTATTGTTTTATCATTCAATTGGGAGATGCAGGTTATATTAACGCATTGGACTCTGGAGCGGAACGGTCTGGGTTCAAGTGCTGGCAGGGGTCATTGTGTTGTTCTTGACCAAGACACTTTAATCTCACAGTGCCTCTCTCCACCCTGATCGAGGAGTATAAATAGATACCGGCGACAGCATGCTGGGGGTTATATATATAATTAACCTGCATTCAAACCATTTACTATAATAATTATTTGAATCCGCTGTCAACTTCATGTTTATAGAACTCTAAAATACCTCAAATGAAATATCCTCCCTTATAATATACTCAACAAAATATGCCGCTTCTGATTGGTCAATGACGAGTGCATAAATAGGTTATAGAGTGCAATACGGAATTGTGATAAACGGTACCGGACAAGTATTAAAGACTCATTAGAGACGTTTTGCAAGTTTATAATGACATTGAAATAAGCTTTCATATTTTCTGAACTACAGTACTGTGATTCTTTCAAAAATTTCGCTTGGTTTGCCTGCACATTCAAATAAAACATGTCAGCACTTTGGAAACCAGTGAAGCATTTCGTGTGCAGAGTAGCATAACGGCCGCAGCAAAATTTTGTTGAGAATATTATAAACAAAAAATCGTATGTACTGCTCGTGCATTTCGTGATTTATGGTCACTCGTGATGTTTTGAAAGTTCTCAAATTGCAGTCGCCTAAAGGCTCGTGCAATTTTGAGAACTTTCAAAACATCACTCGTGCCCATAAATCACGAATTGCACTCGCGTTCATATGATTTCCTATACTTATTGCTTAGAGTGAATTGGATCTGTAATCCCTCCTGTCCACTGACCCCGACAAACTTCCAACACCAACCAGTTCAGTAATATATAAAAGATAGCTAAAAGATAGCCAAACCTAAAAGATGGGGGGGGGGGGGGGGGCCTCCCTTGTTGATTTGCTACTGGGGATATTGCCTTGAATACAAAATTATTCGCACATCAAAAGAAATGTGCAGCAATCAGTAAATAAACTAATTAACCTTTCAACCATTTTTGACATAAATTTATCAAATGCAAAGTGGAAATAAAGCTAAAACTGCTAGGCGCCGGGAAATATGAACATGTGAAGTGTCTGAAGTGAAGGGAAGATGTTTTGTAGTCATGAAAAGCTAATATAAATACCTTTACAAAGAATTATTTGAGTCAGAACCTACCTCGCTGACAAATAAGTCAAACAAGACGAGCTTTCTCTGCATCTATCGCATGAAAACTTCGATATATTGTCACTGTCACACGTGTTTTAGAACTGCGTTGCGCGGGGAATGGGGACGATAACCATGGATAACCATGTGAGGAAGTGAAGGAAGTGACGGGACTTTGAGACGGGACTTACCCCTCCCGTAGTTAGTACGCAATGCACTCGCTGCGATCAAAATGTCGGAAAAGAACAGAGCGGCGATATTAGAGCACATGAAATCTCGGAATAACACATGTGCAGATTGCGGAGCTTCAAGTAAGAGCTTTATATTTATGTAATCATCCTGGCCGACCAGAGCGGTTCTTTGTGATTTGTCTTTTGAATTATCAATTGATTCCGTTCGCGACTTCCTGTGCTGTTGTGTTGTACAGATCCCGAATGGGCTTCGGCGTCGAAAGGGCTGTTCATTTGTATCACATGCAGTGGAATCCACAGGAATTTAGGAGCTCAGGTCTCGGTAGTCAAGTCTCTTAGGCTTGATACGTGGACAGACGAAAAATTGAAGGTAATATGCGGCCTTCAGTGCGTCAAAGCAGTCATGATCATGGCGTCTCAAAATAGCTCTCATGAGATCACGAATGAATCGATTTTACCGTAGTGGCTATAAATAATGACTGAAACCTTTTTTAACCAGTGCTGATGCTCAAAGAGAAGGCAAAATAAGGTTACATTTGTGTACATTCGTGTATATATTGGCAATATGTCATTTTGCAATCAACACAAACACTTAATCTTGCATCTGCATGAGCCTGGTCAATGTCCCGATCGATTTTTTAGCAGTAAAGCTTTTTGCTTAGTTATATTTTATGATTGTGCTCTTTCACTTTATTTGCATTGTCAGGAGAACGATTCAGTTCAGATACATTTATGCCAGATTTAAAAAAAAGATTCCGTTTATTTCCTTGTACGAGAGTTATTGTTGGAATTCGATGACTACATTTCTTTTAAATAAGACAAGGGTATTAACCAAATGTGAATTTTCATTTAACTATTGTTTAGCTAATTTATAGTTTACATAAAAATAATAGACTAAGTAAATAATGATAGTTACAGGTATTCATGATGTGACTACATGTATGTACTGTTCAAAATATGAACTCACGTATTTATAAGGTGTGATTTCCTTGGCCTTCATACAAATATGGGCAAAATTTCAAGAATGATTTATTTCAAGGCAGAAAGCTATGCCTTGGCTATGAAAGAATTTAAAGCAGGTTAAAGATACGGCTGAGTGAAACTTCCTGGTGTAATATATTTACATATTCAAGTCAGCTAGAATTATTGTGACAAGACAGTGACTTCGATAATTTCACTGGTAAGAGCTGTTTTCAACTGTGCATTGCAAAAACCAAGACCAAAGCAGTCGCAATGGCCAATCGCAATAAATACAAACAATGCCAATGAACCAATGACAACTTGAAGCAAATACACATAACTGGGGTCAAGAGCTGGAGAAGATTGATTTTGCATCTGATTGGTTGAGTACCCAGGTGGGGGGGGGGGGGGACTTTGATATAAAAGTGACGGGGGTGATCGTCGTACATTTTAGGGGTTAATTATAATAAAATTTGTGGTTTGGTACTGCTTAGTTATTTACCTTTTAGGATATTTTTCATCCCTCCCCCCTCCCCCCGGGGTTTTGGTACATAGGTGGTGCAAGTTTTTTAAACCAATAATACAGAGTGTAGTAGAGCAAAACCAAAGCAGTCCCGGAGTACTTTTGACACTCAATTGAAAACTACTCCAAACTGCTCTACTTCCAAAAACATGGTTATAATTGACTACTCATTACAGTGCAACAACTATTACCGGGATCGCTCAAACAAAATTGACAAATCAGATTACAGGGCACGAACAATAAATTCCAACTAAAGTAGTTTGAGTTAATCTAGCGTGGGCGAAAACTGATTGGTTCACAAACGACTTTAGTTGGAATTCATTGTCTATGCCCTGTAATCTGATGTTGTCAATTTGTTTGAGTGATCCCGGTAATAGTAGTCGCACTGTAAGACAGACACCTCTCCAAAGCAGAAAGATGTTTAAAGCAGACACCTTTTAGTGACTCTAAGGCAGACACCTCTATACACGCTTACGCCCTAAGCATGAAAGCAAGGCCTAAGGGCCACAAGATTCCCTGCAAACTTTAAAATAGTAGAAACATAGCTGAAGAAATAACATCGAGCGATTTGGAGGTTGTAAAATTAACCCCAGAAGATATTCCTGGAGCATTTATAGAAAATAAAAGCGAAGTTTTTGGTTGAAATGTAAACAAACTGGATTTTCCTGAATTCTTGATGAAAAGGCCAACGAAACTTGTCTTCAATAACAACTTCCGGGGTTAATTTTACAACCTCTAAATTGCTCGATGTTGTTTTCTTGATCTTTTCTTTGGCTATGTTTCCACTCTTTTAAAGTTCACAGGAAATCTTGTGGCCCTTAGGCCTCGCTTTCATGGTTAGGGCGTAAGCGTGTATAGTAGACACCTCTCTAAAGCTGGCAATATTAATCTATAAGCTGGTCCGAGTTTTTCATATTTAATTTTGATATGATTCACATGTGATTTTTTTTTTTGCAGTTGATGGAAGAGCATGGTAATGACAAGGGTAATGCCATATGGGCCAGGAATGTCCCACTTTGTTATCGACGACCAAAGCCTACAGATCCACAGTAAGCAACAGCTATTCATTTATTGACGGAGCCTTCTGTTTCCTCAGATGTGCGCTAACTAAAAAGCGGGAAAGCACCTTAGTTTCTTTCTTTCATTTATTCATTTACTTATTTAGTGTGCTCAGGGAACAATGGATAAGAGCAAAATACGAGAGAAAGGAGTTTATTGATGGTGCACCGCAACCAAATTATTTAACAGGTAGGATACTGTCAACCTCTCAACAACGGCCACACTGGGGCAGAATTAACTGTCCATTGTAGAGAGGTGGTCGTTGTAGGGAGGTTTCAGTAAGAATATTTATTAGTGTATGGGTCGATCGGCGCACAGTCGAGACAACAAGTCCTGGCTGTTTTATCGAGTTGGCCGTTATAGAGAGGTGGCCAGGCCATTAGTGGAGGTTCGACTGTAGCTTCATTATTTTATAATTAAAAATGCTGGGGGGCAGACTAGCATCTCATCCAGCAGGAGTAGCAATACTCCTAGTCGGCTTCATGCTACAGACTCCGGCGGTGTGGGCAGTTTAGCCTGAGCAGCTTTACCTTACTTAAATGAAACCTACAACTTGTGCTTTTGATCTATACATGTAGGTTGTGTTTTCACTAGGACAAGTTTGACTAGTTAAAGCGAAAAAAGTCCGGAAGCGCAGTGAAAACACTTTGTTCTGTGTTTAAATAGTTAAAAATGCAAGCTGTTTTCACTATTCAAAACAAGGGATTATCGCGCCTTGATCGCCGGAAATCGCGACCAAGTTATACTACCTCGCGAGATGGTATAACTTGTCCTGCTAAATGCCGCAGCCAATCGCATTGCGTATAGTGACAGATGCTACTGCTATTATTTGCCAGACGCGCCCCTAATCACCAAAGAGCAACGGCTACCCGCTTTTCCACGGTGATTCCTTCGCAAGAATTTTATTCTGCCGGGCCAGCTGAGGACCAACGAGGCCACAAATGTGTTCGAAAGTATCCCTGCTTACCCTGAAGTGCTCGCACCACAGATGATCTCGATAATTGCGCTTACGACAATAAGCATTGTTCTGCTGTTGGATTGCCAGGAATACAACATTCGTCACATACTCCTCATTTGTAGAGACATTAAACGCATCCTCTGAAAGAAACTCCAGGTTCTCCTTCCCAAGAATACAGTGAGAATCAAGACAAGAGAAGTCGTTACAAGCGCTTCGTCACCCGCCATATTTTTGAATTGCGCGCTTTGTAATTTGAACGGTCTATAACTTAGTAGCTTAAATTTTACCGTGAAAACAGTTAGTCACATTTCACTAGTAAAAGTCGGTCTGTAAACAAACACCTAAAAAGAATGTTCAGCTAGTAAATCAGCCTAGTGAAAACACAACCGTAGTTGCAACAATCCTATGTGCATGTACTGTGATGTATGGTACCTAAGAAATGTGGTGAGCCTGTCACATGCAACAATCATCAGCAAAAATTGTACTGTCCAAATCAGCGCTGATAAAGACCCCCTTATTAGGGTCGAGTAGGACCTACGATACTGGGTTTGTTTAATATAATTTTAAAATAAAATAAAATAATTAATAAAAATCCAATCACCTTCACCTATTCTCTTTGTACCAAGTGGCACATAAGGTCTCATAATTGCATCGCTTAATGGAGGTTGGGTGCCTGGAATATCCAGGGGCTTCCATTTTTGGCAGCCAGCCTCTAGATTGAATAATGCCCCCATGGCAGGAACAACCACCGCAACCCAGCCATGAACCCCCACGCAAAGGAACAGGCACCCGTCACACTTAAAAGTCAGTGGAAATAAAAATAGAAATAAAAAATAAGAAAGGGTGGAGGGGGGACTTGCTGTCCAAAAGCTCTCTGCAAACAGCGCTGGCCAAGAAACCTCCAGCTGCCCCAATTTGCCACACGAACGATGCAGAGAACTACCGCACATGTGCCACCCGATCGACCACTGACCGTCGGTACTCCTTCCCAGACCCCGCTCTTAGATGTTAACTCTTTTAAATTGAATTTAAATGCATTTAATTTTATAAATTGTTATTATTAATAAAATATTAAAAATATTGTAGACCTTATGTGCCACTTGGCATTTAGAGGATGAGTGAGAGTGTAATATCTACTTGTGTATTATAGGTTCACTACGAGGATATTTTGAGAAAAAAGGAAAAGATGACAATAGTTGGAATCTGCGACTTTTTGTTTTGTCCTGCAGAGGAAAATTCTCTTGCTTACTTCATCAAAGATCAGGTAGGAGAGAGATCAAGGTTATTGTTTGATGAATTTCACGTAATATTATCATTCAGGTACTGATCCCGGGAGGGAGGGAACTGCCATATAAAAGTGACGGGGTGATCGTTGTACCTTTTAGGAGTTAAAATTTGTGGTTAATTTGGTACTGCTTGGGGTGTTAAAATCTAAAATGACTACCGTTAGAGTTATTCCAGTACCTTTTAGGGTATAAAGCTGGAAAAATATGACAGGTACTAGTTTTGTCGTTAGAATTGGTTCTCTTAGGGGTAAAAATGAATTTGAGCCACATTTACAAAACAAAATTCTGGTACCTTTTTGAGGTTCTTTTCAAAATTTCTGACGATCACCCCCATCATGGGAGTCCCCCCCACACCCCTGGTACTGAATTGCATGGCATTTTACTTTACTGCTTGAGATTACTAGATATGAACTCCCCCCCCCCCCCCCCCCAAAAAAAAAAAAATTAAAAATTAAAAAGATACATGCCAAAATAATTTTATACATAATTATATGTACTTCAAACGACCACCAATGAACAGCAACATACACAAAATGGATATTTTCTGGAACCACACATACTCTTGGATGGAGAGAGGCAATATGATACACAATGTAGTTATCGACTCACCCAAGAACACATCACAATCACCCCGACCATGGCTCGAACCCGGACCACACAATCTGGAGTCTAATGCGCTAACCATTAGGCCACCGCACCTCACCAGGGCTTAGCTTGTGATTATTAATAATCATTGTTAATATCAGTTTGTTAACATTAAATTTGAAATGGTTACATTATATTTCCTAGGATAGAGAACCAAAATGTACATTTAACGTCACTGAAATCAATGTTACCTTTGCTGAAGAAAGAACAAGCAAAGAAAACAGTTTACAGATAACATACGTTAGTGAAGGATTGACAAGAAACTACTTTGTCTACTCAGACTCTGGAAAGGTACGTTTACTGTACAAGTCTATGAAAGAGGGGAATTCCTTCACCCATCTATTAGAAAAAGATACAGTAGAAGCTCCCTTAAGCGGACACCCTCGGGAAGCAGGTTGTCCGCAACTGGTCGCAACTGGAGCTGTCCGCTTACGAGAGTGTCTGTTCAGAGAGCTTTGACTGTACTATCTTCCTCTAAATCATAACTGAATGAGATCAATAAAGAATAAGCTGGCGTTAGATGAGATTCTGCCGCTCCATGTGCACTGCTTATAGGAAGCATGTTGCTGAGACAAGACGCTTGCTTAGTGCACACAAAGGGATTTTAT
Organism: Desmophyllum pertusum; assembly: GCA_029204205.1. Lineage (NCBI taxonomy): Eukaryota > Metazoa > Cnidaria > Anthozoa > Scleractinia > Caryophylliidae > Desmophyllum > Desmophyllum pertusum. The sequence continues at coordinate 89,530 of MU826399.1, forward strand.
GCAAAGAATCCTTAAATTTTTAGCTATACCTATTATGATGAGGGTGCCTGGGAACTACATAGTTTCTCAAATACAAGACCAGATGGCAGACCAGATGGCAGCCTCCTATTGCTTTATTTAATTTTGTTGCAGGGACATGTCACACGAGCAACGCACACGTGGTGACAATGAAAATTTGTGTCATTTTGTCCCAGCGACCTGATGTACAAATTCAAATTCAAACCAGTTTGAATTTAAATGCACCCTGTCGTGGGGACAAAAATAATTCTCTAGCAGCGACAAGGATTAATCATTAAAACGGGCATGTCACTCAAAAGAAATTGCCACTGTGCCTGCATCATGTCCCCTGCGACCTGCCACCTAGAGTGTCCCGATCTTAAAGGATTAAAGGGTTATTTTAAAACAAGGAATTGACTGTATTTAAATTTCACAGGAGATCGTTGATTGGTACATGGCCATCAGGAATGCAAAACTCAATTTACTAGGATACAACAAACCAGGAATTAACTCCGAGAAGGTAAATGATTGACCAAGAGGCAGTGCCCTGAATAGTTAGTCAGAGTGCTGGACTTGAAAATATACAGTCGTCAGTGGTCCACGTACCAAGTGGTCCACTCCAACCACTAGCTGGTGGTCTCGATAGTCCAAAGTTCAACTCCTTGCCTTCACTTGTAAAATAACCAAATTAAAACAATATCCTTTTGTGAAAAATTATCAAATAATCGTGCACATGCTTGTATTGGATTTTGGGCTGGCGATGTACATTGTGTAATTAAGATAGAAATAGAATTATACCGGTAACTTAATCCTTATCAATTACATGTGCAATCCATATCCATCATGATGATGCTGATGACTGTTGTTGTGTTACTTTAGCTGGACAGAGTGCTTACCAGAGACTTCATTATGGAAGGATTTCTTGATAAGACAGGACCAAGGGTAAGCAAAATTTACGCGAATGATAACATTTTTGGAAATATCATTACAAGCCAGGATGAATTTACAAGTCTGACATTCTTTATCCTGTGGAAAGAAATGATGGTGAATTGTAAGCTTGGTAGAAACCAACCTCATCCCCAAGGCCATCTCCGCTTTCAAGATGGCGGGTAGGCGCGAAGAAGACCCTGGCGAACAGCAGGTCACGTCTCCAAAAATATTGGAGATTTTGATTGTTTCAAAAATGGCGGCAGGCTCGCGATTGGCTAATTTTGTGATCACGTGACCTGCTGTTCGCCAGGGTCTTCTTCGCGCAGCCATTTTGAAAGCCGAGAAGACTCTGGAGACAAGGTTGGGTAGAAACACAATGAGAATTTATTTTTCAGTCAGTGACAAAAGCTACTTGGAAAAAAGAATTCAGACTTCTCCCAACAGGGGTCAAACCTATGACCTTCCACATATCCACATGGTTGGATGCTCTACCACTGAGCTACAGGAGACTCGTGGGAGCTTAGTCCAATATGTTTTTATAAAGTTCTATACTTTCAAGAATCCCGATAACTCAAACCCTTGATCAATAACTCAACCCGGCCTGGCCTCCCGCTAACTCGAACCAAAAATCAATTTCCCCTGTATTTGCCTCATACATTTGCTGTAATTTTACCCTCGATAACTCAAACCTCCCGCTAACTTGAACCTTTTTTGATTTCCCTTCAGATAATTTTCTTACTAATTTTATGAAAAAGTTTCGGACCTGCTCCTTATAAGCACTAATTATTGCGCATATTCTTCACGTAGGATGAGCCATGGCAGAAGAGGTGGTTTACACTTGACGGTAGAAGACTTCTTTATTTAGAAAAACCAATGGTAAGTATTTGTTTTTTCAAAGGAATGTGCCATCTTCAGCATCCACTGTTATTGCATATATACGAGATATACAATGTATTCTGGCAGTGGACAAGATATATGGATTATTGACCAAGTGTGTGAGGTCATGATGGCAGGATACTGGTCAGGACAAGTTCTTTTTTGGCTAGCAAAAAAAATTAAAGCTACCATCCCTCCATTTTGACTGAGCAAGGTTGGTCGATCAAGGATAATTATATGGCCAATCACAGCAAGGAGCCCAAAAGTGTGACCACTTCTTCCATGCACAAATACTATAATCAGAAGCCGAGGATAGCTATTCTTTGGCTTCTGATTGGATAGTCTGCACACACAAAATAATGTGAATTAATTAAAGGTGGTCACTTTTTAAGTCTGCTCATGGGAAAATTCTTGCAGCAAAATTACGGCATCCCTAGTTGGTAAGATGCCCCCTTGGGTGCCAACAACTACTTTTGTACCTTGGTGAAAGCTGCCTGCTTGTGGAGCCAACCATATATATAGTAAATGCTGATATGGTGATAACTTTTGCACTGGTTCAGTAAAATAATTTTGTGTTAATATCTTGGCCAGGTTGTTCAAAAGCCTGAATGTTAATTAATGAAGAAAGTACTAAAAAGAAATTAATGAGCGTTTTAAACCTGATTTATAATACAGCTGAAATTTCAGTGCAATTTTCTCATCTAAAACATACTAAAAACTTCAAGGTATTAGTATCAAATTGAATGATTTGACGGAGATTAAGTGTTTTTTTAAGTCGTTTAATGAACTTATTTTATCAGGTTTAAAACATTCGGGTTTCCTTATGTTTTATACAGTACCTGGTAAAACGCTGCTGCTTCTTTACGTTGTATTAAACAACAACTGATTCCTATGGGTTGACTTTTTTTCAGGATCCCCATGCAAAAGGCGAGTTAATTATCGGTTCCCATATGGAAGGCTTTGCTCTCCAAGAAGGAGTCAAATCAGGGAAACACCAAGATGACGACTACTGCTTCACTCTGATAACGCCTTGGAAACGCGACTTTGTTTTGAAGGCAAATACTGAGAATGAAAGAAGAATGTGGATGGATTCTTTATCTAAAGTCATTGCACGACCGATGACGGATGAAGACAAAGAAGGTTCAGAATATTGTTCTCCTCTTTTTGTACTTAAAAGGACATGTGATGGTCTAATGATTAGAGTGTTGGACTCCAAATTGAGGCAGTCTGGGTTCAAGAGCTGGCTGGGGTCATTGTGTTGTGTTCTTGGGCAAGACACTTTACTCTCATAGTGCCCCTCACCACCCAGGAGAGAGGCACTGGGGCTGGGCTGGGTAGATAGGCCTAGCAAGGGACGCAATGTCCTATTGTCTATTTACCCGCCATTGGCGAATTAAGTAAATAAATAAAATAATAAAGTGTGACGTCACAAATTTTCAAATTTTCAAATTTGCGAAATTATGAAATTTGATCAGCTCTTCAGAGGAAGCAGGCCAAAAAACGTCCACTTGCCAAAAATTAGCTCTCCATTTCAATTTGCGGCCGACATATAGAGATTCAAAGTTGTACCATCCCATACAAGCCTCTCTAATTTTGCGCCTGTTCTAAACTGAAGGAACAGATGCAAAATTAGGGTTTGTATGGAGAAATTAAAACCGCAAATTGCAATGGAGAGCTAATTTTTGGCAAGTGGACGTTTTTTGGCATGCTTCCTTTGAATAACTGATCAAATTTCATAATTTCGCAAATTTAATTTTTGTGACGTCATGACTTTAGTACTCTATTAGTCAGGGAATTGTGGGTGGTATTCCCTTAATTAATCATGGTTACTTTTGCATTTCAGAAATGAAGCTAACAAGAGAAGCAACGAAAAAAATAAAAAAGAAGACAAGTCTCAGATATTTTCGAAGGGTTTCATTTACTAGCAGAGATGAAGATTCACCGTAAAGCAAGTAGTTTGAACTGTCTGTAATACTTATGTGACACAGTGGTAATGTCTTTCAGTTTTGGCAGGTTCCAAGATTACCTTACATAATATAAAGAAATAGAAATGTGGAGTTAAGTTCTCATAAAGCTGTTTTTTTTAGATTGCGAGCAGTCAGTCGTTTTTCCTCAGATCCTTGGCATGAGTGGAATTGTAATCATAATGCAAAATTTGCCGCTCGATCGTCATTGCATCACCGGCTTTGCATGCCTTCTCGCACCCCAGAAAAATTTGTAAAAGAAAACTGCTCGCAGTCTAAGCTGTTTTTCTAATGGCTGTCATAAAACCAAGTGTAATAAATTGTTACATCTAACCAATCACAACAAACGTCAATAACACAATGAACCAATCAGAATTCGAAGCAAAAACATGTAACCGGTGACAAGCGTGGGAAAACACACGTAAGCCGAGTCACGATTGGTTATTGATTTTGCTCCTGATTGGTTGAAAAACCTGTTTTCTCTGATTTGGTTAGAGCATGTTGCACAGGATTTTTTAACCAATAACAATGGTTAAAATTAATTATAATAATTCATTATAATTAATTAATTATAAAACAAAGCAAACACAATGCTCTTGACAGTCATTTGAAAACCACTTTATTATGAACAGGAAGATAATGTCATGTCAGGATGCTGTCAAGCTAAGCTGTGCTTAGTACAACTGACAACAGTAGGATTTTAATTTCGGCTTTGTTTGCACCTCAGGTATACCCAAAGGAGGATGCGACAATATTTAGCAATATACCTTTTGGCTATATGCCCTCTTCACATAATGGCTACAAATTCCACATCAGTATTCATTGCTTTCAGTGGAGGATCTAAGATGTTTCAAAGAAGATATTAGCTTATTGCCCTGCGACCCTGTACAGTTTAATTAAATAAATTTAATAATTATAGTGCTTTTACAGCCTCAATATAAAGAATGTGCTTGTTTTCCCCCAAGAGAGAATGGTTTAAGAGAAGCAATCCCTCATGCACGAGTCTCTTCCCATGATGTAATTTCTTGAAGGTTGTTTTTAATATTTTATCGCCCAAAGTAAAGTCTTCGCTATAAACGAGATATAAATACATGATACATGGAGAACCTTTCTCGTACCTCATTCTCTTGTTGGGGGAGGGAGATGGGAACCCGGGAGTAAAGGGGGCGGGAATTCTACGGGTACCCAAGGCGGCGGGAACCGGTTAAAATAGGAAAAAATCTCATAATATGAAAAACACAAACAAGCGGAAACCACTAAGGAAGGAGCGGGAGCCGGGAGTAAAATGTTCGGAAAGAGGGAAGTTCAGACACCCCTGCCCCCCCCCCCTCCCCTATCCCTGCCCCTCCCCTGCCCCCCAACCTCTTGTGATTTTCGTTACAACATCAGTTTATCTTAGCAGTGTTCGTTATATCAGTACGGGCACGGCCAACTTGTTAATATCTTGGGTACACAGTGTGTGAACACAGCACCAATTTGTGCGGTGCCCAGGCACTAGTTCGCAGGCACCAAGCGTGAACATAGCCGAATCAAAGCCATATTAAACAATAGTTTAACTATGATGTAAAGTAGAAACTTTAGAGATTAATAATTACAAAGTACGTTTTTTTATTTTAGAATTTGACATTAGAGCACATATCAAATATTGATACAGCTGTAGATTCTCATTTAGCTAGGCCATACTGAGTTTAGCCGTTATATATAATATTAAAATATAGACTGAAAGATGCGCGCGCTCTGATTGGTTAAAAACCATGTTTTATCAGAGTATAAAACATAGAAAAGCGTGTTTTATCGTTTCGCGCGCGTTAAATCTATATTTTAAAGCACATAAAGAAGCCAAAACCATGTATTATACTGTCATGAAACACGACGGGAATTTGAGAACACTTGAGAAATTTAGAAAAACACTCGCCTGCGGCTCGTGTTTTCTAAATTTCTCTCGTGTTCTCAAATTCCCGTCGTGTTTTATGACAGTATAATACATGGTTTTGGCTTCTTTATTTGTTAAATAATATAAAAAAGTAAAAGTATATACAATAAGTAAAAGTATAATACAATTTGTCTGTATACATTTGTGGTATTCAAAGTAAATTAGTAATGTTAAAATAGTTGTATTTTTATGCTGCTTGTTTAGCAATTTATTTTTCATAAACTTGGTTCATTACTAGCAATAAAATTTGAAGACTTGTAATACAGATGTTGTTTTATGTAAATACATGTAGGCCACATTTATACTATTCATAGCCTCCATTTTCCCAAATTTAGGACAAAATTAAGACTTCATACAAGTCCTGGCATTTTGTTCTGTCGTTTTCCAGGACTGGAAAATTGTGGAAATGAGTGATTTTTTTGCGAGAAGGATGTGTTAAAGAACAATTTGCTCGATGTGCATTTAGAGTCTGGAAAATCTACAGGAACCTGGAAATGTTCTACAACATTTTTGCTTAAAACAGTACAAACCCTTTGCAAATTTGTTAATTATACTTTGTCTCTCGATTCCCCAAAAAGACTTAGATAATAGCCCCCTATACTATGCTCGTGTGCTCATTGGCAGATGGCGGCTGGTCTGGGGATGAGTTTTGACTTGCATTTAATTCACTACTTTCAATACCATCTGGAAAACTCCCCTGTTGTCTAAAGCAAATTAAACAATTAACCCACAATCGTTGGTCCTCTTTGCCTCTCTTCCATGATGTTATAAACGACGTGAGAGGGGAGGGACGCATGCATTCTGACCAATTCGCACGTACCAAGTGTCCTATAACTCGCTACTGTGACGGGGTAACACTAATATCGCCTTTTAATAAAATAAAGTCGAACCTCCCCCTATGACTACCTCTCTATCACGGCCATTAAATTCTGCCCCTGGTGGCCTTTGTAGAGCATCTGTGGCACACTTTACTGGCCGTTGTAGAGAGGTGGCCGTTTATAATAGGGATGGTTCTGCATTACACGTGGGCGCGGAGGGTCGAGAGGAGAACGCTAGACTTTCCCTCTTAGATGATATATCTTTGGAAATACACTGAAGACAGTTGACTTTTCCAGAAAAAAAAGTCTATTCCCCTGCCTAAGGGCGTGATCATCTAAACTGAAAAGTATTGTGCTGCAATTATCATTTATTTGTTGTTGTTTTTTTCTTGTCGATTTTCAGTACAGTACTCTTCTCGTTACGAACTAGCCTTTTTTTATAGCTTTAGTAATTGTTTAGTGAAGTTTTTCATTAGTTTTCACCAATTACAACCTCGTTCCCAGGGTCTACTCCGCTTTCAAGATGGCGGCTGGGCGCGGCGCGCCCAGCCGCCATCTTGAAAGCGGAGTAGACCCTGGGAACGAGGTTGCACCAATTAGTGCCGATGTGTGTACAATGCTAGAACGATTGACACTTTAATAAATTTTTACATTACATTACTGCGTGCAGACGTCTCCATTTCCTTTCTGTGTTGGAAAAATGACGTCTGCGCTACCGGGCTGCGCTACGGCATCGTTAGTCAAGTCGTGTTCCACTCTTACGCTGTTCTCAATTTAAATGTTCGGAGACGCGTCTGTACATCTAGTAACTAATGTACTATTACCATTGGCTCTAGCCTCGGACCAGGACCGGACGCGAGAGCAGAGCCTACATTGGCTCTGGTGAGCACAAATTAAAGGAGCTACGTCACGGATGGCACATCTTGAAAAAATTGGCCAATTTTTTCAAGTTCGCCGTTCGCAATTCCGTCTTAATCTTCTCCATCCTCAACAATCCTTGTTCCTGTTTGGTTTATTATCACCTCTTTGGTGTTTTTTCTACTTTAGTAAACTATTATTTTGAGGCTTACTTCAATTTGAAGGTGATTTTGCACTTCGCAAAAATGGCTTAAAATATCGTGACATCAGAAAAAGGTCTTCCCGACCTGACCAATCGTGTAAATCAAAACTTCAGAAACAGGATACTACAACAGACATCTTTTATTTAAAAAGTCTGATGGAGTGAAGTCATGTATTTCATTTGTGACCTGAAGGTGTTCCGCCTTTCATCCTTTAATACAGTGTGACCCGTTATGGTCCGTTATGGCATGCCACTCGTCTCCTATACTCTTCTTGAATGTTAGATGAGCAATAATATGACCCCCCCCCCCCCCCCCATATATACTAATAGTACATGTAAGGTATCAGTATGGGATATATGGCTTGTAGTATAGATGCAATGGGGAAACACTTGGATAATTAGAGAGAGACACGTGAAAACTCTAAGTCAGATCGGAAATGAACTGAAAACAGTAATAAATCTACGGCAACGTCAACGTAAAGTAATTTCCAGCTACTTGTGTGACTCCCAGGATTTTCCACCAGCTTTACTCCTCGCCAAGCAGTACGGCGAGGTCAAGGAGACAACTGTTCAGTGACTTCAGCCCATGTTTATCATCATTAGGTTTTGTCTCAGCTCTGGGCTGGTCTGTAGGGATACTTGTGAAGAAGAATATGACTGGTTGCCTGAGCCAGCCGTTGTTGGACACTTTGGGATACTTGCATCTCTAAAGTTATCTCTTTGAACACTTCACTTACGGAAACCTGTAATCAAATGATAAAACACTAAATTTAGTAAGAGCGTTTTTTTTTTTCTAATGACTGCCGTAAAGCAGAACCAAATCACATCTGACCAATCAAATCAAATAACGCAGTGAGCCAATCAGAACTTCAGAACTCGAGGACAAAAATGCAACCGGTGTTACTGCGCCCGGCTCTCAATAACTCAATGGTCTCGTTTTTCGCTGCCAGTCAATCACTTTAGCGGACCTCTCGGGAAACAGAAATTCACTCAACAGGTTCAAAAGGTCATGTCCGTGAGTTGTGATTGGTAGATTTCAATCCATTTTGTTTGTTTATTTTTTTGCACGGTCCGTTGGTTGTCGTCATAATTATGATTGACGGCAGCGAAAAAACGCAATCAAAATTAAAGTTGAGTTTTGAACTTCAGAGTTCGCGTGTTATTGAAAGGCGCAGTAAGCACGGGAAAACGTGCCCACTGAGAGTCACGACTGGTTCGCTTTTGCACCTGATTGGTTGGAAAAAAAACAATGTTTGTTCTGATTGGTTGGTGTACGTTGCACAACATTTTTTAACCAATTACAGCGCTCAGCAAATTATACCCAAAACTAAATTGACAAAACAAACCAAACCTCAGTAAAATCCTAGTTTGTGGAAAAGTGTTAAGCTTGGTTCGTTGCCACAACCAATCTTTGCTACATATTTTTGGACTCCTAAGCTGGTGATGCCTAGAGTACACAAAAGAGAATCAAAACAAAATGAAAATGAATGCCATGTACTACATATACATCAACAATAATAATATTACTTTTAATAACTGTTCAAATACATAAGGTAACAGTAGGCTCTGTTATCAAGTGTTTGGTTATGGGAGGAGCCAGTTTTAATATGGCCCGAGGTAGGGTGGACGCATATCAGTAGGCACTTTTAAAACCAAAGTTTGATTGTGATGGAAGTTTATTTTACTGTGAATCTACCAAACTGGACCTTGACAAAGGTGTTCATGTCTGTTAATGAGAGGTGAATGCGATACTTATTTTTAAACGTTTTTAAAAGAAATGGCTGGGACAACAAAATAATGAATGCCACTTCAAGAAGGTGTTTGCTAGTGGAGGTTGGACTACATTAAAAATATGAAATAATTTCTGCTGGCCTTGAGTCCCACTAAAGAAACTTTCAAAGCCAATATTTGTTACAATAAATTATACTGTCAGTAGCTATTTAATATAATACATGTACAGTAACTGTTGTTTTGGCCATACCATAATTCATCATGGTCAGTAAAGCTTCTCTCCCTAAGCCGCACCTTCTACAAGATGGCTCTGTTGAGGAAGGTAATCTGGTTATTGCTGATCACATTATTTTAATAGCATTGAATTGGCCTTCAACATTTGTGTAACCATGCGCATTTTTCGGGTTGGAATCTCACCTCAAAGAATTAAATGAGCCTCCTACACAAACGCTCTTTGGGTTTGCCATGGAGTGACGAGCCCAAAAACATTTGCATCAGAGGTTATGGCTTTAAGGCAACCTCGGAGACCCAGGGGCATACTTAGTCAGGAACCCGTTGTTGTAAACTTATATCGTGCCGATTTGCCCGATCTGTAACTTTAATTGTCATGCCCGATGAACTGCCCCTGGGTCTCCGAAAAAGTCAATACCTGCTATCATGATTTCTATCTCTGCGACATCCCGCTGACTGTCATCAACGAACAAATTGACATCACCTGCCATGCATTCTTCAAACAAGAATAATTCATGAATGAATACATTTGCATTAATTATTGCACATTTGCATGAATAACTTATAATAAAAGTTTATTATACAGGTAATTATTAGTATAAAAAGTTTACAAACCTATTTCTGTCATCTCCGGCTGCAGCCATTTGTTTTTGTCCACGATGATAAATGTGCACTCTACAAAATAAAATGAGGAGAGAATTTTACGATCAAAAAACGCAGGTCGGAATTTGGATTCAGCTATACTGCACTGGATCAGGTCAGATTAAAATACTCAAAAAAGCTCTACAGCCTCTCATGGCCCCTCTAAAGCCCTAGCCAAATGGAAATGGAAGTAGACGCAAGTTTCAACTTGCATCTATTTGTTACTTTGTTTGGCCAAGACTTGCATGCACTTGCAATGACTTGCACTCACTTTGATCTAGATCAAATTTGAGGGTAAGTAGACACAAATTGTTCACCAATAATGGCCACCCAACGCAAGTCGACACAAATCAACACAGGCCGACCTCATTTTTGTTTTGTCTGACCATAATGGTGACTTAGTCGGACACATGTCCTTTCAAGAAAACAAAATTATTTGCAGCCCTGGGTCATTGTGTTGTGTCCTTGGGCAAGACACTTTACTCTCCACATTGCCCCTCCTATACCTGCCAACTCACACGCATTATGCGTGTGTCACACGCCTGCGGATCGAAAACATCGATCACACGCATACATGACAATTTCACACGCCTGACTCACAATTCCGGACTACTTGTTTTATTAACCATTAACGTGAAAAATTGGATTCAATTTCCACCAAAATAGTCCAATGAACGGCGCTAAATGTCGCGTTTGAGATAAGCGTGATCTTGGCAAGATGGCGCCGAGATTTTTAGCTTCGCACCGCGACATTCGGCAGCCTTCGGAAATCATCGGAACATCTTCGGGAATCTTCGGCAATGTTCGGAAGTCGTCGGAACATTTTCGGCAATGTTCGGAAGTCGTCGGAACATATTCGGCAATGTTCGGAAGTTGTCGGAATTTTTTCGGAAATTCGGGTAATATGGGATACGAAAATCACACGCAGTCGACTTAGGAAAAGTTGGCAGGTATACCCTCCTCACCATACAGGTCGGAATACAAAATGGGTAAACTGTTTGGGGTTACCTGACAAATTGATGAGGGGGGGGGGATCTCATCCTGTCCAGGGGGAGTAGCAATACTCATAGTCGCTTAATGCTAAGAAAATGAAGTGACTATGAGTATTGCTTCTAGTATTGGAATATTATCAGGTGAGTTTGAAAACAACTTACTATTTTCATCCTGGAACTCAGCTCTGTTGCATTTCATATTCCTGATCCAGTGTAAGTCTTTCAGATGCCGTTTGTCCCAACAGTTCTGGTGACTGCATCCAGTCATGGTATCTAAGACATTATTATACACTGTAATAATTTTTTGTGCTCTTATTTACTCTTTTAAAATGATGAATGAATGTGATGTTTCTTCTGTATAGAAAATACAGTTGAACCTCTCCACGTTGTAGAGAGCTCGAGGTGGCCGTTGTAGGGAGGTTAACGTTTCAATAAGAGTAAAGTGCATAGATCGTCAAATGGTTGGGACGAAAAATCCAGGCCAATGTAGTCTGAGAGGTGGCCGTTAGTGGAGGTTCGACTGTATAGAAAATGTTTTATATTTGGATAAAATAAATCTGTGATTTAGTTGATTGTTTTTCTGATTGACTGCATGACTGCATGACTGACTGACTGACTGACTGACTGTCTGACTGACTGACTGTCTGACTGACTGACTGACTGTCTGTCTGACTGACTGTCTGACTGACTGACTGACTGACTGACTGACTGACTGACTGTCTGACTGACTGACTGATTGATTGATTGATTGTAATATTGATTGATTGATTGATTGATTGATTGATTGATTGATTGATTGATTGATTGATTGATTGATTGATTGATTGATTTGATTGATTGATTGATTGATTGATTGATTGATTGATTGATTGATTGATTGATTGATTGATTGATTGATTGATTGATTGATTGATTGATTGATTGATGATTGATTGTAATATTGATTGATTGATTTTGAATTAAATTTCTATTCAGATACAGGGATCATGATTTTTAGAACCTACATCACTAAATCATTTTGTTCAACACACAAATATACTTATCTCCTGTTTCTACTAACCTTGGGACATGTTCTTTCCTGTAGGGAACTAAAACAATCCTTTCTCCTACCAACACTGTTTTCACTGTTGATTCTCATAACCTTACTTGCGCCCAAGATTATATTACCTCAGCGGTCCATACAAACTAGTCATTCCCAGTCTCCACACGATGCTAGTCACGCGCCGGAAGTAAATCTTGTGACTCGCATTAGTCAATCTTACAAATATTTTATGCGGCAAAACATACCTCTCGACCTTTACTAGATTATTCAAGGTGAATATGGTTGCAGTCACTGAAACAGGCTCTCTCTACTCTTCTCCAGTGAGTATATGAAGTTTTTGAACCTTCAGATAGGCGAAATATTTCTCCACATTTGCCAGTTCGATCTCGATTTCTCTTCGACGTCGAACGTTTCGATCCCTGGTTGTGTTCTTCGTCCTGTTTTGTTTCGCACTCGTTCTGTGTGAGAAATATTTCGTTTTGAATTTAAAACTCTTGATTTAGTAGGGCCTTCAGTATGTCTGGCTATAAATAAAAATTGCGAGCGTATTTCAGGCAGAAAAATTAAATGGAGGACATATATTTTGTTCATTTCCGCGCGTGTGACGTACTTGCAGAAGCCTGCTTCAAAAAAGTTTTCTACGGCCGGCAGAACAGTGATTAATATTTGTGATCAAACACATTGGAATATTGCTTTATTTTCTTGTTTTCCAAATCAGGTTGCCTTTATATATGTCTTCAATCTGATAATCGGCGTTGGAGCGCTGACTATGCCCAAGGCTTTTTCAAATGCCGGCTGGCTGGTTGCGATAGTTCTGACTGGCGCCTTGTGTTTAATGAGGTTAGTACATTAACTTTTACTTAGGGATCGGTTTGTGTTTTTTATTGATAAAAAACTTAGACAGGTGTTTTAGAGAATTCTTTTACCCGTACAAAACACACAAAGATGATAATTATAGTACTGAACACAAGAACAATCAATGACATTCTTGTCTAATACTGAATGTAAATTAAATTGTTTTCACATGGTTAATTATATTAGAGTGGTTTTCAATTGAGTGTCGAAAGTAATCCATGATTGCTTTGGTTTTGCTTTCCTGTGCTCTGTGATTGGTTTGAAAAAACTTGCGCCACCTCCTCAAACAATCATGCAAAACCAAAACCAATCACGACTTGGTCGGCACACACTTTCCCGCACTTGGCACCGATTATGTGTATATGCTTCAGGTTATCATTGGTTCATTGTGTTGGTGACTAACATTTCTTCAATTTTTAAATGTATTGATAGCCTGTTCCAGGCTCTTGGTTACCTGGAACAGGCTAATGTATCAATACTATGTTGATTATCAACTCGGAGTTGATATAAAGGTAAATTAACCGCCGTAGCGAATTTCTAAAAGCTGACGTTTCGAGCGTTAGCCCTTCGTCGGAGCAAAGGGCTAACGCTCGAAACGTCAGCTTTTAGAAATTCGCTACGGCGGTTAATTTACCTTTATCAACTCCGAGTTGATAATCAACATAGTGTTTCACTTGCCCGCCGACGCAGCACCACAGTTTCATTAGAGACTAATCACTTTGTCCATTTAATGTATCAATAGCCTGACTCAGTGTACATCCGCACCTCCTCCCCTTTATTTATTATTTTTTAGGGGAGGAAGTAGATGTACACAGGCTGATGCTAATGACTGGAATTTCTTCAGCTTCAAGTTGTTGTTTTTTTATTATAGTCAACGAATGGTAACTGACAGCCAACTGTCAACCAACTGTCAGCCGACTGTCGGCCGACTGCTGCCGGCCAACAGTTGGCCGACAGTCGGCTGAGGGAGCTGTTCTTCAGGCTGGAGTCCTGAGTATTATATCAATAGTAATACCTGTCCATAATTAATCAATTATATTGCAGTTTTATAACATCTACATTTATGGTGGAAGCAATGGCTGCTTGCTAATGCTGTGTTGAGGATAAGAGCTAGAGAAAAGAGTTTATCAGTAAGTGTGGACTGTGTTAATTATTTTATTGGGCTGTTTCCTCCTCGTGTACAGTAAGCTTAGTAAGCTTAGTAGGGTAGTAGTAGAGTAGAGTAGTAACGTAGAGTAAGTTTAGTAAGCTACAGTAAGCTTAGGGTTAGAGCAGATTCATGTTCATATGACTGCCACAATTATTGCTCAACTCCCCAGGTGATTCTCCAAGACCTGAAGATTGATGATCGAGCATGATTGTCACTTGTTCTTTTCTATCTGTAGATACCTCCTAGTGCCTCATGCTCTAGTGGAGCAGATGTATCCCCTAATGAATCCGTACGTTTCTCTGATGAAGAGGAGCCACTATTAATTAGTAAGTACATGTGTACCCAAACACTATAAATTCATAGTGCCAAATTAAACTCAGTCGGAGGAACATGTACCAGTTGATGGCGAAATCCCGCCTCCGAGTTGGGACTGAGCCCACGGTTTTCTGAGATATGTCCAGGATTGACCGCAAATGAGATACACGCTCCTCGTGATAGGCATCACAAAGTGTCCTCATTGATAAAAGTTCACACATAATTTTGTCAAATATGAAGTAATTAATGAAAATAACAAATAACCCAGTCATATATGAAGTATTTAAAAAACAATACCTGCGTTCAATCCTGGACATAAGTGGGTTTTCTTCCCCGACGTTGCTAAGCAACATGATGTATTTGCTAGCGCGATCGCTTTTCGGGGTACTCGTGAGTGCTCACGCTAGTTTTTTGATTGGATAAAATGATTCGGCACTTGTTCCCGACTGAACTAGTTATTTAATAACCCTTTCATGCGATCCCATTCGCAACTTTAGAAAGGAGAAGCCATCTGGGGTGAGTCGCATCTTGCAGTGGCTTGTGGGACCGTTACTGGGGATGCATCATCAAGCTGGCCGCCATTTTTTTTCCCCAGTAACAGTCCCACAAGCGACTGCGAGATGCAACTTGCCCCAGATTGCTTTTTCATTTCTAAAGTGGCAAATACATGAGTTCCAAAGTTTAAACATCATTTCCCAATTTTAATTTTTCAAAATATCAAAAAATAAACAGCACCACAAGAAATTGCTGCTCAATAGCTTTCATTGGAATGGTTACACTCTGGCACATAAGGCCCCATAATTTGATTGTTTCTCATCTAGCAGATACTGGGAGTGATGCCAAACTAGGCCATGACCTCTATGATATATCCAAGCGTGTAGAAATGGTGGGTACCATAATATTAACTTGGTCAGTGTATGCCATATGATTATTATTAATAGATTGGAACAATCAATAATTTTCCAGGCAATGAAGAAAAATTGATGTGATTGTTTCCAATAATATTATTTTGTTATTAAATGAAAACAGTTTTCATTCCAAACGCTTTGCAGTCTGTGATACGTCTAATGTCCATTGTTTGGATTCTTTTGTTTCCAGGGTCAAATGGCCAATCTATTTTTCAATAAAAGTAAGTAATATATTATTATTATTCAATGGTACACAATAAAAAGCAAATCATGACCATCAATATTCTGACAATAATTTAAAGTAGTTCTCCTTCAAACAAGCCACTTCAAGGAATGTGCGGTTCCAGAAAATATCCATACCTCCCCCATGGAAGGTTTTTTTTGGTTGGAACCCCCCTCCCCCCTGGAATTTCCAGTTTAGCTTCATACTTTCCTTTAAAAATTTTGGCTTTTGAGACCCCCCTCCCCCTCGGAATTTCCAATGACCTTCCTTGGGGTGGGTATGGATATTTTCTGGAACCACACAATGATACACTAGCTACAGTGTAGGTACAGTCAAACGTAAGCAGACACCCTTGGGGCAGAAAGAGTGTCTGCGAGGTGTCTGTTTTATGGGAGGTTAAAAATGTAGTGTTGGTCTGAGCTGGGTACATGACTAAGTGTCTGCTTATGAGAAGTGTCCCACCTACGTTAGTGGAGGTTTGACTGTACTGTCTTTTTCTCGGACATCAAATTTTCACATTTTTGGGGATTTTTTTAATCATGTCAAATGAAAACGTTTAATCCCTAACAAAATCACACAAAAAAAATTTGATGTCTGAGAAAAAGACAGTGGTTTCTGAGGGCTTATTTTTGGAAACTTAAAATTCAAAATTGTTTAAGAACACTAAGTTTCATCACTTGGTTAAATGTAAAATTATGCTAAATCGTAAAAAAATAGTGTCACAAAAATAATACTATTACCCTTCGAAAATCACGAATTTAAGTTTTCACAAAAATTTCCAGTGGTGTTAGGTACATAAAATAGTATAAATGATCTTGTGATGAATTGTAGCTTACACCCAGGCCATCTCGAACTTATTCCTGTTCTCCTCATTTCATTAGTTGGTGTACGTCTGTTTCTACTTCTGTATTGCACTCTACCTGTATGGCGACTTGGCAATTTATGCAGCTGCTGTTCCAAAGTCTCTTACTCAAGTAGCATGGTGAGATGATTAGCGAAATAAACATGTTGAGAACTGCAAACCCTATATTTATCCTTTTTGATCACAGATCTTTTCCTTGAAATTTTATAAGAGGGTCAGTGGGCTAGCAGTGGTGGATCCAGATTTGGGGTGGTGAGATGCAAGCGAAGATGGACCTTTCTTTTCTTTTTGAAAAGGGGGGGCAGAGTACAGTGAAGGTGGGCGTTTCCTTGCTCAAAGTGCTCCCCTTTACTCTCGCAATCCCTCTCTCCGCCTAGTGCAGTGGGTGCTTGGAAACTGTTGGGGCAACATAAAATTATAGAGGAACTGTGATGGACTGGGTTGTGTGGGCTACAAGACTTATGAGCAAGACTTCAATATCTATTTTTTATTATTATTCTTAGTGGATCGTTGAGTGGAAATGATACTTCCTTTTCTGACACTAAACCCTGTTGGAGTTCTGTTACAGAAATCAATGTCTACCGAATCTTTCTGGTAAGTAATTTGGTTAACATAATTTTCCAACAAGTATCCACGACCAATCCTTGAACGTAGCGTAGCGGAAGGTTTCCAATCAGAGAATAGTACGAGCCCTTCAAAAGATCTCACAACAGTTGTCATGAGGATATCATGTTGCCTGGTGAAGACAAGCTGACGTAACAACTTTCGGAGTTCTCGGGCTATTTTTGATTGGACAATAAGAATCGGAAACTCGTCGGGTGTTTAAACGAGGATTTGACAAGAACACCACTTACCGTGTGGCGCTAAATTTTTGCATGTTAAGTTTGCGGATTGGTGAATTTTTGTAATTTACGGGTACTGAAACTGATTTTTTGCGATTCTCAGTTAGATGGCAGATCGTTTTAGATACCAACGCAATTTTGATTTACGGGTGATACTGATAAATGAACGAAGAAATTTTTTGGCGGATTGTGAAAAAAACAGAAAAAATAGCACAAATTTAGTGCTACACAGTATTTCCCAAGGCCATTTCCTCAAAATATATGTTCCAGAAATCTGTTTTTAACTGAATACGTAGAACAGGTGTCCGCTGTATTAAATATGTGCTGAACAAGTTGTTTCCGCTTTTTGCAGGCCATTTTTACAGTTACTTTAGGACCATTTGCATTTTTTAATGTACAAAAGACGAAATACTTTGCAGATATTTACTACAGCTATGAGATGGATAGGTGAGTGGTTAGGTTTACTTGTTCACGTGATTGGTTTTGGTTTTGCATCTGATTGGTTGAGTAGGTAGGCTCGATTTCCGTCGCTCACTCGAGTCCGGAGTTTCGGGGGGGAGGAGCGCGGGCTCATTTTCCCGAACAGCGGCTGGTAATCGAGCCTATTGAGTAGGTGGCAACGAGTTTTTTTAAACCAATCACGGAGTGTATAGTAGTAAAGCAAAACCAAACCTAAAGTAATCACATTAGCCACATCTGACCAATCACGACAAACGCAAATAACACAATGAACCAATCAGAACTCGAAGCAACAACATGCAACTGCTGCAAAGCGCAGGTTGAAACATTGCACGACTTTTATGAACCAATTATAGAGCTCAGCAAACGCAAAATAAAAGTCAACACACAATCACTTTCAAACAGTTTTCGACAGTCAATCAAAACCTCTGGTTCAAAAAAAAAACTGGTGCAAAATTAAGTTCCCTAGAAGTTTAACCAAAATTGGACGTCAGATGTGAAGGAAGAAAGATTTATACTTGGTGGCAAACTGCTAATTTTTTTGAAAAAACAATTCGCTGAAATTAATTCTTCGTGAGCGGTCCATCTTAGCGGTCCGTATTGCACAAATCGGACCGCTCAGGGAACCAATCAGAATGCTCCTTTTCATCATGGACTAGTTTGCCATAAACGGTTGAATCTCTCTGCAACGGCCATCCTTGATCAGAATTGACTGACCGTTCTAGAGAGGTGGCCATTGTACAGATTGTAAGGAAGTTTTCAATAAGAATGAAGTGTATAGATCGGCGCACGGTCGGGACGAAAACCCCTCTCTGGCCGTTGTAGAGAGGCGCATGGTCGTTTAATAGTGGAAGTTCAACTGTATTTTAAATAAGATTTGTTTCCTTTCCACAGCCTTTATAATGATGATTGTTCTTGCACTGGTGAAGATTGGTAAAGGCAATCGCCAACATGATACTCCTACGGCGAAATTCTCAGGACTTCCCAATCTGTTCGGAGTTTGCGTGTATTCTTACATGTGCCAGCACTCCATTCCTTCTCTTATCACACCGATGAAAAACAAGTCACGCGTCACGCTCCTCTTCGCCGCAGACTTTGCCATTGTCATGGTGTTCTACGCTCTGTTGTCCTTCACCGCCATCTTTGCTTTCCGCGCGGAAGACTTGAACGACCTTTACACGCTCAACTTTTGGGATTCCTCGGGGAAGTTTGTGGGATATTTCCTCGCTTTGTTCCCGGTCTTCACCCTCAGTACTAACTTTCCAATCATCTCCATAACCCTCCGTGACAATTTAAAGAATTTGTTTCCACCGCGAAGGGCGGCCGTACCCTTGGGCAGTAGACAAAATCGTGTTTCCGCTCGCCACAATTACCCTACCGATTATTGTGGCTTTTATCACGCAGAACTTGGAAATACTCGTAGGGGTAACGGGTTCGTATGCTGGGACAGGGTGCAGTATATAATCCCCGCCTGCCTGGCGTACTGCGGCAAGAAACATGTCATGGAGCTAACTGGTTGTTATGACAACAAGCACAGGTCGCCGTTTGGACGTTTGTGGATCATGCTTGTGATTGGCTGGGCGTTCGTATGTATAGCTTTTGTGACTGCAAACCATATCATTACCAGGAAATAACTAGCCCAGCAATTGAGATCAATTCAAATTCATACTTAGAGCGGTTCTCAATTGGGTTTCGTGCAACCAAAACCAAAGCAATTGCAATGGCCAATCACAACAAACGTATACAACACAATGAACCAATGAGAACTCAAAGCAAATACACGTAACCGGCGCCAAGCGCGGGAAAATGCGAGTGACCAAGTCGCGATTGGTATTGGTTTTGCATCTGATTGGTTTAGTAGGTGGCGCGAGTTTTTTAAACCAATCAGAGCGAAGTAAGGCAAATCCAAAGCAATTCCGAATTACTTTCGACACTCAATTGAAAACCGCTCTAATATGCCATAATTCGTGATGACTAGAATGGTTTTGGACGAGTACGAAATGAATATTCCAGGCTCTTAGATTGTGTGGGAAACGAGCGGAAGTCACTGTTATCACTATGAATGTTTTACTCTTTTCCTTCCGCCTTTCGCTCGTTTTCCGCAACTGAAATTCAAATTAATAATTATACTCAAATAGTAGCCTGCGTTGCAGCCGGTATCCGGTGTCAAAATCCTCGAGGATTTTGACACCGGATACCGGCTGCGACGCAGGTTATCAAATAGGAGAGGCATATTGAAAAATAAAATAAAAATAATTGAGGACACTGTAAATAAATATTGTTCACTGTTTGCATTCATTTTCATGAGTGGAAGTTACAGAGAGAAGTGTAATCAACCAAACATCATGCAGGTGTAGCGACCATGTTGAGTCTGCCAGTACCATATCTTTTTTGCTCATCAAAAAGTCATTCTTATGCCTTAGTTACTTTCGATGCGTTGAAATACGATTAGGCTTTATCGGGGTGCAAAAGCATAGAGCATAATGCCTGCATAATAAGCAGCATTTTGACATGAAACTGTTAACCAGGGTCGTGTTTTGGAGACAAGTGAGGGATGTTACCGAAGTGATGACGGCAGTGGCGGATCCAGGGGGGGGGGAGGGCTCGGGGGGTTTTGGACCCCCCTATCAGACCTGAGGATTTTTTTGCTTTCACCCTTATCCATAGCAAAACCATCTCCAGGATCCACCAAAATGCACTTTTCAGAGCCTGAAATCTCACTTTTTCTGGGGGAGGCCCCCAAAACACCCCCCTCCGCGCCTTTTAGTAATAACTACTGCCGTCTACTTCCAAAAATTATCCTTCAATCTACTTCACATTTTCGGGAAACCCTGGGACCCCCCATATAAAAAAATCCTGGATCCGCCCCTGTGACGCAGCAAGAAATTGGGGCATTAATTACGGAAGCAAACCGACAGTAACATAATGGGCAAGGTTTGGAGCATAATAGGGGGAATCGAATTGTTAGTGATTCCAAAAACGTCCTCGTACAACACATTCAATTACTGCAACAAAAATACCGTGTATTTATTAACTTGGTTAATGCCCTTTGTTACAATTTAAATATAATACACACGCGTATAATTATACAGCAAGATTATAAATAGATTTATAACACGAAAACCCACACAGTCGATTCAAAAATATGGAACTCTTTGAGTATAGTGCAAATTCCTAGAAAATATTCTCTCGTGGCTGTTTACAGCCGTTCATCACTAAATTCTATAAACACATTACCTATAGTAATTACCTATAGCACGTTTAACGTTAACTAATATCAGTAGACACTCCTCGTGGTCTATTGCAAATCCGCGAATCTGATTGGTTCTCTCCTCGTTGACTATTCGCTGATAGGACCACTGAATCGCACTCTTGAAAAGAAACTTCTTTTTCATTACAAATACATAAAATGGTATATTTCTGACTCCTATTCTTTATTAGACTGTTCACAGCCCCTCTATTTTTTCTCCTTCCCCGCCCCCTACCCCCACGCTTGCGCTTCGCGCTCAGTTCCAGTTCGCTCGCAAGCTACAACGATCTGAGAAAATAGAGA
This sequence comes from Desmophyllum pertusum, assembly GCA_029204205.1. NCBI lineage: Eukaryota > Metazoa > Cnidaria > Anthozoa > Scleractinia > Caryophylliidae > Desmophyllum > Desmophyllum pertusum. The sequence continues at coordinate 110,913 of MU826399.1, forward strand.
GGCTGTGAACAGTCTAATTCTTTATAGTCTACTAGAACAATTAGACTTACAGACTGATCTGGTCAAAAATCGACCTAATCCTTTTTAGGTAATTTCCTAAAATGAAGGTTTTATTCAGTCACGTGATCAATTCTTTCTTTCGCTTGGAATTCCGTCTCCGTCTAATTTCGATTGACCGAGCCCGCGGTTTTCGGCGGAGATGTTGCTAAGCAACGTGACGTTTCCTGAGCTGTCGTCATAACTTTCGGAGTGCCTCGTTCTAATTCCGATTGGACAATTTAGGAATCGGAAACTCTTCGGGTACTTTACGAGGATTTGCCACAAAAAAAAACGGCACTTGATCACACGACTGGCTTCTACAATCTAACCTTTGTAAATTTGCTGGAAGAGACTCGCTATCACCTTTCAGTATACAATCCACCGTAAGAAAAAAGATGGTGACTGGTACATTTACCCACAATTCTTAGCACACGAAAACCCTAAAAACGCTCATAAAAACGCAGAGAAAAGTTCTAAAAACTTCAAACCTAGCATACATAATGTTGTTAGTACAGGGACGCGAATTTCACAAAATATGGCTTTCAGATGTGCCCATTGGCTGTGTTAGGTTCGCAAGGTATTGTGGTAAAATGTACCGCCGCCATCTGTTTTCCTACGGTGAATTGCAAAGAAAGCAACTTTGATTAAGAAATACCGCAAAATAATGAACGACGTAAGGTCGATATTCTTTACTTTTTATACTTACTTTCCCAAGGCAAAATTAAGGGAAAGATTGCATAAAACTGATTCAATAAATACTGAACTCAGTTGTGATTACAATAATTAGAACAAACTCGTACTGTTTTCCCACCAACTACACCTCTATAAAACGGACACCTGGTGTTGGTCCCTGCGTGCCAGTCATTTTATATTACTGCATATTAACTCTCTATAAGCTGAACACCTCTCTAAGACGGACAGTTGGTGCTGGCCCCGATGATGTCCGCCTTAGAGAGGGTTGACTGTGCATATATTACATTCTACAAAATATAGCCGCGATTTCTGAAAACTACGGACATTTTTATCTTAATTTAGTGTATTGATTCCTCTAGTCTCCTACGCAGCCGTTATTTGGCTCGTCACGCAACGCTCTCCTCCCCCGGAGAGCGTTGCGTGACGAGCCGGCAAATAACGGCTGCGTGGTGGGAGACTAGGGTTCCTCCAGACATTGCTCCACACTTGTAACCTAGCAACTGGGCTTCACCTGACAGTCTGGAACGGCGTATTCATGTTTCGGCTGCGGAAACAAATTAAAAGGGAATATTTTAATAGAGATATAGAGTGCAAAAGAAACTAGTCATACTTGAAACTGAAATAACCGTTTATAGGCCTGGCTAAACTAGGAAACATGTTTCCGTAAACATTGTTTCCTGTAATGTTTCCTGGGCCTGGCTAAACTAGGAAACATTGTTGCGGAAACATTGGTTCCTGTAATGTTTCCTGGGTGGCTAAACTAGTGAAAATGTTTCCTCCGTGGCTAAACTGGGAAAGGTATGTTTCGGAAGCAAAATTTGCGTCCGTGAAGCAAAATGTTTTGACTTGATTTAAAAACATTTTCTTGCTTCTGAGACGCAAATGTGCTGGCGGAAGCAATGTTTCTTGCGTGGCTAAACTGGGAAACATTGCGTCCGCAGCAATGTTTCCTAGTTTAGCCAGGCCTTTACAGAGCGGAACTAACACTGGTGTACTACTGAAGTCATGAAAACTATTATGAGATTTACATGGGGCTAACCGTCAGCAGGAAGAGTTTAGACAGATTAAAGGAGCTAACGTCACGGATGGCGCATTTTTTTCAAGTTCACCATTCGCAATCCGTCTTAATCTTCTCTATCCTCAACCATCCTTGTTCCTGTTCGGTTTATTATCACCTCTTTGGTGTTTTTCTACCTTAGTAAACTATTATTTTGAGGCTTTCTTCAATTTGAAGGTGATTTTGTACTTCGCAAAAAATGACTTAAAATATCTTGACATAGCTCCTTTAAGCACCGCGTTTGTTTTTCCCTCGAACGGCAAAAATCCCACTTTTGCCGTCTGCCACGGTTTGTACATGAAAGTGAGTAGTTTCACATTTATCGTGATCGTAAGAATCATTTTCGATTTTTTTTTTATGGAGTTATTTAATGATTCGAGGGAAAGTAAAGAGAATCCACGGCTTTGGTTTTCATCTTCGTAGAAAAGTGAGCCGTTTATGATTAAAAATTGGTAGTCAGAATACGTTTAGAGCTTGGTGTAAGATTTAACCTCGACCGTCAAACTGATGCAATTTTTGTAAAAACGATTAACCGCCGATGTCCTCCCCCCCCCCCCCCCCCCCGCCCCCACACAGTGACACAGTGAAAGGTCTGTTATAAAGTGTCCAACTTTACGTTTGTGTTAGGAAATGTCCTCTTTTCCAAAGCTAGAACTTCTGACATTTAAAGTAGCATGGACAGTTCAAGAAAAAAGGACACATTTTGTACGTTATTTCTTCTTCTTCTCTTCTTCTTCTTCTTTTTACAAAATCTTGCAAGAACACACTATCATATAAAAACAACGTTAACGGCTAACTTACCGTGAATTCTAACGTTTTCTCGTAGTTTGGGTTGTTTCATGGATTTGATCTTGGTCTTGGAAAGGGTGTCATCTGAGGGACTATAAAAGATAAGATTATTCGTTACAAACTGAAATTATAATTCACCGTGAAACATGCCTGTAACGGAGGCTCAGATGAATAAAGCCGAAAAGAAATCGCTTTGAGGCTGAGGGATAAATAATTCATTTCTTTTGTTTTATTTCTGTGAGCCTCAGAGCCAAGTTAGAATTTTACTATCAAAAGAAAAAACGTGCAACCCGCGCAAAAGCGCGGGAAAACACGCCGAAGCGAAATGAGGATTAGTTTTGTTTCGCTCCTGATTGGTCAAAACAACAGCATGTTTGCCCTTATTGGTTAAAGTATGTTGCACGAGTTTTTCTAACTAATTAACTAATTACAGAGCTCAGCAAAGGCAAAAAAAACCCACTGACATTTGAAAACCGCCTTCTCTAATTTACCCTCGAAAGTCGTCCGGGAAAATCGCCGTGGCAGAGCTTTGCTTAGCCTGAATTTCAGCCGTCTCCTGTCACTTATTCCCGAGAGAGAGTAAGCGGCAGAGGAAACGGCTGAAATTTAGGCTAAGCTTTGCTTTGGTGTAAAAGTATTCACTTCTTCTTACGGTAAGTTTAGTAATGTTGTCAGCTGAATTGCACGTTAGTTTTTACATTGCACAAATTTCAAGGTATTGAAGACGAGAAAACTAAGATAACTTAAGTTTAAATCAGTTAAATTTGTTCAGGAATTCCAGATAAAGGCCCGATCAAACGTTCACAACATTTGTCTCAACATTTGTTGAGACATGTCGAGAGAAGTTGAGACCATGCCCGATCAAACGGCCTCAACAACCTCTCAACATTTCAAGAACAAAAGAAATGTTGTAACGATGTTGAGACAAAGTTTAAATGGATTTAAACTCGTCACAACACTCTCAATATTGTTGAGAGGAGGTGTCAAACAGCCTCAACATCGGCTTTCAACAAATGTTGAGAGAATGTTGAGACAAATGTTGTGACGTTTGATCGGGGCTTAAGCGGGAAGCTAAATATGAACAAGTGTTGTTACTATACCTTTCATAATGAACAGGAACGGTTACGGTGCTTGTTGGTTTTACCCTAGAAACGTAAAACAAAATAGAATTGATATATGTTTTAACTGTAGTTATAAGTGCATGGTTACGACAACTGACGATAGCTTTATCTCGTTGTTAATGATTTTATAATGGGTCATGTATGTATTCATAATCAGAAATGTTTCCGGATTCAATCATCGAAAGGTGGAGGACGATAACAGTTTTCGACAGCTAACTCGTCGTCTGATTTTATCCGTTCTACTTTTCCGTCGCCTGGACGGGTTAAGCCGTTTAAATGAGTTATTCGTCTACGTCTCCTACAGTCACATGTAAAACGGCCTCTTGTCTGAGACGAGTTATCCGTCTTTGACGAATAACTCGTCTAATGTATCCGTCTCTAGTGTGAAGAAGGCCAGGGCCCAGTTGTTCAAAGAGTGGAGAAACGCTATCCATCGGATAAATCACTATCCAGTGGGTAGATAGCGTAGTTTGTTTTGTTAACACTTCTCCGCTGGATAGTGATTTATCCGGCGGATAGCGAACAACCGGGGCCAGACGGATAATATACCCGTTATTCGCCAAAATCAGTATTCATCCCGTTTTTCACACTACGTAACTTTTCACCCGTTTTTCACACTAGACATGCCATTTGAGACGGATAAACTCGTCTGAGTGGATTTTATCTCTAGTCTAGTGTCTATCCGTCGCTAATACAAGCATCGGGAAATCATCGGGAATTTGCCGAAAACGATTCCCACTTTCCGACTGTTTTAAAGGAGCTACGTCACGGATGGCGCATCTTGAAAACAAACTTGCCATTTTTTTCAAGTTCGCCGTTCGCCAATCCGTCTTAATCTTCTCCATCCTCAACCATCCTTGTTCCTGTTTGGTTTGTTATGCACCTCTTTGGTGTTTTTCTACCTTAGTAAACTATTATTTTGAGGCTTTCTTCAGTTTGAAGGCGGATTTTGCACTTTCGCAAAAATCGTGACATATTTTGTCAATGTGGGATAAACTTTAAAACCAAACAACTTGCAAAACTTACAGTTCATATCCCTCGTCAACACTGTTTGTTGAATGGAGGAGAAACCCTGCAAAGAAATCATTTCAATCAGTTAAGAAATCATAACGCTGGTCCACTGACACTGAAATTACAACAGCGTAACAGCAAAGATAGTTGCTTACCCTGTATAAAGAGGATTTTCTGTTACCTTCGGCAAGCTGTTAGGCACTGAACAACTAGAATGAAATATAAACTTGCGTCAATACCAAACAAGACGTAGAGAATGTGCCAATCTTTCAGACTTCAGTAGAACAGTACAACTACGCCTTACGACGAGCAGTAGCCTGAGTATCAGGCTTTTTCGGGGGAGGGATAGCGGGCGGACGGGAAGGAAAAGCTCTACTCTACTCTCCCCCCACCACTAAGGAAGGCCTGATACTCAGGCTAGACGAGCAGATTTTGTTTAAACATTTGACTGCCTAATGTCAGAGTGTAACTCGACTGAACGTCAGAGGTTAGCAGTAGACGCGCCTAGCAAAGGCTTCACTGGGCCTATAGGAACAGACGACCTTTTCACCTAACCAGAGCAAGTGTTTGTCCTCAATAAATTATAATATCCAACTAGTAGCAATAAGAAACTTAAGGAGACCAGTAAAGGGAATTTTTAAGTGGAGCACATTTTCTTCTAAGATTTATATATTTTTCAACAGTTTGGAGCGTGAAAAAGTTACGGACTTGTCCAAGAACGTTCAACCTCTCAGGGTTCTCTTCAGGACATGATAAGTGGAACACGGTAAGCACTATATACACACAAATGGTTAAAATAGTAGCTTAAAATTATAAATGATTTCATAAATCCACCTATCATATGCATTGTTATCCTCTTTCCGCACATGTGTTCGATTCGCTGTTGCTTATCAGCACTAAACAGTGGGGGAAAAATATCATAAATTAACAATTCCATATAACTTTAAATGTCTTCTGTAATGTTAGGTGTGCAGAATTAAGCATTACGTTTTGTAGTGAAAAAATGTCTCAAACAAGCAAACTGTGATACGGTATGTCATAAAAAGATAGGTTCGCATTTTGCGGCATAATTCTCATTTTGTAACTTATTGTATAAATAATTTTGTAAATTGCATTAGTACTTAAATTTGTCAAGATGCTGATTTAAGGTGGGCACTAAACCAGGAAAAAGGGTTTGGCCGAAGAAACTCTGATCTACCCACCTTTGATACAAGATATTCACAGTCTCGTATGCATTTCCTGCATCAAGAGGACACCTAACAACAAACAAACAAGTTCAAACGTTATATTAATATATTATATAAGCAAAAGTTAATTTTTTTCTCATATATCGTCCCAGATGTTTATTGTTCTATTTGTATGCCTTCAGTTCTCTTATCTTTTCCATGTCATTTCGTACCTACTTCATTCCTATTTTTATGCCGTTTTGTATCCAGGGGCGGATCCAGGATTTTTTGATAGGGGGAGTCCTAGGGTTTTCCCGAAAATGTGAAGTGGATTGAAGGAGAATTTTTGGAAGTAGACGGCAGTAGTAAAGGTGCGGAGGGGTGCATGTTTGGGGGCCTCCCCAGAAAAAATTGAGATTCCAGGCTCTGTAAAGTGAATTTTGGTGGATCCTGGAGATGGTTTTTGCTATATGGATAATGGAGAAAGCAAGAAACACCTAAGGTCTAATAGGGGGGGGGGGGGGGGGGGGGTCTGGACCCCCAGACCCTCCCCCTGGATCCGCCACTGGTATCTCATTTTAATTTAAAAAACCAGACCGCTCAATCCAGAGTCCAGCACACTAACCACTAGGCGGCCACCATGTCTCTTGTTTATACTTACAGTACAGTAAAAACCCGCAAGTAAGAACCTAGTTTTTACGAACCTGTTAGGCTAAAAATTTGCCAGTTAGACCCCCTCTATACAAGAACCTGTTTAGCCTAAAATTTGAAACAGGTTCTTATTTTCTAAAATCTATATAAAAAAATCGGTACACTTGGGCAAATAAGATAGGTCAACATTTTGGAATTCATGAAAATTCATGTGATCAGTGCATCAATTGTTCTTATTATAGTCATTTTTACATAAATACTTACTTGGTATGCAGATTTTATATAAGGAATAGGCTGAATACCACTAAATTATATTAGCTACAATGTAATTTTTTTCTTCAGAAAATAAGAAACCTATTTAAGAACCTAAATAGCCTAAATTTGTCCTAATTACCATTTATGTAAGAACCTGTTTGGGCTAACTTAGTAAAATGCAGGTTCTTACTTGCGGTTTTTTACAGTACAAGCATAATTAACCAACCTTCTCCTTTGGCAATTGTCTGGCATACTATATTCTCTCTCAGGGGTGAATGTCACTGACGGAAGACGTTTCCCTTTATCTTTCTGGTGCCTGGTTTAATAGCAAAATGAGGACAGAGGTGAAGAAAGGATCCATGAGTTTGCAAAATAATAATGCCTTTGGCATTCGTAAACATAATATTCTACAATGAAATGTCAGAATATTATTTATTTACTCCTGTGGGACTAATTGCTTTCAGACAGTAGCTCAGTCTTTTAATAATAAATAATCAACAACAACAAAAAAACAGTCAGTAAACAATACAGTCAAAGGTCCCATAAGCAGACCATCATCGGGAACCAGAGAAAGTGTCGGCAACTGGAGCTGGCCGCTTACGGGAATGTGTAAATACAGAGTTTGTATGGGCCTAGAGTTCAAACAGGGTAATTTGTCGAGGCAGCCGTAAGTCATAGAGCTGTCCGCTTACGAGAGAGTACGCTCAGATAGCTAATTGATTGTAATATCATAATGCCACATTGCATTGAAACCACACATGAAAAAAATGCATTTCATATCATACCTTTTCCTCCGAACAAAGAAGGCAACAATCATTGCCAAAACAAGTGTGACTATGATCGCAACCACAAACTCCAGCCATGGTTCCGGTCGTCAATCCGCTTCCTGTCCGAGCCTCTTTCCCACCTATCGGTGGTGGCAGCCGACTTGCTAGAACCTCCAGGATTTGATTCAGTCCCAACAGAAAATACTACTATTTGTGATGGGTGTTTGTGGTTGGGTTTGTGTCTGTGTTTGTGTTTTTAAAGGGCTCTGTTGTGGGGATTAAGGTTGGAGAGGCCTGTAGTATTGCCTGTAAATGAATTTGAATGCTGGTTATTAGTGGTGGTGGGGGTTTGAACTGTGGATGGTGCTACAGTGCTCCTTTGTGCTGGTGTTGGTGGTGGTGATGGTGTAGTTGGTGCTGGTGCTAGTGAGAAAATAAAATAATAAAAAATAAAAATAATATAATAAAGGTTGTCTTCCTGTTAAAATCTAAAATAACTACCGTTAGAGTTATTCAGTACCTTTTAGGGTATTAAGCGGCAAAAAAAAAATTACGACAATAACTAGTGTAGGGGTGAAAATGAATTGGAGCCACGCCCATAAAACAAGATTCTGGTACCTTTTAGGGGTTCTTTTCAAAATTTCCGACAATCACTCCTGACCCCTTTCATATGGGAGCCCCCCCCCCCCCCCCAGGGTTTCCTGTAGCTCAGTGGTAGAGTGCAGTGGTAGAGCATCCAACCGGTGTGTGGAAGGTCATAGGTTTGCCTCCTGTTGGGAGAACTCGGAATTTTTTCCGATTAGCTTGTGTCGCTGACTGAATAATATCTTTCTCATTGATTTACATAGCTATAGTATACAAAATATTACATCTCTCTGGTGAGCTAGCCTCAAAGAAAAAGACTCCATGTTTTAGTTGTTGTATTTAGTGTAAATGCATTATCCGCGAAGAGTCACAGTGCAATACTCGGGAATTAATTACCTTATTTATAAGTACCAGCAGCAAGGGCCACTTACTGCCAATATTGTGCATTTTGTTACTAACATTGATGTTTTGCTTGCTTCTTGCCGAATAGCGGCAGATGATGCAATTTGTGCATACATGTGTATAGTAATTTTGCAGGCTCTAAATTCTTACCAGACACATTGGTTTAAGCTTACTTACAGCTTACAGCTGTAGTTAGAATTACTGCAGTTTTAAAGGATGCAAATAAAAAAATAAATAAACCATGGCGTTAATTATTTAGGAATACCGTAAAAGCTCTATCAAGCCCCAGGGGGCTTATTTTAATTTCAGGCCTCAAGAAGGGGGGGGCTTAATAGAGAGGGGGAAGCTTATTTCAAATCATAAATTTTCAAGAAAATTCACATTAATTTTTCAAACTTTACTGTTACACCACTAACTAAAACAGAACAAGAAATGGGTTATGTATGACCGTCTTACAAAGGAAACGTCATTTATACCCTAGCTACTCGACGATAATACAAAGTGACTAAAACGCCAGAAAAGATTGCTGAAAAGTAATTTACATCAGCCTGACGGAAGGAGGGGGGGCTTAATAGAGAGGGGGGGGGCTTATTACAAAATCTGACTTCCAAAGTGGGGCTTATTAGATAGGGGGGGGGGGCTTAATAGAGAGGGGGGGATAAAATAGAGCCTTTTACGGTATACGGTTCCAAGTGAACTCACTTTTAATGCTTGTACTTGTACACTGATAGAAAACTTCCAGTTGACGTTTTGCGGGGCCCATTTGGGCAACTGTAACCAAAACAAAGAGGCACTCACAGTAACACGGCATTCTTTGTAATCCTGGCACATTGATGCAATCTTACTCTTAGTGTCCAAAGCTGGACATGTTGTAGTTGTAGACTGTTGTCCACAACTATAGGGAAAAGAGCCATAGACGGCATGAAGAATGTTGATTGTATAATCAAAGCTTGAACAATCCAGTGCTATCACATCTTCGTCACAGGCTTTAACAGCAAGCACGTCATTTAACCCTTGTAAGAGGATTTGAAGAATAATATTAATTAAAAAAACAATATTAATTTGATTATTAAGTCTGAACTTTGTCTCATGAAATATCTAAGCTGAATTAGCCAAAATAGCTAGGAAAGGGTAAACTCCAACTGGCACAATTAAGGTAATCAGAAAAATTATTTTCACATACGCGCTACCAACTCTGATCCTGCCTCATGCATCTCCGTTGGGATAAAGCAGGGGAACTCCCTATAATGGGGACTATACGGGGAGGCTCCGCCCGAAAGGGGTAGCTTTTTTCAGGCTGGATGTATATAAAAGGGTAGGGATTTCACAAGTTGAAGTCTAGAAAGGGGTAGGTAAAACTGTCATTTAGGTATTTAAAAAGGGCATTTTAAAATATCTTGAACAAGTGCACCTAACAGCTGATTCATCTAAGTATTTTAAGGGTCTACTGACTCAAGTGAAAAGTATAGAAAAGGGATGCTGTGTTTCTATTATAGGTATGTGAAAGCGGTACCTTTTCTGTCAAAAAACGGTATAAAAAAGGGTAAGGGTTTGGACCTTGGGGCAGAGCCTCACCTATGAAAACTTTGTTGAGTACCCCCCCCCCCCCCCCCCCCCCCCCCCCCCCCCCCCCCCCCAGGCTTTCTAATAACCCACCTAGTTATTACAACATGATCTACCATTATATATATAAGTATGTATGAAAAAACACCTTTCAGTAATACCTGGTGTTACAGAGAGATAGTCAAATCTGAAATCCTTTATGAGAAGCACTTGTGCTGCCAGAGTGAAAGTGGATTCGCACGATATTTCTGTCAGTAGTTATTAACATTGATCTGTTCCCATTACAGTATCTTCCACCAATTTTTCCGTGACAAATCAGTAAGGCCATTCCTCGCTTCTACAAAGTCTTCCTTGCAACTCTGTGGAACTGAGCCACGTTTGACGTCAAAACTGTGTGAACATGAGCGCAATTTTTTGTCCGCTGGTAACATGAGATAATCCATGTGCAGTCCTTGTTAGAAGGGTAGTTGACTGGGTGACCTGGACTGGTGATTGAACCTGTGGGGCTTGTAATGTATCGTGAACAATCATCTGAAAAAAAAAATATTTTAATTATTTAAAATGCAGTTAAATGCAATTTAACTAAGTTAACAACAAAGAACTGGTTCCTGCTACATCTAGCCATCAGCGGAACGAGCCTTCGATGCATGCTCAGGTGGGTCATTGCAAGCATGTTGTAGCGTTTTAAGTGCCAGCGAGGTACGGTCTTTGTTGGCCAGTTTGGGGCTTTGCATGTCTTCTTTTCGCCCACCCACCCCCTCCCCTCTTTTTTCACTGCTTAGTCAGTGTGACGGATGCCAGGAGGTCTTGTGTGAGGGCTCATGCATGATGCAGTTTGTTAATATTATGTATAAAATAATCTTTTTTACCTCAGAAGTATTGTAAGTGAGCCATTCAAATTATATTCATGACATTACTATTAACACATTACTACTAACACGACACAGAGGCATCCATGACAACCCTGTGAGCGGCAACCACCAGGTCCTGGGGGGGACTCCCACATAAAAGTAAGATTAGAGGGAATTTAAAGCAAGTAGGTAAAATATTCTCAGCCTGAGCTAGCTGTTAATTGTGTGGTTCCAGAATATATCCATACCTCCCACGGAAGGCTTTTTGGTTTGAACCCCCTCCCCCCAGGAATTTCCAGTTTAGCTTCATACTTTCCTTTAAAAAGTTTGCATGAGGAGCTTAAGCCCTCCAAAAAAATTCACAGCATGCGGTCATTAAAGGCGTTATGTTACGTCAATTATTTTCTCGCTTTGAGATAACTCTGATTGACACTTCTGCGTCAGAGAGGTGTTTTTCAAAATTACATTTGCATATGTCATCTGATTTATAAAGAACGAAAATTTTGCCATATAACGCCGCTTATTTCTAAGTTACACTGGTTACCGATTAGATACAGAATTGAGTTCAAAATACTTTTAATTACTTTTAAGATTCTTAATTTTTAGCTTCCTATTTATTTATCATCTCTTATTTCTCTTAGGCCCCTATCGAAATATAAATCTTAGGAATTCCAGTGATAAACTTTTACTTAGTTATCCATGTTTTAAATCTAAAGCTACCCTTGGTGACCGTTCTTTTACCTGTGCTGCACCGAAACTCTGGAATGCGCTACCATTTGACATAAGGAGCGCCAACACTATTGGTATTTTTAAAGCCAGGTTAAAATCTCACCTTTTTCGCCGGGCATTTTTATCATAGCTTTTTATTGTAATTTTATCTTTAATTGTAATTTTAATGGCTTTGTTATGCGCATTTGAACATTTTTATGGAATTTGCGCAATATAAATGTTATTATTATTATTATTATTATTCTCAAATAACAAATAAAAAAAATAGCCTGTGTGCATGCTAAATGTAGCTGGCAGCAAATACGAATTTTTGCACAATATAGGGCTTTCTAGTCAGTTGGACGCATTCGTGATTTCTGCATGAGATGATGCTGGGATGCGAGCGAGCGAGCGATCTGCGAATGTAAGTGTACCGTATACAGTGTTCATCTCCCCGCGCGAGCCCTGAGATTTGACCCATGGCCTGAAAAGGTTTAATAGGTTACTGAACTTTTAATGCTTTAACTGGAGCGGAAAGCACGATGTGTTTCGATGTGGTTTCGCAATGGAGGTGGATGTTTCGTCTTCATTGCCGCCGAAAATCTGGAAACAGATCCAGAGTTAATACTGGCCATCACCATCACTGGACACTACTGAGAAAGCAGGTACGTGCTCACAACGAGTCTATGTAGCAGCAGACCAAAAGATTTTGATTTTCAGGCGAAATTTATACTTGTGGAAATGCCGAGAACTAAAACATGCCCGCTACCAAAAAACTGTTCGCAATCTCTATGTGTGGCTAGCTCGTTTGGTCTTTGCGCCGCGTTCATCTGTGTCCCCCAAACGGATTCGTCGATCTCCGGCGGGATTTGCTCACGTCCAAGATGCTATGAGTTCACACTGTCATCCTCGACTCGGAAAACAAGTTTTACGCGGGAAACGTTCAATTTTTGGCGCTACAAATTTATTGCAGGCTGCCGAGTATTGAAGAGATTGAAGAGAAGCCCTCTTGGATTCACCACATAGAAAGGGAAGTAGCAGCACAATGTAGAAGGTTTCATAACAGATCTGAATGATGTTTGCGATGAGTATCATGAATTTCTAGCTTGTGTTTTAGGGAACAGTTTCATGAGGGTGTTAAACAGTTTGCCATCGCATTAATCTGCCTGTTACTCTCGTGGGTAGGACATTGCTGAGGGCAAAAGTTAATTTGCCGTCGCATTAATCTGCCCTGTGCTCTCGTGGGTAGTATATACCTGAGGGTACAATTAATTGCCGTCGTATTAATCTTCCTGTGCTCTCGTGGGTAGTATATACCTGAGGGTAACAATTAATTTACCATCGCATTTAATCTGCCCTGTGCTCTCGTGGGTAGTATATACCTGAGGGTAAAGGCAGTTAATTTGCCATCGCATTAATCTGCCCTGTGCTCTCGTGGGTAGTATATACCTGAGGGTAACAATAAATTTACCATCGCATTTAATCTGCCCTGTGTTTCTTCGTGGGTAGGATATACCTGAGGGTAACAATTAATTTACCATCGCATTAATCTGCCCTGTGCTCTCGTGGGTAGTATATACCTGAGGGTAACAATTAATTTACCATCGCATTAATCTGCCCTGTGCTCTCGTGGGTAGTATATACCTGAGGGTAACAATTAATTTACCATCGCATTAATCTGCCCTGTGCTCTCGTGGGTAGTATATACCTGAGGGTAACAATTAATTTACCAGGATATACCTGAGGGTAAAGGTAGTTAATTTGCCGTTGCATTAATCTGCCCTGTGCCCCATGGGTATAGCCTGCAAGAGCAGCCGGTTTTTCAGCTCTTGTTTCACCCGCCTGGCTTCCATGGGTAGACCTATCTTGTCTGTTGTTAATTAATCTAATCTGTTCGTTTGTAACTCATTTTCAAGGACATTGACTATTAAACGTGAAGCGGTAAAGGTAACTAATTTAATTTATTTGTATCGGTAAGAACTGGGGCAATACAACAAACATCATTGGATGTCTCCTTCCAGAGAAACCGTAATAATCAACTGGATTTTAGACGTGCCAACTGGAACTGGGGCATATTGATTCAAGATAGACAAGTTTTTTTTCACTTGAAACTAAATCAGTTCAAAATTATCTTATTAGAGATGAAAAATATAATATGTACAACATCCTTCCTTTTTCCTAAGGTTTTCAGCGACTGGAGAGAAACGAGGATGGCGAGGGGCTGCAGCTTATTAAGATACAAGTTTGAAAACATGGCTATCACCGTGAAGAACGCTTTGGCAAAGATAGCTTCAAATCGTAGAGTAGCCGACGATTAGCCGAGATTTTACGTGACCGTAAAGATTTCCGTTGCTTTTCTTCTAACATATTTCAATTTCCCAATTTTGTTTTTGTTCAGCTCGCTACTTCAAATTCTCAAAGATCTCAAAAGAGTAATAACAAAGATGGTTTTCGCGCGCGAAGCTACTTTTAGTTCGATTACTGAGATCTTTAGATGTTTCGTCTGTTTATCTGGTTTTCATTGTTTCATTGTTTAAGCCGTCTGACATTGTCAATAAAAAATGACTTCGGCGGCACACAGGCAACACCTTAGGTGCCAAACCACAGCGCTACTAATGCATGCAAATTAGGCTAAAGGGAGATTCAATCTCCCTTTAGCCTAATTTGCATACATTTTTTCCAAGGCCTAAGCTCCTCATGTTTTGAGACACCCCTCCCCCTCGGAATTTCCAATGACCTTCCTTGGGGTGGGTATGGATATATTCTGGAACCACACATTGCCTTAAAAATTTATAGAAAATATCTAGTATCTGCCATAAAACATGGCATTACCAACCTAGCTAATCGGTGTTAGCACAATTTGCAATATTTATTTCCTGGAAAAAGTCAACCAAATTAAATTTATTAATTTGAACCATTAAGAGGTTGAGAATGGTATGATAGTTGTTGGTGTTTTTTGTTGTTATTATTGTTATTGTTGTTGTAATGTTACAAATATTATAGACTGTTCACAGTCCCCTATTTTCCCTAGGGCTCCCTATTTTTCCGTGCCCAACGCCCGTCCCCACAGGTATTTTGTTCTCAGCTCCCCAGCTTTTGCTCGCCATGATAAACCAAGATGGTGGCTCCACGAACTCAACGATCGATCTCTACAACAACACGGGAAAATAGGGGACTGTGAACAGTCTACAAATATCAATAAGTTGATATACACAATACTAACCAGCCTGATCACTACAGCCATACAATTCAACTCGGAGGCACATGTCCCTATTGTGACTCTTGGGGTATATTCTCAAGTACCGTGTTACAAATGTATCTCTAAAGTAGTTCTTTTTTACACTGTTAGCATCCGTGTTTCCAAAAAATATCTGTATATATAAATTCAAAAAGAGAAAAACAGGATTATGCTTTATAGTGTTTATTAAATGCAACAATATTTTTTTTATAACAAAGCCCCTAATGAAGGACATCCCATTCATAATACAGTACACTGTTCTGAAAGTAATGTGCATCATAATATTAATACTGTCAGTTTTATACTATTATTTAGCAGGCTTCTATAATTTGTCAATACTTTTTATGTATCGTGTAGTTTAAGAAAATATTCATACCCACCCCATGGAAGGTCATTGGAAATTACGAGGGGGAGGGGGTCTCAAAAGCCAAAATTTTTCAAAGAAAGTATGAAGCTTAACTGGAATTTCCAGGTAGCCTGCGTGGCAGGCGTAGAAAGGGGAGGGAGGGGGGAGTTTGGGCGTGAGCGCAAAGCGTGAAGAGAGAGCGCGAAGCGCAATCGGCGGGGAGGAGGCCCTACCCCCTTCCTGCCGATCGCGCTTCACGCTCTCTCCTCTCACTTCACGCCTCCTCCCCTTTCTACGCCTGCCACGCAGGCTATTTCCAGAGGGATGGGAGGGGGGGGGGGGGGGGGGGGGAGGTTTCAAAACCAAGATACCTTCCATGACGGGATATGGATATTTTCTGCAACCACACAATTTATTTCCTTAAATAAGAAGTTCCAGCATAAAATGGACCTGGCCTGGCCTCAGCCTGGCTATTCTCACACCACATTGTCAATCCATCACCCAAACAAAAACATGTACAACTATAACTTTTCTGGTATATTTTTAAAATTCATATTAACCCATAATATTATTGTCACCTGGGCTTTTTCCAAAAAACAGCAATCTAACACCCCAGATGCCTATTTCTAGCTGTTATCTTGACAGTTTAATGCCCAACTGTCTAAAACTTAATTAGTGTGCAACACATGGCAGCTAACGTCCCCTTCTACTTCGAAGCAATTAGTTCAACAAGAAAAACACACCACACTTCAGGCTTTTCTTTTCCTTTTTTGCCATTCTTGCTCTCCTTTTTCTCTCATTTTATTTTGTGGTTTTGTTGGCCTTTCAGTCGCCTTTATTTTAGGTGGAAAAGTTTCCACCTAAATGTTGGGGAAAGTGAACTTTTTTAACAAAGAGTGTCAATGATAGGGAAGATCTGTTTTTGTGATTTTGGAAGAAAAATTCCAAGTTGTTTTGTGTGTAATTCTCTGGCCCAATTCAATGTTCTGTGCTCATTTAGGCAAGCTAGCACTTTATTAGACATATTCCTACTCTATCAGTTGAATATAAAAGACCTCTGGCGTGAAAAGTGATGACGTCACAAGTCGTACAAGTCTGTGGTCTCCTCTTGGCCGATTATGGCTGATTAATAGGTGTCAATGGGTTAATAAGAATGTTCCATTAAAAACATTAGTTGATTGAAATTTATCCCTTATTTTGCTGCCCTGGTGAAAACCAATATGTAACTGAGAACAAATATTTTTGTTTAATACTTTTTGGCTGTAATGCACGAAAAAACTGTGCGCACACTCCGAGAGCCGTCTATCGATTGATAGTAGGTGCCTGTGTAGCCAATCAGATTGCGAGTTAGTCAGCCACTGGGTTATGCTAATAGTTATTAGCATTAAACCCATGCAGTGACTGACTATTAGGCAAACTCACAATCTGATTGGCTACGCAATGGCGGTCTAACTTTCATTAGCATAAACTAGCAGCTGACTATTTTGGCAAACTTGCAATCTGATTGGTTACACAGGGCACCTACTATCGATCGATAGACGGCTCTCAGAGCACGCGCACAGTTTTTTGTGCATTACAGGCAAAAAAATATTAAACAAAACCGGCAATAAATCAGTTTTATCGATATTCTATATTTAATAGATCAGCCACTGGGTTATGCTAAAACAATTAGACGGCTCAAAGGATATAAACCTTGAGCAAATTGCCGTCTAATAAATTTTAAATAGTAAGCTAAAGCTTACATTTGTTCCATTTATTACAGTATCACTAACCTTGTTAGCACCATTATCAGCTTCATAAAACAACCATGACCATCCATCATAACTGTACTTTATCATGTATGTCTCAACATAGTAACTCCAAAACCTGCCGGATACAACTCCTTGGGTAGCAATGGCTGATACATGTCTGACCCTCAGCAAGTCAATCTGAAAGTACTCATTCATAGGATCATTGGTATCACTGCACCAGGACTTAATTGGATTATGTAGTCTGCCCTTGTTAGCCTCCCAGCCCTTGTGATATGTATAGCAGCTTAGCTGAGATTGTTTGATTTTTCTACTCTGCATACCAAGTTCATTTGAGCAACCTACAAATATAAGGTTAAAAGTTAAAGTCTGCATGCAGTCTACAAATTAAACTTATTGATTATACATTCAACTCACTATATCTCTTTTCTGATTGGCCAAAAGCGTACAGTGAATTTTCAAAATCAGCACCTTTGAAAGCATCTACGTCATCTACCTACAGATCATGTCAAGGACACTCAAGGTCATGGGTAATCATGTCATCTATGACCGCAGTGCACGATTTCCAAGGATACGTATATGCGCGCTTTGCATTGCTTGCCACTAAGTAACATCGGTGGCAGAAGCGTTATTCTTTTTCGTTGAATGTATAATAAAACAATTATTAGATTCGGTTTTTGTGATATCTATAGAATAATGTCAAGGTCTCAGTAAGAGTTATCAGCCTCAGCCGATAACTCTTAACCTCGACCTTGATTATTCTGGATATCACAAAAACCTCATCCAATAATAATAATATTATTGTTAAGTGGCAGGCGCTCAGATCCAGACTGGCTTACAACGTTTTTACGGAAATCGGTCAAATTTTCCAAATGACTCAAAATCAAGGGAAAATATATAAGTTTAGAGAGTGAAAATCTAAAAACATTTGCCTCTGGACTTCCATAGATTTGGCGCTCAGACTCTACTAGTAAACTGGTCAAGTTTTTTCCTGGATCCGCGCCTGAGTGGCTTACCAGGCCTGTCAGTGCTTTAATCCGGTTTCCATAGCATGAAGTGACTTAATTATAATTAAAGGCGTATCACTACTCCCCTGGATGGGATGCTAGACCATCGCAGTTAACCCCTGCAGTTAGCAATCGCATTCAGTTCGGGATTGGAAATCTGGGTTTAAAAAGTCCGCAAGAAGAGCTTCCAATACTTTATTCTTCAGTCTGCTCTGTTTTCAATGAATCTACTAATAAACAATCCCGGTAAATGGAAACCCTGCTGATAATCTTGACTGTTGACAAGTTTAAATTGTTGACAGATCTCCAAGCAATAGCCAATCTCGCTTTATTTCGCTTTTTGCACGACAGACTATAAGTGAAAGAGGGACTGCTCGTAGTCTAAACCATTATCTCCTATAAATTTTCCTGAATTTTTAAATCAATATTAGGGTAAAAATAGCTGAGATTCTCACGCGTATATGTTTCTCACAGAAAAAGCTATTGTACTCGCAATCACATTTGATTCAGTAAGGAGAATTTCGCTATTGAGAATTTTTGAGCCGCGTATAAAAGTTGTCGTAACATAGCTCCTTTGCATTTTTATCCTGTAGCAATTTCATAAAAGGAATAAAACATCCGTTCCTATGTCTTTATACTCTGATAAAGATCATAGCCACGTCATTTTGTTCTCTCGATGGCTGAGAGAACCCTCGCCTGCGGCTTGGGTTCTCTCTACGCCATCTCGGGAGCGAAATGACGTGGCTATGATCTTTATCAGAGCATAAAGACATAGGAACAGAGGTTTTATTCCTTAAATATATATATACTAAATTTATTTTAATCAATTAATGTAATTAAATGTTTAAAAAAATTGTTTTGTTCAAACAAGTCACTTCAAGGAATGATACACTAGCTAGGTAATTACAAACACTGTTTGATCAACTGATTGGAAGCTACTCATATTGCTGGTTTGAAACCAATCCCGAGATATTCAAATGACAAAGACGTGGCAACCAACAACATGGTGGCCATGACGTCACCTGCAACCTCACGTCCTATATACTTATATTATAGAGGTGCTAAATATTTTGACAAAAATGTACTTTGCATTGAACATCCCTTAAAGAAATAAATGACTCATTATAGTATCGATTTTCTCAGCGGTGGAATTAGGGCTTCATTCGAATACAGTACAGTGATCAAAAGAAACATTCTACCAAATGTGTCGGCAGATATGCATCAACACGTAATCTACTAACTTGTAGCGTTATCTCAAGTACGTAAATACTTCGAAAAGATTCAATTTTAGTTTCATTTTGTGTTTGTGAATTTTATGATGGCGATAAATCAAGATACATGTGTTAAGCTAATTCGATACCTGATCTTGAAGCTTCGATGATGGCAGAAAACCAAAGATCAGTCGTTTAAGATCGCGTACAAGAACGTGAGCTTGAAACCGCGAACTTTTTGAAAAGCAGACAAGCCATCTTGGAGATCTTGTGTTACCCACATCATCAGAAAACTCCGTGACATATAGCAAGTAGAGAAGAGGAAATGAATCAAAGACGAGCTCGTGGTTTGTAATAAAAACACACACACGTAAATGATATTCACAGCGTGCCGTCTTACATGTACAAAATATATTTGCCTTTTCAAGTACCCAAGTTTTCCTAAGTAGGGTGGGCAAGTGCGTGGGCGGTAGTGGGGGAGGGTCAATTTCCGCGTCACATGCACGAAACGAGAAACGTGAAGGACCTGTGATCGGAACAGCAATTTGACGCGTTCTTTCTGGACATCACGATTCGAAAGATTAAAATCTAAACAAGAGAAAATAATGGTAGTGGCGTTTTCTTTTTAAAACAGCGGTAAAAATAACAAACAAGCTAATCTCAAAAATCTCAAACAAACTATAAAAGTCATAAAATATATTGGAACTATATTACTGCAGTACTACTGATATTACTGCAGTATTTATATGAAAGCAAGTACTATGCAAAATTAGACGCGATAAAAAAAGACTATGTACAAGTAAGATATTGAACATCTTATACGTATTTAACGCACAAATGCGAAAATGTTCCTTTTTGGTCCACTGGTTGGGGTCTCTTTATTCAACTATTAAACCAAAAGAAAACAACATATATTATGCTGGCTATTACTATAAAGGCGTATATTTAGCAATAATTCCCATTTTTGGCCAATAAAATTAATTGCGAAAGATTGATCACCTGAGCTACAATATGCCGGTCAGAACGAAAACAAACTACCACAGGCAAAATATATACGTTCAGTGACGGAGGTGACGTAGTCTTCCGAGAGTAAACACAATAGGAGTGTTTCACTGTTGATCAAACATTACGTCAAATTTGTTTTGTTATTCAAATTAACTCTGTGTTTCAACAGCCAATAGTTTTCTCTGGTTGGCACATTAATAACAATAGGTGACGTAACGAGAAACATCGCTATTAGTTTGCGGTCAGTGGACCGAGAAAGTTCCCTGATATTTCTAAGTAGTCTTTTGATGAGTACGTATTGTCCACTTTTGATGTTTACGGTCTACTTCCGATGTGTTCGTTCCCGACCGCCTCACCCCCAACCGACCCCCAACCCCGCCCCTTCCTCGCCCTCTTTCACTCTCCCCAACTCTCCACGTTTTTGCGAATCCAAGATGGCGGCTATAAAACACTCGAAGGAGATAAACAATTAACCACAATGGCACCGATGCTTCAAAATATTTGACCCCTCTGGAACATAAAAGTCGGCATGTTAATCCACATGCATATGAAATTCCTTTTGCACAAACCGACTATTAAAAAAACTATTTTTTTCCGAGAACAATTCGTGACTGAAACGCTCTGCCAGCAGAGGCAGTCGACGCTTCATCCCTACCAAGCATTTATAAATCGTTTCTAAATTATTATTTTCTATTTGTTTTTATTTTTTTATTGTATTTTTCCTTTGACCGCTGACCGATTTGCAAGAATCATCATATAGATGGAGGCAAATAAATGGTAAAATGTAAATCCCGGCGTATCACATCGAACGAAATCGAACGAAATTTTAATCGAACTCAATCGAACGATTAAATTCGATTTTGTTCGGTCATCGAACGAAATCGAACACATGTTATAAAAGATGTGGTTATTGTTCATCGTGGTTCATTAAATAGATGTAGATGAACGTTTAATCATTTGTCTCACGATGGAGTCACTTTGAGATGTTGATCGCGACGTTTCGACTGCTTTACTGCTAGTCTTCATCAGGCGATGAGGTCAATTGTTTATGTGTCGCTATATGTAGCACCTTGGTTCGTTGCTATTGGTGCATTTAGATCCTCATTATTATTCCGACTAGAGGCTGTTCCCTCAGTGGGCTGACTAGTTGTTCCCTCAGTGGGCTGACTAGATGTTGTTCGGCAGTTGTGTTTCTTGATCGTAGGCATCCATACTTGAGGAATTTTCGATTCCACATCCCTGTTGATGTTGTTTGGATGAAGTCTTATATGTATGGCCTCTTTAACCTTTCGAGTGTACCAATGAGGGTCTCTGTCAATAAATTTAACTTCGCTCCAAATAGGAAAGTGCCCAGTCTCGTGGGCATGTTCCGAAACTGCGGAGTTCTGAGTACGAGCAAGCCGTTATGTCTCTGTCATGTTCCTTCATTCTTTCACGCATCGATCTCCCTGTTTCACCGATATATACTTTGCGCATTCACATGGAATCTTATAGACAACACCGTCTGGTTGATCGATTTGTGAGTTCGATTTCCGAACCAAATCGAACAAAAATCGAATGTCATCGTTCGATTTTGTTCGATTTTTTTGTTTTTTATATTTATTTCTTTTATGGTCATTTCGGGTCTCATTAGCACACTGTGGACAGGCATCTCAGTCCTGTAAATGACCCAAAGGGCAGATGGAGCCTGAATCTATTATGTATTTATAATCAAGAGCTCAAAAACCGAACGTTCTATTTTGTTCGATTCGCAATTTTTTTTGTGCGAGTTCGATTTCGTTCGATGACCGAACTAATCGAACGTTCGATTTTGTTCGATTGACAATTTTTTTTGTGAGTTCGATTTCGTTCGATGACCGAACTAAATCGAACTCAATCGTTCGATTGAGTTCGATTAAGTTCGATTGAGTTCGATTTCCAAACGTTCGATGTGATACGCCGGGTGTAAATGTAACCGCCTGCGTTGCAGGCTACGTTTGATGTATACGGTCCACTATTGATGTGTACAGTCCACAATTTTTTATGTGAACAGTTCTACTTTCGATGTGTACGGTCCAACTTCTTGATGTGCCACCCGTAATGGATGTGTACGGTCCACTTTTGATCTATACCACAGAACAGAGTACACTTTTGATCTGTACAGTCCACTTTTGATGTGTATGAGTCCACTTGCAGTCATTCGTTTTCTAAGAAAATTGACTGATTTCGAGACATATTCATTTAATTTTTTTTTGGAAAAATGAAAAAATGAAATCCCAAAAGAGTGTCATTTTCATTTTTTTATTTATCAAAAAAAAAAAACGAATGACCCTACGGTGCAGTGGAGTAATATCGGAAACGTGGGTCCGTCGGCAGAATAAAGTGTTTGTGTTTTAAAATGTTTTTGTCCTTTCTCACACTGGAAACACCTGTTTTCAGGCTCTATTTTCTGAGTGCGGCTGGTTTTGTTGATGTAGTCGAGGAGGTCGACGCGCTTTTAATCTTCAT
This sequence comes from Desmophyllum pertusum, assembly GCA_029204205.1. NCBI lineage: Eukaryota > Metazoa > Cnidaria > Anthozoa > Scleractinia > Caryophylliidae > Desmophyllum > Desmophyllum pertusum. The sequence goes on from MU826399.1 coordinate 133,613, forward strand.
TAGAATAATAGACAGCAATTCCTATAAAACAACCATGCATTTTAAGAACCAAAATGAATTGATCAGTTTCGCTTTTAATAATACTTGTCCTTGGCAGGAGAATAGTGTGTTTGGAAAAAAATCACAATTCACGGGTTGGAGTATCACGGTTATACCACGAGATATCATGCATGCAGGAAAGTGCAACTACAGTCCAAGCTCGCGCAAGCGGAACTGGAGCTGGCCGCTTACGGGAATGTCAAATACAGAGTTTTTTATGGGCTAGAGTTCAAACGGGGTTTGTCAAGGAGGCCGTATAAAGTAAAACTGCCCGCAGTTACGAGAGTGACCGTTCAGAGAGCTTCGATTAATTGAGGGCCTGGCTAAACAAGGAAATATTGTTGCGGAAACATTGTTTCCTGTAATGTTTCCTGGGTGGCTAAACTAGTGGGAAAGCACGAGAAAAATATTTCGCTGCTCTGGTGGCTAAACTAGTAAAAATGTTTCCTCCGTGGCTAAACTGGGAAACGTATGTTTTGGAAACAAAATTTGCCTTGCTTCTGAAACGCAAAATTTGCTGCGGAAGCAATGTTTCTTGCGTGGCTAAACTGGGAAACATTGCGTCCGCGGCAATGTTTACGGAAACATGTTTTCCTAGTTTAGCCAGGCCTTGACTTTAGTACAACTTCTTTCAAGCGGCACAATTAACTTGGCGGGAAAACAACCGGTTCATTTCTGATTGGCTGAGAGATATTTTAATGATGATATACTTAGTTACGCCACTTTACCATATAAACACAGGCTGCATAAAGAGATTTTGTTTTTGCGATAAACGTGAAGATTGTAGGCCTGGATCTTTAGTAAAAGAAGATACAGCTTATAAGTTAGCCCCAATGCCTTGATGCAATCTAGAACAACATTAAAACTGGACAAAGTAATATTTTTATTTTAAAGTCGTTACTGAAAAAAATATGCAAAAGAACAAACGGTGTATTAACGTGGGTACATGCATTAAAGGTTTATATGTCAAATTCAAAAGTCTGAAAAGAACTGAATAATTATCTTTTTGGTGGTGAAAGAACAACAAATTTAGCCGGTTTGGCCAAACTTTGAATCCGTTCCCTTCAGTCCAGTTTCAATCAATCTGCACTTTATTGAATCCAGCCAGTTGAGACTGAGGGTCGGTTTTACCTTCTAACGGCTGACTCCATTCGTTTGGACCCTAGTATATGCGCTCTGCATTTATAATCAATCAGTATACTATGGGCCTTATACGGCACCGGCGGAAAGCGAAAACAACCAGCTACCAACTTGAACACTGATTCGTACATATTTACCTGTTATTATCATCTCAGTTGTGACGTAAATCCGCCGGTACAGATGACAAATGGTACAGCAAAGCCGGCCGCGCGCGCCATCTCGGCTATGAAGCTCTCTGTCAAATTTACATCGCATCGGTTTTTAAATCGCTTGTCCGTGGCTGCTATTCAGTTCATTTTCTCTGACACGATTGGGCATAAATTGCACGAGTCATTACCTACCACAGTCGCTACAGGAGCCCTCCCCGCTGTCCTCAAATCTCTACAAGCCGTTCCCAAGGACGAAGCGATGCATACGGAGCGCTGTCATAATGCAACTGACGGGAGAAGGACTTGCGAGTAGCAACCCTCCACGCTACATGAACGAAATGGTCACTTCAGTGCGATATCATTACCATATCAGTGCTTATTTGCTGCACAGGATGATTCGGTGCTCATTTATGGTGAGAAATGATCATTTACAATATTTAAAATATATATTTTAAATCTAACAGTAAAATGTTGTGCAAATGAAAAGGTTATTGTATTGTAGTATTGTACTGAATTTTCAGTTCAGGTGTTGATCGTTTCACTAAACCTATTTATTTTTTAATTTATACTCGCTACGATTAAAAAAAAATTAGCGACTATTTCAATGGTTGATTTTGATAGATTTTTTCAACATACGCATGTCAAAAACTATTAAATGTCAATTTTTCAATTCGTTTCGAGGGTCCTAGATCTTCAAACTGAATAATATTTCTTTCAGATAAGTACATTGCGAACGCAGACTGTGTTTCGCCTCTTGTTTCACAACGCCGAAAATTACCGTCTGCGAAAACGACAAATAAAACTTGTAAATCATAGAATGGAACGCACAAGACTGATGGCGTAGAAAAAAAAAAAAAAAACCGAAATGCATAAGGGATACGGAAAATGTATTCTAGGAAAACAGGTCGGCTAAAATAAAATGTTAGTTTAATTTGGTTAGCCGTGGATGCCAGCTTCAATTTTCAGCAGAATCGAGAGCTGTGCTTGCTTTCCACTTCACACTTGTCCATCTATGAGGACCTTCCTATGAGGACGAGGACATGTTATATAATTTATCGTTCCATGTCTCTTTGCTTTTTTTGAGGCGAAAATTTCTCAACGAATTTGAGAGTGTTTTGAGATGCGCGTTTGGTCCACCGTCGACATTGACGGTTTATAAAAGCAGCGTTTTGTTGAACGTTTTTCGACCAATCGTTCAGAGCTTCCAAAACATCCTGAATAAACAAATACTGTAATCCGTATTCAATTATGATAATAAAACTCGATTGTGAGTTTTGCTAGGTGAAAAACAATCATTGGAAAAAAATGATGGAAAATCGAAAATTAAGAAATGCAGAATCATTATAGTACTAAACATGTTCTTGATATCACATGCAATAAAAAGCCGCCCGGTTAACAACTGAGCAGCGTTTTCCTGAAAATTCAACTTTTCCGAGTTCTAAAGATTCGTTGGCAGAAGTTACCAATTAACGGAGACTTAGTTTTTGCTCAGCGTAACCTATTACCAGAAAACAATAATGTGCGTTTTCAATACTCTCTTTTATAGTTGAATAATGTCGCAAGATCGATCCTCCGGATTTTCGAGCTCGAGACTCAGAACCCAGGCCCTGCGGGAAATGTTAAAATGGCAACCACTGCACTTTAAGGGGGGACTTCACCTAAATTTCAAGGAAATTTTAAGAGGTTTAAAGAAGGAATAGAAGAAAGAAAATAATTTTTGGAACACCGTCAATGTCAATCTACTAATTTTTAACTTCAAATTTTAATTTTAAAACTACATCAAATCTTCAATATTTCTCATTTTCCTAAATTTTACAACTCCTTTGAGAAAAACTATTTCCTCCCAAATATACCCAAAAATCACCCAAAAATTTACAAAACACTCCATAACATAAGATTCATGGGATGAGCATAGAGTTTTTGGATTGCTTGAAACGTGAACGAGATATTTCCATTTAACCCATGTTAAGTCGCGGAAAAATGGCATTTAGGTTAAGTCCCGCCTTGGAACTCTGTACTCTTGTAATTTATTACTTTTCAATCAAAAACTCTAGCAGTTTGAGTTCGGTACTCGCTCTTTTATAGTGAAGGATGATCACGTCACAAAATACATAATTAATTAGGCAGGAATGCCAATCAATGACAAAATAATTATATGTGCGCTTGCGCTTAAGACTTTAGTAAGTAATGACGAAGGCATTGCGCAGTTTGCACAAAGTGATGTTTTCAAGAATTTCTATATGAAATCCAAAGTTTCCCGTCAAAATAAACGGTCGAGTACCGAGCTAACTTTACAATGATTGTTTTTACAAATTGATAACAGCTTCAAATCAAGGAATAGTAAAGATATCTGCGATTGACCAGATCGCTACTACATAACAACCAACTGTATTGAAGAAAAACAGGGATCCAAACAAATCGTAGCTACGGGACACTAACAATTAAAACTCCGCCTTCTAGGACGAGCTTGTTTACAAGTTACAACCAAGTTTCTAGGCCAGAATTAATTTCAACTATTTAATACCGTTAGAACAATACATGAATGGAAAACGGTGTACAAAAGTGTACACAAGATCAGCTTAATTAAATTGTACATTCTGGCGATACGAAAGTGTATACAGTATAGCAGCTAGATCTACTAAATTATATCTTTTACTAACCTTCAAATAAGAGCAATGTATAACATGGTTTTTCTTATGAATCCGTTTCGAATATTCGGATTAATCAGTCCAGAACTAAGTAATTAATTCGAGTACAGTAGGTATTTAAATTAGTCCCGAGAGATCAAACAAACAAAGGAAATTGTACTTAATAGTACTTATTAAGTTCTGCCGGAAATATAATTAACTAGAAATGAATTCGTACTTATTAGTCTGTTGAAAACCCATGCAAAACATACTTGGCATACAACATTTACACGTTTCAAGAAGATCACTAGCATTAATTAATAAAAGCGTTATTATCCAAATGTACATAAAATAAACAGACTTGACTTTACCATATCAGGTGTCAAATATAACGAACAACACAGTACAACATTTCGAGCAAAATATAATAATTTCAGTTCTTTACAATACAATACAATACTTTATTTAACCACGTATCACACAGGAGCTAAAGAAGCTCGTTAAAACGTGAACGTGAAATTATAAATAAGTAAAATGATAAAAATTATTACATACATTAAATATAAAATTTATCATTTAACATTTATCACCGTTGTCTCATTGTTTTTTAAATCTATGAATGGTAATTTTAATTTTGGCCTCAAGAAGAATATTGACATCCATGAACATTTTACGCGTCGACGCCATGATCTCCATCTCCCTAAGGTATATATATCTAGTCAGGGGCACCCAACAACAAAATTTTCCTGTAGGTGTCGGAACGTCGTTTTTACGTTGTAATTGTGCTTTTTGTGCAGTTTAATGGCTTATTTTTAAACGCTAAGAAAAATGTATCTTTTCGGATACGTTAGCTGAAATTTCAAACTTCAGAAAGTTTTAGGGATTAAAATCTTATCACCCGAATTTGTGAGCTGCTTTTGCCTGTCCGAAAATCCTAGCTGACCTGTTTTTGTACCCAAAACGACATTTTTATCTCTCCGAAAACAAAAGGCATTAATTGTTCCGTATTTAGAAAGTTTGAGATGACATTTCAATAACCGAATATCTGAGGCGATTATAGGCCTTCCGAGAAGGTAAAAGCGATCGGTGTACTAAACGTAACAGATATTCCACCGAAACGATCCGTTGGGTGCCCCTCAACCCCGTTTCCCAGGGCTTTTCCCGACCCGCAAAATTTAGAAGGGAAACTCCCTGGGAACGAGGTTGGGTGCCCCTGTCTAGTAAGAACTGGGGTAAACAAATGTTCAAATACTGCGAAGGATTGGAACTCCCTCGAACATGACATCAAACAGTCCACTTCCCTCCTTAGTTTTAAATCAAAGATGCGCTTTTAAATGTTGACATTTTTAAATTAATTACTATTTTAACGAACTTTTAGATTTTAGCTTAGCCTTGTCTTTTTAGTGTAGTTTTTTTTTTTTATGAATTTGTGGACGTTTTATCAATACTCTAATTATTATGGATTATTATTTTTCATACTTTTATTATTTAATGATTAATTTAATTCAGGACCTCCCTGAAAACCACCCCGGTGAGAGGAGATATTGTTATTATTATTATTATTATTATTATTATTATTAATAGTTCATATGAATTTTTCGACCAGTTACTCTAATTTTTTCTAATGATATATAATATTTTTAAATGTTTATTATAGTTCAACGAATGAATTAAAACGGAAAACAGCTGATCGTTATGGACTAAATTATACAGTACACTCAGTGACCATGGAATAAAATGCTACATAGCCAGTAACTGTACAAAGCTCTACGATATCCTGTTCTAGGAGTTCTGTTAGTGGGGAGCAGCCCCCCCCCCCCCCCCCCGGGGTGGGCACTCCCTTATAACAGCTGTTTCGAGAAAGGTTGTCAGAAAAAAGCGCACGCGACAACCCGGAAAGGTAATCTGGGATATGATCAGCAAGGTACGTTCCTGACACTGTAGCTGTCGAACCAACTTTCGTTGCTTTCTTTTAGCACTCGCAAACATATGTCCATGGAGTCTCGTGCCATTTTGCTCAGTTTTCCCTGAAATGCTGAAGTCAAGGAATCCGTGAACTTAAAACTACCCACAATACCTTTCGGGATTGTCGCGTGCGCTTTTTTCCGACAACCTTTCTCGAAACAGCTGTATACGCTACATAGGTACTTGCCGCTGGACAGGGTATGGGTTTTAAGCATTTCGGTCTGGAACAGGGTATAACAAACGACATTTTTTGGTCTGGAACAGGGTATCAGCAGAGGTCTATAAAGTGACTAGTTATAGACCTCTGGTATCAGTTAGTCAGACGAAACGAAACCACTCAAACGCGTAGGAAAAAAGCTTTACAACTACAAGTTCGCAGTGCTGCTTACTAGTTTAGCATTTTGGGTTAGAAAAAATCGTCTGGAACAGGTTATTTTTAGGGAACGAATTCTTATTACCCGAATTTACCAGCAGCTGATGCCAGCCTTTTCAATAACATTTCACTAAAGAAAACTCCAGTTATTCGTCACACTTAAATCCGAAAATTTAAATGGAGACGAATATAGGCCTTCGTGCCCTTGCAAAAGTATGGAATTTTACTATATATAGAGCGCAAACATTCTATTCTAGAGCCTAAAGAAATAACTTATCGATCCTTTCTATACACATTGGCAAAACTCTCTTTGCAAAAGGATGCTCTCTAATTAACCCGATGTGAACGTTTTTTTTTAATTTAAGGAGTTGCCGTGGAACCATCCTCCCACCTGGCCAGAAACCCAACCTACACTTCACGCACGCGTGCATGGGACTTAGCATCCTCGCCTTCAACTGCCATCACCAAGTACCACTGCACGTTGACTTCCGGTCCATGGTCAATCTCACCAAATGGCTTGCGGATGTGTTGCCTAGCAATGAAGCAGGGAGTGGAGGAAGTGGAAGACCTTTTCCTCTCCAGGTATGATTATTCCACGCCGCAGAAGTGCACCCCGTGTAACCTTCCAGGCGGTATGTCAGAATACCGGAGGATCTATCCGCAAGGTTGTCCGTTCTCCCGGGACGGAAGCATGGTTGCGTCAATTCGGCGTAGTCGCTGGAGCCCTCCACCTGTCAATCACCGGTACCCGAAACGGAAAGACCATTTGTTCGGAGAGAGTGACCAAAGTCTGCTGTGGCTTCCGCGGAGTTGTCGTAGATAGGCGCGTTCTCACCAAACGGCCGGTTGCTTGCTGTGACCTCGTCGTACGGGCAAGTGTATTTCCTGAGCTGTGCCAGGTTAACTCTAATAAATAGTCTAGACTGTGCGACTATTCTCTCTCCATACAAGGTCCCGGATCTTCCCACCAGCAACCTAGAAGACTTTGTCACGCAATCTGTTTGCATTTTTGATCCGCGGTTTCCCTTTCAGGAGTTTGTCACTTGCGTCATGTACGCGGGCGTGGTGAAAACGTGGCACATGCCAACGTACGAGAGAAGAGAGGCGGAGATTGAAAACAAACACACGCTGACGTTCAAAAAGGTGTTAAAACGTTGTCAAATATTCTCACAGATGGATCCATTTTGGCCGTAGGAGGAAATGATGGGACCATTTCTTGTGTAAATGCTGATGACGGAACGATCAGCTTTGTCCTGGACGCGACGCAACAGCCACCAGAGTTTCACAGCGAGGCAGGTGTTTTTCACATGGCGTTTACACAGAGTGGTGAACAACTTGCTGGCAGCTACAGCGACGGCTACATACGAATTTGGCAGCTGCCAATCACTTTTGATTTGAAGGTGTTATGCCGGCAAGTTATAAACGCCTGCGTTCCCCCCAGTAAAGTTAATCGGCTTCCTTTGCCTTTGCGACTGAGGAACTTTATTCTACACAAACACTTTTAATGATCGTGGAGGAATGTTAAATTCGCACTTGAATTGACTGATACCCAGGTATTCGTCACAGGTTGCAAAGGGTAAGCCTTTGCCGCACTCGGGACGAACTGACCCACACTGCTGGAGCTTATCCCGGTTTCTGTAGCATGAAGTGACTAGGAGTATTGCTACTCCCTCTAGATGTGATGAGTCCATCAGCGGCTATATACTCCACAACATTTTGTCGCTGGTATTTATTTATACTCCAGGGTGGAGAGAGGCACTGTGAGAGCAACCTCGTGCCCAGGATCTCCCTTCTTCCCGCCCTTCTCTCGCTCCAGGGGGCGGGAAGACGAGAGACCCTGGGAACGAGGTTGCTGTGAAAGTTCCCGCGTCTCCCACACAGGTTTCTTAGCAACGATCTATTCCTGAGTTGCCATCCCCACATAAAAGCACTGCGATGAACCAATCAGAGCTCGGACGAGGATTTTTCACCAATTATAAAGATCAGCGAATCTGTGCGAAAACATAATAATTTTGTCAGTCAATCAGTCAAAGCGGCTAAAACCAATAAATCTTCTCTATATATGTTTTCATTTTTTGCTACCATTGTGTATTGTAATTAGCATTTATCAGTTTATTGTAGAATTGTAAATGGACAAATAGTGGTTTTAAATTACTATTATAAGATTCACCTCATTTATTTGTCTTGTAAAATAAGTCATCCTCGAGATCGAACAAATGGGACCACATATCTCACTCCATGGTCTACACTGTCATTAACCATGGCTCCGGCGACAAATAATAACGGGAAGATTGGAGTGAAAAGTGATCAGTGCGGTATTAAATTACCTTTTTTAGTCCTTCCTGGTAGAAAAAAAACTGATACATTTTTTACTTTTACATGCATGTGTACTGAAAGGCTTCTTCTTTTAAGATGTATAAATAAACATTAATTAATGTGTTTCGATTTTACGGAGTGAATAAAACAATACTTTGCGTGAACACTAAGCCAAGGGAAACTTAGCACCAAGGGGGTGGGGGTACTGAAACATTACCGTGACTGAAAAAGATAATTGCGTGCTAGTCACTAACGTAATAATCAAACACAAACAAAGTGCGCGCTAGTCAATAACGTAACAATCAAACGCAAAACAACGAGTGCCATAGTCGCAAAAATAAAACAACGAGCGCGCTAGATAAAAGCGTAACAACCACACACAAAACAACGAGCGTGCTAGTCAGTAAAGTAACAACCAAGCACAAAAAACGTGCGCGCTAGTCACTAACGTAACAATCAAACACAAAGCAAAGTGCGCGCTAGTCAGTAACGTAACAATTAAACACAAAACAACGTGCGTGCTAGTCACTAACGTAACAATCAAACACAAAGCAAAGTGCGCGCTAGTCAGTAACGTAACAATTAAACACAAAACAACGTGCGCGCTAGTCAGTAATATAACAGGAGAAAATAAAACAACGAGCGCGCTAGTTAAAAGAGTAACAATCAAACACAACACAACGGGCGCGCTAGTCAGTAACGTAACAACCAAACACAAAACAACGTGCGCGCTAGTCAGTAACGTAACTACCAAACACAAAACAACGAGCGCGCTACTCAGTAACGTAACTACCAAACACAAAACAACGAGCGCGCTACTCAGTAACGTAACAACCAAGCACAAAACAACGTGCGCGCTAGTCAGTAACGTAACAACCAAACACAAAACAACGTGCGCGCTAGTCAGTAACGTAGCAATTAAACACAAAACAACGAGCGCGCTAGTCAGTAACGTAACAATTAAACACAAAACAACGTGCACGCTAGTCAGTAACGTAACAATTAAACACAAAACAACGAGCGCGCTAGTCAGTAACGTAACAATCAAACACAAAACAAAGTGCGCGCTAGTCAGTAACGTAACAATCAAACACAAAACAACGAGCGCGCTAGTCAGTAACGTAACAACCAAACACAAAACAACGTGCGCGCTAGTCAGTAACGTAACAATCAAACACAAAACAAAGTGCGCGCTAGTCAGTAATATAACAATCAAACACAAAGCAAAGTGTGCGCTAGTCAGTAACGTAACAACCAAACACAAAACAAAGTGCGCGCTAGTCAGTAAAGTAACAATCAAACACAAAACAAAGTGCGCGCTAGTCAGTAACGCAACAATCAAACACAAAACAAAGTGCGCGCTAGTCAGTAACGTAACAACCAAACACAAAACAAAGTGCGCGCTAGTCAGTAACGCAACAATCAAACACAAAACAACGTGCGCGCTAGTGCAGTAAAGTAACAATCAAACACAAAACAAAGTGCGCGCTAGTCAGTAAAGTAACAATCAAACACAAAACAAAGTGCGCGCTAGTCAGTAACGTAACAACCAAACACAAAACAAAGTGCGCGCTAGTCAGTAACGCAACAATCAAACACAAAACAAAGTGCGCGCTAGTCAGTAACGTAACAATCAAACACAAAACAACGTGCGCGCTAGTCAGTAACGTAACAACCAAACACAAAACAACGTGCGCGCTAGTCAGTAACGTAACAATCAAACACAAAACAAAGTGCGCGCTAGTCAGTAATATAAACAATCAAACACAAAGCAAAGTGTGCGCTAGTCAGTAACGTAAACAACCAAACACAAAACAAAGTGCGCGCTAGTCAGTAACGTAACAACCAAACACAAAACAAAGTGCGCGCTAGTCAGTAACGCAACAATCAAACACAAAACAAAGTGCGCGCTAGTCAGTAACGTAACAATCAAACACAAAACAAAGTGCGCGCTAGTCAGTAACGTAACAATTAAACACAAAACAACGTGCGCGCTAGTCAGTAATATAACAATCAAACACAAAGCAAAGTGCGCGCTAGTCAGTAACGCAACAATCAAACGCAAAACAACGTGCGCGCTAGTCAGTAACGTAACAATCAAACACAAACAAAGTGCGCGCTAGTCAGTAACGTAACAATCAAACACAAAACAAAGTGCGCGCTAGTCAGTAATATAACAATCAAACACAAAGCAAAGTGCGTGCGCGCTAGTCAGTAACGTAACAATTAAACACAAAACAACGTAGCGCGCCAGTCAGTAACGTAACAACCAAACACAAAACAACGTGCGCGCTAGTCAGTAACGTAACAATCAAACACAAAACAACGTGCGCGCCAGTCAGTAACGTAACAACCAAGCACAAAACAACGTACGCGCTAGTCAGTAAACATAACAATTAAACACAAAACAACGTGCGCGCTAGTCAGTAACGCAACAATTAAACACAAAACAACGTGCGCGCTAGTCAGTAACGCAACAATTAAACACAAAACAACGTGCGCGTTAGGCAGTAACGTAACAGGAAAAAATAAAACAACGAGGCGCGCTAGTTAAAAGCGTAACAATCAAACACAACACAATGGGCGCGCTAGTCAGTAACGTAACAACCACACACAAAACCCCAACCTCAGAATCTCGCCGCTCGCTTTTGCGGCTTCGCCGCCGAAATTACTTCGCGCGCCAACAAGACCGCCAGCTACGCAGGCTACTTGGTGGTAGTCAGTTGGTGGTAGTCAGTTGGTGGTAGTCAGTTGGTGGTAGTCAGTTGGTGGTAGTCAGTTGGTGGTTGTCACTTGGTGGTGAATGTGTGGACAAGAGAAGGGCTTGTCGGCTCGTTTCGTGTCAGCGGTCTTTGTGAAACGATTTGTATAATAATAACGAGGGGGAGGGAGGGGGGGGGGGGGGCATTGAGACCTATTAGAAACCGGAAAACCGCTCAAAATTTCCGTGAAAACCGAAAAACCGTAATAAAAATCGCTCAAAACCGAAAAACCGCCGAACATAATGATCAAAACCGCAAATTCACAAACCTCAACCCCCCAATCCTAGATACAACAGCGAAATTCTGACCTCGGGATGAAGACAATGAAGGCATTTTATTCGAAATCATTGGCCGTTTTCAATTAGTTGCTCTCCCCAGTTCATACAGGTCATCTGAAGTTGTATCGTCGGTTACTACATTTTGAGCCCCACCTCTTCATCGCTGTTTTCATCGAATTCGTTGTCTTTATAATTGTCAACAGATTCACTGACATCTTCACTTTGGTTAGGTTTGTTCGCATCTTCATTTTCGTCAAATGTAAAGTTCAAGGCATGGACGTAACGTGCGATTTTGAAGCTGTACGCACCAGGAAACTATTTAGAGCGCCAAAGGCGCACCCTTGTAGGGGGTTTGGGGGCATGCCCCCCCCCCCCCCCCCCCCAGAAAATATTGAAATTTAGTGTCTCGGAAATGCCATTTCCTGTGTTTTCCGCGGGATATTTTCAATAAATACTTGTTACTTCAACGCATCACTTTAGTAAAACAAAACTAAAAGCAGATATCATCCCAATCAAAATATGAAACGAAAAAGTCTATTGAATGATTATTTTATTGAATCAAAGGAGGTGCCCCACGTGAACCTACACGGATTGACCGAGGTGAAATAAAGAGGCCTAGGAAACTATAGGAAAACGAATAACCAAAACCGAAAAACCGCTTTTCTTATTCATATAAACCGAAAACCGAATGTTAAAAAGGAAAAAACCGAGAAACCGCAACGGATACCAAAACCGAAAAACCGGACATTTTGATTAGATATGGCCAAAACCGTAAAACCAGCGCCCTGGTGTATACAACGTAGGAGCGTTTCCACACAACAACCCGCTGTACAAAAATGAGTCCGCCGACAAACGCGGAAGTCTGCTAAAATCGCTAGCAAAGAACTGGCCAATGGATCGTAAAGAAAGATGCAGGTTTATGTTCAACAACGAGATCCTAAGTGATGTCAAATTTGTCGTTCAAGCGTCCAAAAATATTGGGCAAAATGGAGAAGGTGACAGCAAGAGAAGCAAGATTGTAATGCCAGCTCACAAGTTCTTGTTGTCGATTTGCAGTCCTGTGTTTTTTGCTATGTTTTGTGGTGACATGGCTGAAACTAAAGAACATATTGATCTCCCTGACTGTGAATACGAAGGTATGTTTGAGTTGTTGCGTTATATCTATACCGATGAAGTTTGCTTGAACGGAGATAACGTGATGCAAGTGTTGTATCTGGCCGAGAAATACATGATTCCTGGCCTGACCAGTGAATGTGCGGCATATTTAGGAAATAATCTGGATTTATCCAACGTGTTGTGTGTGTTTTAAACACACTCAGCAGTATGATAATAAAGATCTTTTGTTGTATTGTTGGAATTTGATCGACAAAGAGACGGACGAGGCCTTGAAATCAAGTGAATTTATGAGCATGGAGAGATCTTTTCTAAACCAATTAGTGGAAAGAAATACGCTGAGTATCAGAGAGGTGGAGTTATTTAAGGCTTTCGATTGCTGGGCAATAGAAGAATGCAAGAGACAGAACCTTAAAGTGGATGGCTCTGTCAAAAGACAAGTTCTTGGAGAACAGATTGTCAAAAGTATACGTTTTCCAGTTATGAAGCAGAGCGAGTTTGTGGATGTTGTTGTTGACAGCAAGATATTAACACAAGAGGAAACAAGTAACATCATGAAATATTTCAATTCCACTCTGACTTCACCAGTTGGATTCTTGGAAGTTCATAGGGCGGGGTCTCTTTTTACGATGTTGCAGATTCAAGAGTTTTTCTCGTGGAATCTGCGTTGAAAATGATCCTGATGATAACAATAAAATTTATTGGTTTCCACTCGAAGTTGACAAGGATATAATGTTGCATGGTATGTCCATTTTAGGTAATGATGGTGGTCAGTTTACAGCTACAGTAGATTTATCTTATTTTGATGGTGATGATGATGATGATGATGATGATGATGTTGTTGATGATGATGAAATCATTGTTACATCCAAAACTGGGACTTTTACATCTGGGTTGAGGGAGTGTAGCAATGGATCTTATTATGGTTTTGATGTTATGTTTGATGATCCAGTTGCTGTAAAGAAAGAATGTTGCTACTTCATAGAAACATCAATAGATGGCCCAGGATTTTACCATGAAATAGATGGTATTGATGGAGGTCACTTTTCAGGAGTGACATTTGACTTTAAACACCTGCAGGATGATGAGAACTCTGTCTATGAAGTTGGTGATAGTAGATGTGCAGAGCTTTTATTCAAAGTAACAGAATGATCTTGAATGTAACAGAAGGATTGTTTACTTGATTGTGTTGGAACGTTCTTGCTTGTGGGATTGGAGGATGAGGACTTTACTTTAATTATAGCACCAGCTACTAACTCCGTCTGATTAGAAACTTTTGATGCTCATGAATAGCTATATTATATACTAAAATTATAGACATGTTTTGGTTCTTGAACCATGAGAACCTGGAGGTTTCTCAGGGAAACAAAACTCACTGCTCCCCTTGGTCCCAGTCATTAAGTGCTTAATGTAACCATAATTTCAGTTCTCATAGAGAATTAAGCTAAGGTTGAGAAGAACACTCAATCATTTGCGGCCTCCATGGAAACTATTGTTAAATGCTAAATTACATACATGCACATGTAGACAGACGATTGCAAAACTATTAGTCTTGTTCGTTTTCAAGGTCAGCCTACTGATATGTTTTCTAGGCTCTTGACTACTGAACAACCTTTGAAATCGGCACAAGACTAACTAATGTCAACAATACCCAGTTCCCTCTAAGAAACATGCCTGCAGTGTATCATGGTAGTTGTACTCAACATTAAAAGTCCAAGATGACTAAAAATTCCCGCCAAACTCTTGAATTAGCCAATATGATTGGCCTGTTGAAATTTGTTGACATTTGCCCTGTCTATGCCATCCCGTTCGCTCGTGGTGATGTCTTGGATTTGTAAAGGTGAATACAACTACCATGATGTACTGCAGGCATGTTTAATAGAGGGAACTGGAATTAAGTAATGCGCAAATTTAGCTTCTTTCATGTAATTATGTAGGACAGCGTACATAAGTAACCTGTTGTTCTTTGATGACTTGTGATTACCTTTGATTAGAGTGATTTTAACTAAACCCGTGAAATAGTTACTACACTAATTCGATTGTTTTATTTTGTTTAGTTTTGACTATTACGCACTATAAACTGTTAGATATTGTTTTCACTCTACCTTTAATAGTTTGTAGTATCAATTAGGGTACATGTATCTTCAAAGTTTATTTTATTATTTTACAATAAAGAAGATTTGCTGAGTTTCAAATAAGTCTTGTGGTTTTCTACTGCGTTGCCGCCAAGTTAAGCGAAGTAAGAGGTTTTCCCCAGTGACGACTGCTAAGCCAGTGGCAACCTCGTCCCCAGGGCCATCTCCGCTTTCAAGATGGCGGGTGTGGGCACGAAGCAGACCCTGGCGAAGAGCAGGTCACGTGTTTCCAAAAATATTGGAGATTTTGATTGTTTCAAAATGGCGGCGGGGATTGGCTAATTTTGTGGTCACGTGACCTGCTCTTCGCTTTCTTCGCCAGGGTCTTCTTCGCGCCCACCCGCCATCTTGAAAGCGGAGATGGCCCTGGGGACGAGGTTGCTAAGCCAGTGGCTCAACCGAGTTTTTCCTCGTTCCGCGACGTTTTTTGGACGACTTTTAATCGGGACTTGGACACTGACTTAATCGGGACTTGGAAACTACCTTATACATCGAGGCACTTCAATTTTGAGAATATGGAGAAGTTGTTTATAAACAGTTCTTCTAATTAATAAATGAGCGACTTTCTTTTTTCGCGACATCGAAGTTTTGCGATATAAAAAGAATCTTGAAAAACACGAAAATTTTATGTCGCGAAATTTCATGTAATAAGGTACTCTAGAATATATGGCAAAGATGACTAAGTTTTGAGTAAACACTAAAAAAATACTACGTAGTTTTGCTTTCTCTCTTGTGCTTTTTTCATGGTGAAATGCGATGTCGGTAAAGTAAGTTTTGTGAGAACTTGTGTGGTTTCCAATTTTCGTCAGTTCGGAAGAAGACAAAAGGTTATGAAACTTATGTAAATCGCGCCTCGTTTTTAGTGACATTTTCACAGTCCATACCATGGCGAGACGGTTTTATCTTCTTCACGAGTTCGATCAATCGTCAACAGAATGCTCTCCGCTCTTCGTCACCGGATGAAATCAAGGGTCAGCCTTTATAATGTCATTCCGCCCATCGGAGCACCGATTCATCATTTTCAAAACCGCGACGAAAGATTTGGGCGACATTGCAACACGTCAAAGAAATGGAGAAAGCTGTTTCGCAGCAAAACTCACAAGCGGAATCTCCAACGAGAGAGTTGAATGTTACACCGAGCAATCAAGATTCTAACTTTGTTGAAAGACCGTTAAGTAAGACGGAACCGGAAAATAACAATATAATTGTGAATGACGAGAGACTGGGCGACGAGAAATGCGTAGATCTTTTTGAGGTTCCATCGAGCCCGAGTGATTCTGAAGTGGAGTTCAGTATCGCTAATAACGTTCATCAGCATGTGTTTCGATATTCACCGTCCGATCAAGAGTCATCTTCCGATACTGAGTCATGTTTGAGCGTGTTGGCAAACTCCATGTGTGTCTCGCCAAAAAATGCTTTCAAGGATGAGGTTCAAGAACACGAAGGATTGCCTGCCGATCAACAGAGTATGGCTAGCATGGGAAAGTAAGACACTGATGGATGTGCCCATAGACACAGGGTTCGGTTCGTACTCTTTTTCAGCAACAGTTTTCGAGAACTTTTCCATGACTTTTTCAGTACTCCTGTAGATTATCCAGACTTCAAATGTACAAATTATTTGTTCTTCAACACATTTTTGTTAGCCGATTTTGCGAGAATTTCCTCTACTCGATTTAGTCTATTTTCTTTATTCGAGTCATTGCAGGAATTTTCTCGTGAATTTACACATTTCCACCAAAAATCACTCGTTTCAAGGACTTTCCAGCCCGTCCTGTAAAATGGCAGATCAAAATTCCAGGACTCCGCGATTTCAAGGATCCGTACGAACCCTGTAAACAGCACCAATCTGCACTATACAATGGTTGACACTTATCTGTGCATGACTAGCTGAGTTCAGTTGAATGAACTGATTTAGCAATATAAGCTTCGTTTGAAACTAATTGGGACACCATAAAAAGTCAAATATATAATACAATAATCGTATTGTAAAAAATGAATTTAGAAATGTGGTTTATATATTTACAGTACAAAAGGTTATTTCTAGTACTTAAAGGTTGTTCAAAACGTAACGTGTAGGTATATCACGTCTTCCAATTGCTAACGCAAGCCCTAAACTTTGTGGCTTAACGTCTCAGCAAAGCCCACATTATCGCATTATAAATAGATATCGACCAGACACATGAGCCCCATTTACACGACATTCATTTTGGGTCCGGCACTCCTAAATTTTGGCACGCGGGCCGATAGCTTAGGGCACGGCCCGCTTCATTTACACGACAAAATATGTTCGATTTTTTTCAATGTTCATTTCTGAACGGCACCCCTAAAATAAGAACGGCACTCTTAAATTTGTGAGTCCCCGAGATTATTTAACAGCGGCTAACATAATTTTTTGCGGATTCGTTCAAAATCAAAATGGCAGATACTCAATGTCGATTGCCGAAAGCAATTTAATGGCTTGATGCCTTGAAAAAACGAAAAGGCCTAACAGAAATGAGGTACGAAACAAGGTCATAACTTGTACCCTAACCGTGGCATTGAAGCAGAAATAGTATGCAAGCTATATTGCCTGGTTTCAATAATCGCAACGATCGCAACGATGCAGTCACAACGATCGCAACGATCGCAAGAGTGGTTTCCATATGATCGCAACGATCGCTGTGATCGTTGCGACTGCGATCGTTGCGATCATATGGAAACCTGGCTCGAGAGAGGAATGCATACATCCCTATTATTTTGCCTGGTTTGACATGTTGAATCAAGTCGGATGAGCTGTGGTACGAGGGATATTTGCTTCTGGTTGCAAATAACAAGAATTAATTAGCGTTCAAAAACGAAATCTTGATAAAACAGTGTAAAAAAACCTGTATACCGAGGGGTCAAAATTAAACATGCGCATGATGTGAAATATTTAATATTCCTCTTTAGTCCAAGCTTTTACGGCATGAAGACCGTGCATATCTCGTCATGACACACCGTTTGCGCATGTGTGATTGAAATTTTGGCGCCCCTCGTTTTTTTCTTCGTGTCGCCGAAGGCTCTGGGAACGAGTATGCATCTCTTTTTGGCACGCGGGCCTCTTTTTAGGCGGGCCGAGACCACCTCAGGAGGTAGTCTCGGCCCGCCTAAATTTTTGGGCACGCGTGCCAAACATTTTGCATTTACACGGCAAAAATCAAGCGGGCCGTGCCAAAAACTATCGGCCCGCGTGCCAAAATTTAGGAGTGCCGGACCCAAAATGAATGTCGTGTAAATGGGGCTCGCAAGGGGTCCGCCGGACTTCTACCTTCACGAGACTACAGTAGTTATAAATGATGTCCTCCGGTAAATTTTGATGAGACCCCAGAACAAGAAATCTAGATCATTTCCCTTCGAAATGCCGCCGGGCTTACTTCTGCGGTTAGTTTTCATCATGGGTATTTTTTCCGCGCCACGCGACATTAGTGCGAGCACGAGCGCGCGCACATACAGAGAACATTACGGGATTTCTTTCAGGCTAAGCTCGGCTGGGAAATAAATGGTCGTTTTCTCCTAAGCGAGCACGGTGACCCCCTTTTTAATGCATAAATTTAAATGTCATACAGTTGACTACGATATGTCGCGATTTAAAGAAAAGTTAAATAGTCCGTATTGAGATATCTTTATTTGAATGCTGTAAAGAGCATGTATTTAGGTAGTGCTGGGTATGTGCGCACGCAACAAATTGTTTAATTTGTTTCATAATCTTAATTCCTGTACCACTAAAATAGTTTATAATGTAAGATCAAAGTCTATTTTGTTGAACTGCTCTAATATTTTAATGCAAACAATGATTGTTTTTAGAAATTATAGTTCCTCTTTCTGATTTCCTAATGAAAATAAAACCTCGCGGGTCGTATAGTTACTATAATGGCTACTCATGTTGTGCAAAAACGAGCACGGTGACCCTCATTTTTTATTGCATTTTTCTAATATGCATAACATAATTACCAACTGGACCAAGTTTTAGAAAATATTGAATAGTACTTCTATTTCTCGATGGAACACGTACATGTAACTGAGGGGTTTCTTTCATATTTGGCGCCATTTATGTCCTTCGAGCTCCGAAGGACTGGGTGCCAGTAGTGACGTTGCGAGTGACTGCGTGGCTCTCATTACGAAAATCAAAATGGCGGACGACAGCTCACCGGCATTGAGCGAAAAGAAACGGCCTCTTACAGGATGATATGAAAGGTTTATCAGTTGATGGTGGAGTGGAACAGAAAGAGTATCAGGTAAGTTTATTCTGCTACAGTTCTATTTTATTTTTGGTGTCGACGTTTTAGACTTTTCGGTCTTCTAATGTGCTAATTAATAAAGTTTTCCTCTGAAGTTCACGGATGTTGTTTATAAATCAGCTGTACTTGTGTTGAACATTGTTTACGATGTAACGGCAAAGTGTACAGCAGGTTCTGGCATTTTATTGTCAACATGATGCAGCTCTAAATGTATTTTTTAGTTACTCTATACGTGTTTTCTAATTTCAGGAAATATACAAAGATGTTCTCAAGTGTGTCAAGTCTCTGTTTGATTCAAGTCGGTGAGTTGTACACTGAACGTAAGGGTCGTCTAATTTCATCTCTAGATGTATAAAGTAGTGTTTGCAAAAGTGCTAAGCGATGGTTGTTTCCGCAATAAACTTTATCAGTGCTGTACAATGGCTTAAATTAATGCACAAGTTTATGCACTAACTATATACTGTGTTCAAATAACTTGCAAATGGTTTATTTGAAATGTTCATATTTAACTTTATAAAATATTTTAAACAGGGACAAAGAGCTTAAAGAGGAAAGCTTTTCTGAAGATGCCGTGGAACCACAATCGTATGTTATCTTATTGTTATCTTATCTTCTTGTTGATACATTTTTTAACTTTTTAAAATATTAATAATTTTATGAAAATATTTACTTTACAAAATGGCTCTTATATATGGTTGTACATGTAACCTATGTGCATCAGGGCCCAGTTGTTCAAAGGATGGATAATGCTCTCTCTCGCACATGTGCGCTCTCCGGATACAATGTAAATCAGTCACTATCCCAGTGGGAAGTTTGTAAATGTTTTGTTAACACTAATTCACTAGATTGAGCAATTTATCTGGTGAATAGTGTTATCCTATTTTATCCACCTTTTCAACAACCGAGGGCAGTCCACTCCCCTAAAAAAATAAGGAATTTATTATTCAGAATTTTTTTGAGGGAAGCAGATGGATGTAAGTGCTCAGGCAATTTAGAGGTCCAGCTTGTTGATCTGTAATTTATTGAAATGTAATAATCTACGTCTATGTGATACGTATAGGAAAACGATTTTTTGTTTATAATATCCTCAACAAAATTTTGCTGCGGCCATCACGCTACTCTGCACACGAAACGCTTCACTAGTTTCCAAAGTGCTTACATGTTTTATTTGAACGCGCAGGCAAACCAAGCGTGAACTTTTTGAAAGAATTACAGTACTATAGTTTAGAAAACAATTAACCATTAACTTGAAAGCTTATTTCAATGCCATTAAGCGGCAAAAACGTCTCTTCTTGTCCGGTACTGTTTATCGCAATTCCGTATTGCACTCTATAACCTATTTATGCATTCGTCATTGACCAATCAGAAGCTGCATATTTTGTTGAGTATATTATAAAGTATTGAATAAGATAGAGTTATAGTTTTCACTGACTATTGGAACGTGATGTTACATGACACAGTTTTTTAAGGACGATTTTCAACGCAACATTGTTGTGTTATAAGTTAAGATCCTATAATGTGGATCGTGTGTTGCATGATTTTTTAACACCGTTGTTGCGGCAACACATTGCAAGTTTTTGAAAGCAATTCAAATTTTTAATGTTGCATTAAAAATTAAAAATTGTCTTGTGTAACTTACCATGGTACCATTGGCACCACAACATACAGCATTGCGTTCAAAGTTGTCTCATGTGACATGGATTGAAATGGTTAAACTAGTGCAGCCTTCTCAAATTAAAACCAGTAGGCTGTAGGCTCCTCTGAAACAAGACTGCCTCTTTCCAGTCAGAATATTATAACAGTCACTGTGTACTATGACGACTTAGCCTACTCCTCCTACTCTTTCAAAACATTTGGAGAAGGCTGCTAGTGGCCATGTAGCTATTGTAAGGACCATATTTTTTCAGCTGTTTATTTGCTCATTAACTCATTGTCGTCAGCGTACCAGGATTTCGTAACTCCAGTTACGATAACGAAAAAAATTGCTAAAAATTTCTCCCTTTACCGCTTTGCGTGATTTTTTGAGACTGGCGTGACTAGGGTCTAGCCCAGTCCCCTAGCAAGTTTGAACGGGTACATTCTATTGTAAGTTACACAACGTATTTTCCAAAAAGTGATTCAATTTTACAATGGCGCGGCCGGGCCACAAACCTCGTGCAAACGGAACTGGCGATCTTTAGGAAGTTTTAGCAAGAGTTTTGGACGAGGGAAAGTGATCCAGAAGGGATGCCAAGCAGTGAGGAAATCGAATTGCATCTGGAGCTCGAAAATCGAACGACGAACCAAGATAAGTGTTACGAAATATTGCATCGAGTCGATCGAATGAACAGAAATGCAACTGAAATGATATTTTGATTCGCTTTTTACATTTGAAAACCTTGTTTGATGCTTTGAATACATGTTAGGATTCATATTTCAGTATAGGGAGAGGAGAAAACGTTCTTATGGAACGACAGAGATAAATTTCGAGTGGAGTGTTGACACAATGTTTGGGGTCAAATTCCTGCATAAATTAAATTTGACACCAAACTAAAAAATACTAATTTATTCTATACTTACCATTTTCAGCCAAATTTGCAGGATATGTTGCCAATATAACAAGGAACATTTTTGCTCTTAACTTTTCCTTATAACAAGTCATCATTTTGAAATGAGTTGCTTTTTTGTCCAAATTTTGCGGCTATTAATATTAATTTATGCTAGTTAATAATTAACTAATTGACATATTATGGGTTTCTTTGGGAAATAATTTTTTTTTCCTGAAAGTTTATTTACTACCCTTTCAAAAGAGATATAGCTTTCCACACAATTGTAAATGACTGTTGAGAAAATAAATAAACAAAACAATAGTATCAAATTTCACATTTTTGAGGCAGACGGCAACGAGTTAAAAATACTGTGCATATCTTTAATTTATGCCATGATTTGTCATAAATTGTCATAAATTATTATCCTGTGTTGTAGTGCAATTTGGTTTGGCATTATTTGAATCAGTTATATTTTTTTCAAGTTATATTTTTTCAGTGCACTATTTCCATTGTCTATGTTCTTCACCTCAAAAATTAATGATTGTACTTGTAAATTAAAGTTTAAACTTTAATGATCCCTATTTTTTAGATAAACACACTCATGACAAGCAATAACACATTTCTATATCATCCTTTTAAATGTGCTTTCTTTGTGTAACTTTCTGCGTGAACATAATTAAATGTCTGACTGTATATACATGTCAGACAACATATTTTTGAGGAAACAATTCATTAAATTGTTTAGAAAGAGAGAGAATATCTATATATAATATATATAAATTTTTTAATTTAAATATTATTTCATCAACTGGTTGCCACAGTAACAAAACTATTTTAAAAGTATGTTCTTTTATTCCAGTTGTCAGTTTTCACCCCAGGCCAAGCTAGCCTCACGTGTCTTGATTCACTTAAAAAATTGCCACCTGTAGGGCTTCAAAAATGTTCAACACAATCACATCTTAAACAGTGGGTAGCACTTAACAGTATCACACATGCACATGAGTCAAAGTGTTTGAAGTCGTGACACTTTGCAACACTCCAAAGTGCTCCAGCGAGAATGCGTTTTAGTGCCTCTTAATTTCTATTTCTTGTTTTTTAAATCAACTTAATTTCAGTCCCAAGCCAGAATACTCCTCGGCATTCCCCAAATCCTGAGGAGCACTGAATGATAGATACTAGATTTCACATTGAAAATAGTATCTTAATAAATTTGTATTCTGAAAATCAAAATTTGGCAGTGTGATGCATGGAATAGAAAGACTAGTTACATGTACATACACCAAGCTTGAGATTTTAATTCTCCTTGTAACTGATTGCCGTAAAGAGACATGGTAGCCTAATGGTTAGTGCGCCATTGGACTCCAGATCAAGTGGTTCCGAGTTCAAGCGCTGGCCGGGGTCATTTTGTTGTGTTCTTGGGCAAGACACTTTACTCTCATATTGCCTCTCTCCACCCTGGAGTAAATGGGTACTGGCAAATTGTCAAGGCTACCTGATAAAAAATGCTGGGGGGTAACCTGCGATGTGATGGACCAGCATCCATCCAGGGGAGTAGCGATACTCACATGTTGCTATAATGGAAACTGGAGTTAAGTGCTGCCCTGTCAAGCTGCTAGGGTTTAACCTTAACCTTTTAATACACAGGAAAACAGAACTGAGCAAAGTACTGTCTCAAATCTCCAGTTTGGTGAATCATGAAAAGCCTCAAATACAGTAAGTTGTTAATATACAGTTGAACCTCTCTACAACGGCCACCTTGGGAGGTTTCAATTAGAGTAAAGTGTATGCATCGGTGTACGGTTGGGACAAAAAATCCTGGCCGTTGTAGAAAGGTGGCCGTTATAGAGAGGTGGCCGTTAGTGGAGGTTCGACTGTATTTGTTATTATTTAGAACTTGACTTAACAAACTCAGAGGTTTCATACAATTTTCTAAGCAAAACTATTTAGCTTGGTTTGTTTGTTGCCCCATTTCATGTTATGTTACTCTAGAGAATTATTGCTTCTTCGAATCTTACAATATTCACACGTATACACTGTACATACATGTATATGAATGGATTATAATTTAAAAATTATCTGGAGAACATCACAATGTCTGAAATGGGGCAACAAACATTTTACCGGTGTCCCGTAAGCGGACACCCTTGGGAAGCAGAAAAAGTGTCCACAACTGGAGCTGGATGCTTACGGGAATGTGTAAATAAATTATAGAATTTGTATGAGCTGGAGTTCAAACGGGGTTTTGTCAAGGCGGCTGTAAGTAGAGCTGTCCGCTTACGAGAGTGTCCGCTCAGAGAGCTTAGACTGTAGTTACAGTCAACTCTCGTTATAGCGGACACCCTCGGGACATAGTTTGGAGTCCGTAATAGCGAGAGTCCACAATAGCGGGATTCATTTTCAGTCAAACCTCTATAGCTTTCGCCGGGTAGAGAGCTAGATTTTGTCCGTAATAGCGGGTGTCCCTAATAACGGGGTGTCCGCAAGGCGAGAGTTGACTGTACATTGTTTTGTCTGAAGTTACATTCTGATTGGTTCATGACATTAATTTTATTTGATTACTTTGAGTTTTGCTACAGTCACTTTATCTGGAGATGCTGATAATAATAAGCCTGGCAGAAAAAGGGTGGAACTGACAATAGAATTATATTGTCAAACCGTCCTTTTTCCACAGGCCCTTTTAATAAATAATAATTTATTATTTATTATTAATACTTATTTGTTTGTCTTTGTAGGTTCACCTGTACTCCAGATCATTACACTCATACCAGTATCACTGCTAAGACCTTATCATTATACTTATCCTTGCTGGATGCATCTTATGTCAAAAAGTTATCAGCTTGTGTCAAGTCTGACTGTTCACATTGGCTGTCCAAGCTTTTTGGGTAAGAAAAATGTTTACGGAATGTAGCAAAAACTGGCTTTTCTCTTTTTCTCATAAGTTAAATACTAGTGTTTTTGTTTTTTTCAAGTCTTTTGAGGAGGGATGGGCTGGTGAGCTTACCATAAATTATTTTAAATCAAGGATAACTATTATTCAAAGGGGGGAGGGCAGCTTAGACAATACAATCATCAGGTAGTGCACAGCATGTGGCTGTAACTTAAGGTTTATATCTGTGTAATAACACATCTCCATCCACAAAAAATGAATATTTAAATAAATGTCTGTGGATGGATACAATGTCATGTAGCATCCCAAAAAATATTTTTTTCCTATCCATAAATTAAATTCGACAAGTTACAATTTTTTTTTCTCATCTAGTTTGTTATTTTTTGTATTTGTAGGTATGAAAATGCTTTGTCTTGCTTCCATGAACATCAGTGGGATGGGTTGGTACGAGGTAAGAATTGCATTTCTGTCATATAGGAGCACTTACATGTACATGAATACTGATCTGTGGCATAATCCCTTCCACATGCTGAACTGACCCATTCCAAATGCTCTGGCAGTGTGGGCCAGTTTGGCCCGAGTGCGGCTTTACCTATTGAAACATCAGTCACCAACAACTGACAACAGTCCTTTTCAGGACTACCCTCTCTGGGTTCAAACCATTTATTATCTCATTCTGTTAATTTAGTTTGCAGGTTGGCTTTAAGAGTGAAATATCCCAAATTTGGAACAGAAGGATTTACAGCTCTCTATACCAGGTAGTACTGCACACTACCTTTTAAAATAATCAAAGTTGCTAGCTAACGTATCTGTTCAACTGCATCTTTTCTACTATAAGGTATTCGCATATATTATCGGACACTTTATGTTTGGTCATGTAATTCACGGAGAAGAGAAGGAGTTTCATTCCAATTTTTCTTACACTTTTAAGTTGAGGATATAGAATAGCTATAAGCGTTTCTCAATTTTATTTCACAGGAATCTTTTGAGAGAAAATCCATAACAAAGTAGGTTAGGTCAAGCAACCTATTATCGGACATCAAAATATATTATCGGACGCGAAACACGTTCCAGATTTGTGGCGTTTTTAGGCTGAAAATAATAATAAAGAAATGCTTAGTAGATCACCTGAGGTAGCCGCAGGAAGATTTTCCTTACTTCACAGATCAATTTTCAACATGCGAAGCTATTCAAGGCTTTGAAAACATCGCGCGCGTTCGCGAAAGTTCGCATCAAAATTACAAGGGTTTGTATGGCTGTCCGATAACAGATTCGTGGGCTCGCTGGAGGTACAAAGCTCTCTGTCAGCGGTCAGCACTCAAAACAACAGCCAGGATGGCTTATGGGATACAATATGGCGTGAAGTCTTCAGCTGCTGAAATCGAAGCTTCTGTGGTCAAGTTTCGTGCCTTTTTTCTCAAATTTCCTTCGCGCGGTTGGCTATTTTAATGCGTGGAAGAGACGCCATGTTCTTCACGTTTACGAATAAAGTATTTTTTTCTCTGAAACACGCAAATGGATCTGAACAAAACTCGATCGGTAGACTCGATGGAACGACTGTTATCCAAGAAGTAGGTTGGAACTGGCTTCCGTTTTCTTTTTTCGTTTTTGAGTATCTTTCTTCTCGGCTGTCCGATAATATATAGTGTCCGATAATATATGCGAATACCTTAAATATATCTATCTCACGTATATCATTGTTTGTTCAATGACGATGTTGCAACACATTTGCCCTAAATACAATAATAATCTAATCTAAACAGTTCAAAAACACTAAACAAAGTGATTAGTTTCTATTGAAACTGTTGTGCTACGTCGGCGGGAAAGTAAAACACTTAATTAATTATCAACTTGAAATTGATAAAGGTAAATTAAACCGCCGTAGCGAGTTTCGGAAAGCTGAAGTTTCGAGCGTAAGCCCTTTGTCAGAGCATTACCTAAAGTACAAACTGCTTTCAAGACTGGACTCTAGACTAACTCTAGTAGTTCGTAGAGGTGATAACTAACTAAGAAGTTTTTTTATGGGGGTGAGGGGGGGGGGGGGGGGGGGGAAGCTGGCTTTGGACTAGCACTCCAAGTAGGTTTCATGCTACAGAAACGGGGATAAGCTCAGGCAGCGTGGGCCAGTTTAGCCTAAGTGCGACTTTACCTTACGTTATACACATGAACCTGACATACAAATCATGTAACATGTACACTGGTATGTACTGATTCCCTCTTGAATGGTCGACTATCAATAATAATTGTCCAATCACTATGCAGAAATTTCCTATTCATGTTCTTATTTTTAATCTTTATTTTCAGGCCTCCTGTTGTTTATGTCAGCTCATCTGCTTGCAATGCACTAGGACACTATTTGTGTACACAGGTAGAGACTTGTATAATTTTGTATTTTCTTTATGAATTATTAATGAGTTTTTGAAACCCAGTAAACTGTTTTGCACAAGAAATTTACAAAATTAATTGTAGTTCACCCAGTTCATATTAAAAGCAATCTTAGGTGATGATATTTTTTTACTTTACAGCTTGGTTTACCACAATCCAGTGTTTGTAAAGGTAAGGCATCTTCTCAAATATATTTTAATTGACAGTGACATCTACAGGTCTTATTCATTATTTTTGATAGACTAGATAAACTTTTGTTGGTGGACAAATAATATTTCATGCAGAAATTGTTGAATTTTTTTATGAACACTCACACAGAAATGTTGTTAATTCATTGCATTATAATAATATTTTGTATTCATTCTTAGTGCCAATGCAACACAGTTTTTGGTTCACCACATACAATGGTGAGTTGATGATTCTCATGTTACACTGTCCTACGTGCAGTTAGTCACCCTCATGGCCATTATTTGGGTCATCACATAACACTTGACTCCCTACTAACGGCTGCAAAGGACACTAATGTGTAGTGTACTACTGTAGTTAGTAAATAATTTTGGCAAATCTTTATTGAAGCAGTCAAACAATTGCCAATTCATATTCATTATGCCAAACCAGCATGGCACAATTACCGTCATTTGGTGACAGAAACTACCAACTCTGCAACTTCTCAAAGAAGCCATTTCATCTTCAACTGGTACTTGTTCCCTTGACTGTAATGGTACTCCATCATGTGAGACTCGCAACCAACAAAACACTTTTGCAATACAGACATTTGATATCATATATGAGAGTGACACAACTTGTTGAAATATAAAATGATTTGCTAGACTCGGTATATGATTTGTAAAGAATATTACTGAACATGTAGTTGTCAATGAATGTTTGAAATCTTCACTGACAGGACATTGCTGCATTTGAGAGACTTTTCAATGATGATGTGTCCTGCGGCAAGACACCGCTCCTTCTTATTGCATATGCTGGTATGTCTCTCTGCCTCTGTCTTTCGATTTACAAGTTTTATAAACGCCTCTAGCTCAGCTGTTAAAGTAATGATATTATTTTAATATAAAGAGGTTATTCAGTGGAAAGTTGTATAATACGGCTGGGTATTTATTTTACGAGTCAAACTGACGAGTAAAAATGCCCAACCGTATATATATTACATATTATTACACGACATGGCATTTTAGAGTGCGAATACGCACAAAGACGAGAGCAGATATGAGACCGTATTACACGGGTCTCAGTCCCCTGACCGCGCGCTACGGAAAACACTGTTGAAAGCCTAATATATTTTAGGAAATATATTATGTCGTATAATAAACAATTTATTCAGCGGAAAGTTGTGTAATACGGCTGGGTATTTTTACGAGTCAGTGTTTATTTTTTCTCGCCTAAAGGCTCGAAAAATAAAAACTGACTCGTAAAATACCCAGCCGTATTACACAACTTTCCGCTGAATAACCTCTATTTATACAATGTTCCATTGAATAAATTGTTTATTATGTGACATTGAACTATAGCTGCAGTAATTAGTCAGTAATTACCAGTTTGATTTTTGTTTTACGACAGTCATTAGAAAAACAATTTTCTTGCTATTTTATTTGTTTTGTGAGCCCCCACTTATTTGTATTTATATATTTATTTATTTTTAATTTCACAGGAACTCCAGTAGCTGGACATACTGATAATCTTAGTCGATTAAGAGAGCTTTGTACTCAGAATGGCCTCTGGCTTCATCTGGAAGGGTAATGCATCTATTTCATGACAGATTTCTATAGTACATGTACTTAGTTCCTCCTTACCTGGTGGGGAATATCCTTATAGGGCTAGAAATGAGTTTTCTCCATTCAGTCTTGTCTTTTGCTACAACTGCCTCTGTATCCCAGGATGCAAACCCCATCTCCTCGCTTTCTTTAACAACAATCCTTCTCCAGGTTATCCTTGGTCTTCCGCTTCTTCCCATCTGGTGCCCATGTAAGTGCTATGCGTGGGTTCTGATCCAATTCCATCCGCAGAATGTGGCCGGTCCACCTAAGTTACAGATAATAAACATTTTGCAGATAATAATTAAACAATAAATAATTATTGGTTGGAGTCCTGCCAGGTTAAAATCTCCCACGCAACATGATTTTATTGCTTATTCAAGTCATGTAAGTCAACCAAGTAGCTGTGATAAATGTTATACCTTTTTTCCAGGGACACTCTTGCGACTCTGTGTCTTGAAACAGTTCCAGCTTCTTTGAAGGTAATTAGTGATTAGATAAGTTAATTTTCCACTACAGTAGGCGATCCTGCACAAAATAAGTAGGTATGTGCCACTGAGGCCTGGGTACATTTTGGTTGTATATACACGAAGAGCGGTTTTCATTAGAGCGGTTTTCATTTGAGTGTCGTAAAAGCAAAAGCAAAAGCAAAAGCAAAACCATGATTGGTTTTGATTTAGCATCTGATTGGTTGAGTAGGTGGCGCGAGTTTTTTAAACCAATCACAGAATGTAGTAAAGCAAACCAATTTCGGATTACTTTCGATACTCAATTGAAAACTGCTCTGGAGTGTTGTAAAACCAAAACCAAAGCAATTACAATCACCATTCATTGCAAACATACACAGCATAACCAATCAATGAAAACTGGAAGCAAATACACGTAATCGGAAATCGCGTGCCACCAAGTTTGATTGGTTGAAAGATGGCGCAAATTTTATAAACCAATCACAGAGTGTAGTAAACCAAAACCAAAACAATTCCGGATTACTTTCGACACTCAACCGCTCTAATTATGCAACATTTTTTAAATATACTTTTATTGAAAATCATAATGATTTATGTTGATCTTCTTCAGAGTGCTCCTGCCTGTGACAGCATGAGCCTGAATATAAGCAAGTGGTTTGCCTTGCCCAGTGCACCTTATTGCGTATCCTTTGGTTATAATCACAAGCATTCAGACTTGTAATGTTCTCACTGTCAAATGCTACATGTATGTTAAATTGAACTTTGGTAAAAGTGGACTTACTAGCCAAAGCAATGCTGACGTCAATGTTTGGAGAATATAGGCAATTAATTCAGCTTGAATTCAGGTAGTGAAATTCACCAGTCACTGGCTGTCATACAAAACCTTACAACTGTACATACAACATACATGTAGATAGTTATTTGCACTTCATCAGTTATACATGTATCTGCCCTAAGAAAATTGCTGTACTGTAGTTTGAAAACGACCAGATGTTTAAAATTGAAAATTTCTCTTAATTTAACAATATTAGACATTTTACAGAGCTAAAGATCTAGTTTTGGTAAGTTAATAATTATTCCCTATTGCCCTTCAATTTATTGTAATATTATTTTGCATTCAATCTCTGTGTACACTCTTCACACAATTTAATTGTCAAACAGACAGATGAAAATCATAAGCAAATATAATAATAACGACCAGGAGATCTATATTATCTTCAGTTGATGTACTGACAAATTCTCAGGCCTAAATATTAAAATAAATGTATGGATTTCAGTAAGGAGAATTGGTATTTTTGGGACTACAGTGAAGATGACGCTACCGTTGCCACTCGACAAAGTTTTTGATTAATTTTTGACATATTTTTGACAACTTTGATGGGTTCCGTTTTGTGGCGCCACATTTGAACTAGACTAGAAACTAAAACCATTCAAATTTCACGACTCCGCCTAAAACACTCGTTGGATTTTGAATGGTCAAGTCAAATAGAACCCATCCGAAAGTCGTCAAAAAGTTGTCAAAAAGATGTCAAAAATTAATCAAAAACTTTGTTGAGTGGCAACGGTAGCGTCATCTTCACTGTAAAACGGTCATATGTCACTTTGGTTCTTAGGCAGAGGCATCAGGACTGAGTCAAAGCCATGAACCTGACAGACTGTCTGTACTTCCTCTTTGGATTAGTGTTCAGACTATTGGTGAGTACAATGGTGCACATACAGGTATAGTTAAAGGAGCTATGTCACGGATGGCGCATCCTGAAAAAAATGGCAATTTTTTTTTCAAGTTTTCCATTTGCAATCCGTCTTAATCTTCTCCATCCTCAACCATCCTTGTTCCTGTTTGGTTTATTATCACCTCTTTGTTGTTTTTCTACCTTAGTAAAAACTATTATTTTGAGGCTTTCTTCAATTTGAAGGCGATTTTTGCACTTCGCAAAAATGACTTAAAATATTGACATAGCTCCTTTAAAGCTGCACTTGGGCCAAACTGACCCACACTGCCAGAGCTTATATATAATTATCCCAGTTTCTGTAGCATGAAGCCGACTTGGAGTATTTCTTCTCCCTCTGGGTGGGATACTAGTCCAACACCAGATTATCTCCAAGCATTTTGTCAGGTTGCCCTTAACAGTTCGCCAGTACCCATTTATTACTCCTGGGTGGAGAGAGGCACTGTGAGAGTTAAGTGTCTTGCCCAAGAACACAACACAGTGACCCCACCCAGGCACAGACTCTGAACTCTGATGCACTAACCATGGCCACTACACCTCCCATGTATATGCATTCTGATAGATGATCCTTTTACAATTGAATTTACCAGTGATTGTTAAACTGTCAGACAAAAAGTATGTAAAAATCTATATAAAATAGTTTTGATTTCCTTTTTAACTGCAGGTCTAGATAAAATGCGAGAAATGATTTTACATGCAGCTCAGCTGGTAAGTACAGCTGCTGTATTCATACGTAACCACATGTAAGTTGAACCATACATGTAGTTCTTTCTCCATGAAGATAATACCGTAAAAGCTCTATTTAGCCCCCGTCCCCCTCAATATTTTCTGGCGTTTCAGTCACTTTGTATTGAAACGTGGTCGGTAATTTCCAGAACTATCGTTGAGCAAGGGTATAAATGACACTGCATTTGTAAGACGGTGATAAATAATCCATTTATTGTTCTGTTTTAGTTAGTGATGTAACAGTAACGTTTGAAAAATTAATGTGAATTTTCTTGAAAATTTATGATTTGAAATAAGCCCCCCCCCTCTCTATTAACCTCCCTCTCTATCAAGCCCCCCTTCTTGAGGTCTGGAATTAAATAAGCCCCCCGGGGCTTAATATAACTTTTATGATAATCAAGCATGTATAAATGGCTGGATGTTTTCAGAATTAGCTTGCTATAATCCTTTAGAAATGGCAGGCCTAGGTTACTAGAAATGACCTGCCATTTCTAAAATTAACTTTCTTTTCTGCAATAGCAGGCCATTGTAGGAATTAGTTTGCCATTTCTGGAAATGGCCATCCATTTGTCCATTCATAATAATTCAAGTTATGTTTTTCTTCTAGTCCCAGCAGTTGTGTATAAGCTTGGATGGCATGCAAGTTACTGTAAAGAGGATAGTAAGTACAGTGTACATAAATGTACACCTCTTTAGCTTTCATGTTAATGGTCACACTCACAGAAGTTAGAGCCACCACATGAAACAAAGTACTGCTCAATAGCTTTCATTTGAATGGTCACACACTAGGGTTTCATCCACAGACTTAAAAGTTAGAGCCATACATGTATATAAGACTCCCAGGAGTAAATTAATAAATGTTAAATTGCCAATGTGTTTACAGGCCCAGCCACACTGTATGTCTCCTATGGTGTTGTTTCAAATACAAAGCAGCTCCTGTGTCTGTTGGTGGATCCACCATGCTTGGAGGAGGAGAAGAGGATAGTTCAGATCAAGATGATGAGCAAGGTGATTACTAAAATGTTTTAGATCAGCTTGTGGTGGCTTTTTGGCCTTTGGAGAATAAAGGAGTCCTACCAATGAATAATAATATTGTAATAAAATGCCAAGATCAATATGTAATGGCAATCGAATACTTACAATGAGGAAGGTACAAACGTGGTAGCTAGATTTTCTATGATACTTATGATAGGCCACTGCCTGATCGTGTGTAGTTAATAAAACGTCTACATGTTTACCTAAGGGTTGAAGTGATGATACAGTACAACATGTTTCTATACACTGATACATTATTTTGCTACTATGCAAGGCAATCAAATAATAACAAATGTATTTTTTCCCACCAGTTTACCCTACCTGTAATATTATTATGAAATGGCTGTAATTGGAAATCTTGATTGACTTATAATTTTGGTTTGAAATAAAGAGCAAGCTCAGCTTCGCAATGTACCAAAGGGCTTGCCGGTTTGATGCCTGACTTGTTTTAACTTACAGATGATGCAGAACTGTCATCTTCATCACGCTCATCATCTCCTGAACCAGGCTGTGTTCCTCCTTCTGCAAGGGATTCAATTAACCAACAGGTGAGCTATAAGATGGATGTTGCTGTTTAAAATCACTGCATAGATGATCATCCTCGCCATCACCATCTGCTTTTATTTGCACCCAGTGCTATGAGGGTCCCCTGACCTCACTGCATAATAGAATGATGTTTAAATATCAGGCCTTTTGACCCCGGGGGGGTGCTCAAAAAAGTTTTATACGGGGAGGCTCCGCCCAGAGGTCCAACCCCTTACCCTTTCATATACCATTTTTCACAGAAAAGGTACCCCTTTCATATACCTTCCATAGAAAATGGTACCCCTTTCATATACCTTCCATAGAAATTATGAAAATGGTACCCCTTTCACATACCTACAGAAAGAAGCACTGCATCCCTTTTCTATACCCTTGTAATGAACTTAATGAACAATATATATCACCAGAAATCATCAAGCATTACCAGTAGAGATGTTAACCAAACAATAATATCATTTACTCGTGAAATCCCTACCCTTTCATATACTTCAACTCGTGAAAGGACCCCTTTCGGGCAGAGCCTCCCCGTATAGTCCATTATAGGGAGTACCCCCCCCCCCCCCCGGGCTTTTGACACATCACGTAGTATAAGAAAACATTCACACATAAAGTAATTATTTCATATATCAGTCTTGAGAAATCAGCTAAGTTGTTTCTTGTATAATTCTATAATTGTTTTTTTTTTTAATAACAGCTTGCCAAATACCTGGCTCAACAAGTGCCTTCTGTTAAAATTGGTGTGGTGGATTTACCCAAGGAGGGATGCTGTATAAGATTTAACCCTGTACTTTCATCCAGACGTAAGTTGTTTGTATGTTAGGTTATTGTGACAATCATAGCTCCAAACCATTAACTTGTGGGCGCGAACCATGTGAATGCCACTTGAGTACTGGATCACTGATTACAACTTAATGAACATTTTGTTATTATTGTTAATTTGATATTGATCATTAGCTTTAGAAAATGCTTAGTTTGTACAAATTGTGTAGGGTTGTTTGCCAATATATTTTTGTTTTGCTTTCTTTTCAGTATGTGGAACAACTAGTGAAAATGTAGAGGATTTTGTAATTTGTCTTAAAGACGAAGTGGTAAGTACATGCAATAAAATGTTTAATAAGCAGCTGTCTTGGTCAAAGTGTCTATGTTAAACCTCACACGTCGGTGTTAGTTTACTAGCCTGTTATTGGTAAGGCAGTCATCTGGCAGTCCAGTTATATGTTAGTAAGTCAAACAAACCAGTCAGCTGGCCAGTCAACTATTCAGTTAGTCGGGTGGGTGGGTCGGTCAGTGGGTGGGTGGGGCAGTTGGTGAGCTAGAGTACCAGACAACAATTAGGCAGTCAGTCAGGTAGCCATTCAGTTGTCTGTCTGTTAGACAGTTTGTCTAATTGTTACTCAGTCAGTAGGTCATTATATACTTTGTCCTTTAGTAAACAAGTAGTCAGTCAGTCAGTCCGCCTGTCAGTCCGCCTGTCAGTCAGTCAGTCAGTCAGTCAGTCAGTCAGTCAGTCAGTCAGTCAGTCAGTCAGTCAGTCAGTCAGTCAGTCAGTCAGTCAGTCAGTCGTCAGTCAGTCAGTCAGTCAGTCAGTCAGTCAGTCAGTCAGTCAGTCAGTCTGTCTGTCTGTCTGTCTGTCTGTCTGTCAGTCCGTCAGTCAGTCAGTCAGTCCATCACTCAGTCAGTTAGACAGTCAATGAAAGGATTCTATTTTTGTCTTGAACAAGCATGATTGTCCATCAGTAAATTATTATTAATAATCTTTACCTCTCTATAATTTAGGCCAGACTAGATGGCATGCTTCTATCTCAAGAAGAATTTAGGTTAGCTACAGAAGGCAAGGAACATGTTGTGGTTGTAGAAACCCAGGACACTTCAACAATTGGAGCTCTACTGTAAGTACATCTAAGATGACAACCACTAATTTGATGTTTCACAAATTGGTTGCAATAGTTAGGTACAAACATACTTGCTGTATCTGTGTATACTGTAGGTTCGACTCCTGTTTGGAGAACTCGGACATTTTTTTCCAAGTAACTGATATACATCTTTTCTCATCTTTCAACCAGTTAAAGGGGCAGTGTCACCAAGATTGTATCAATGGAAATCCACTAATAGTGGCCTGCGTCTTGCTAAAAGTTACTATACTAGTACAGAAATACTTGTTAAAAAATTTATTTGACTAAGGACGGGTAGGAAGGAAGTGGAATAAAACTTGAAAAAGTCGGGCCCAATGTTTTCAAGTTTTACGGTGTTCTTGGGAAAAATAGCTCAAAATCAATGATTCTGGTTTGTTCTCACCTCAGGAGAATGAAATTGATGTCTTTCTCTTGTTGTTAAGGAGCCATTTTGTGCATCCACAGTGTACCTTCATAATTCAAGCGTAGTTTTACACAAAAACTTGGGATAATTGTCATGATACTGCCCCTTTAAACACATACCATCATTTTCTTTCCAATTCATGCTTTGAACTTGTAACCAAAACATTACAAAAGCATTGTCAAATTTTTGAATAGGTGTGTTCCGCGATACTGGACCAACAAGGACATTGAAAATCTCAGAGAGGCTAAGAAAGTTGAACTGAATGAGTGGAAACAAAGAAGTGTTGACATTGATCACAGAAGGAATGGCAGATGTGTCAGTAAAGGACGAACACAGGATGGACTCACATGTACAATAATCAACAACGGTACTTACCAGGATTTGATTGTATTAGCTGATTATCATTTTATAATCATGTTTACTGCATTCATGTTAGAATTCGCCACTTTAGAAAAGAGAAGCAATCTGGGGCAAGTCGCATCTCGCAGTCGCTTGTGGTACCATGACTGGGGACTCGTCATCAAGCTGGCTGTCATTATGTCCCCAGTCACGGTCCCACAAGCGACTGTGAAATGCGATTCGCACCAGATTCGCACCACGTTTCTAAAGTGGTGAATGCTGTGCTACCCAAATTAAAGCAAGTCCACAGAATTGGACATAAAACACTGTTCATCTACCTGTTTTAGCTTTATTGAATTCCCATTGTAGGCAAGGTCAAAAGTACTGTTTAAAGGTACTTGTAGACAACTGAATTTTGTGATGCACTCTTTAATTTGTGCTACTTGTTCAATTGTTAGGTGCCTTCGACATCATCTGTTGATGCGGTTGGTGGATTTTGTTTGTAAAGCAGCTACAGAACTTGAAAGCTCAAGCAAGGTATTTTTTTTATACAATCTGTATAAGAAGGAATGTAAAAAATACCGTTGCCAGCCAACTAAATCTATAACTGAAAACTCGCAAGTAAAGTATATAAACATAGGCTGTATATGCTTAACTTCAGCCCTGGATTTTCAGATGTGTGTTGTGTTGCGCCTTACTCTTTACATGTTTTTGGTGAAGAAAGAACATTTCATTTGGTTGATTATGTTATGTAGTATGTAGAGTAACAAATATGTTTTTTTACGACTGTGTAGTATTTGGAGCAGATGGCAGATGCAATACAGAAAGGCATTGAAGCAGCTCAACTTGACTTGGTTAAAGATGCAGAGGACAAACTCTTGGAGGAGGTAAACGTCCACCCAATGTAGGACGAATGCCTTATCGTATTGTAGTATACAGTGAAGATGACGCTACCGTTCGCCACTCGACAAAGTTTTTGATTAATTTTTGACATCTTTTTGACAACTTTGATGGGTTCCGTTTTGTTGCGCCACATTTGAACTAGGCTAGAAACTAAAACCATTCAAATTTCACAACTCCGCCTCCAACACTCCTTGGATTTTGATTGGTTAACTGAAACGGAACCCATCCGAAAGTCCGTCAAAAGTTGTCAAAAAGATGTCGAGTGGCAATGGTAGTGTTATCTTCTCTGTAAGCAAATGTTCTAGCAGTTTTATAAAAATCCACTTCACATTTTATGATGTTTGTACTGTGCAAATTTGTTATGAAATGATTATTGTGAGTAACATGATGTTTGTGTCTTAAGGGTCTGTTACGTCAAGTTCCACTCGTCGGTTCCTTTATGAACTGGTTATCACCTCTTCCTGAAGAACCTAAAACAATTGGAAGAACGTTTAATCTAACATCTGGTAAGTCAAAATATAAATTAAAATTAAACTCCACAAGCAAGATGTTTAGGCTCATTTCCTTACGTTGACACTGATTTTGCACCCTACTGAATATGAAAAGCTGCAGTACTGCAGTTGAACCTCTCTACAATGGCCACCCAGAATTAACTGGCTGTTGTAGAGAGGTGACCGGTGTAGGAAGGTTTCAATGAGAGTAAGGCTCATGGTCGTGACGGAAATCCTGGCCGTTGTAGATTGATGGCTTTTCAGTTGGGGAAAAGTACCAGTTGATGACGAAATCCAGTCTCCGAGATGGGACTGAGCCCGCAGTTTTCTTGCCTGAAGTTGCTATGCAACATGACGTATATGCTGGCACGATTGGTATCAGAGTACTCATGAGTGCTCACGCTAGGTTTTGATTGTATAAAATGATTCTGAAACTCTTTGAGTGCTTCAACGAAGAAACACCGGCTCTTTTTCCCTGACTGTGTTAGAGGTTCGACGTTCCACAAACTCATGCAAATGTGGTCATGAAGAGGTCGGGTATTCTGGCAAGAAATCCAAACCAAAATTTATACAGTCAGTGTGATGTCTTTTTAACATGTGCACTGCATTTTAACAGGTAATCTGCACAGTACAGAACAAATTTACAAATATCACATGCAAGTCCAGGATGAAGAGGATCAAACCGCAGCGATACCTGTGACTCCAACAAAGTCCTCTCCAAATGGTAGTCCAGCCAAGGAAAGTCCTACAACGACAGACTGAATTAAACACTCCACAGCTTCATTCATGTACGATAGCCATCACAAAGTCATTAGGATTCTTGAAAGGAAAAACTAGTCAGATCTATTCAGTTCTCTGTGTAATATTTAGTATAATAATAATTCAGTATTATTACTGGTAAGAAGAGGATCTGTAGTAAATACCACATTAGCTATGGCCAAGGAAGGAAGTTAATAAGCGTGAATCTTTAAGAACAAGGTATAAATAATTTAATGCACGGACGTAGTATTTAATGGAATAAGTGGTTAAGGAGTTCAAACGAGTATGGTTGCACAGGTTACAGCACAACCTGAACATTGCTCATTATCTTTGAATAGATGAGCATAATGAGCTTCTGTTGTGTCATGCAAAATGTTTCTTATATACAAAGTTTCCAGCTGATCAATTTTGAACTTTATTGTGGCATAACAAATTCAAGCAGTAGAATGTCATAATAATGAGTGATCTGATCACTCAAGACGCTTGAGTGTTTTGTTATATACAGTGTAGTACAACCCCACTACCTCATTAGAGCGGTTTTCAATTGAGTGCTGTAAAGCCAAAACCTAAGCAATAATTTATTACAGTGGCCAATCACAACAAACGTAAACAACACAATGAAACCAATGAGAACTCGAAGCAAATACACGTAACCGATACCTAGCGCGGGAAAACGCGTGCGACCAAGTCACGATTGGTTTGGTTTTTCATCCGATTGGTTGACCAGGTGGCGTGGAGTTTTTTTGAACCAATCAGAGATCGTAGTAAAGCGAACCCATAGCAATGCCGGAATACTCAGTTGAAAAGCACTGGTTTTGACCGGCTATATAAATGTGTCTGAAATACAACCCTGATATCACAAACTCAAATCGTTTGTTATCTTGTGTAATATGCAGAAACCAACCATATTTTTGACACCGAATATGCGTTATATCAGTTAGTTTATTATATATCCTATTGGCTAAACCTTAGAGACAAAAATAATGTGTATGATATATTTTCATTTTTATCATCAAAATACGTAGGATTTAGATACAAAATAATATTAGGATCAGGGAAAAATGATGAAATGAAATGGTCAGTATTTAATTTTTAATTTGCTTCTCATAAGTATAATTATTATAAAAGACCGAAGGTTCCCTTGGTCAGTGACTGGTGTTGTTTTAACGTTTTTCTTTCGAATTGCTTCATTGAATAATGAAATATTTAGGGAACCAATGAGATAAATTTAGATCCAAATATACTAGATTAAGTTGACATGTTATATTTATACAGACATGTAGCATTGAAAAAATATATATCGCCCAGGCAAGCTCATTGGGGTGCTTGATAGCCCAGTTTAAACTACTGATGGAGTTAATTATAGAGAGCAAAGTTTGCTAGTGTTACAAATACCCACTTATCGGAATGGTAGCCCTGTTTTATCGAAAACAGCTGTTTTAAAATGGATTGCTTCAGAGCTTTTCTAAAGGACTTGTGAAAAGCTTTCAAAGATTTTCCAGTCAGAAAGAAAATAGTGTGGAGGGTATATGCCTGTAAAAACTTGAAAACTTCCAAGCATACTTCTGTTCATCAGCGTATAAGGGTGAAGATTGTTTTCCTTGGAAGGTTACAAAAGCTCAAATCATAATTTCGGTTTAGCCTAATAATGTGCATCTTGAGTTTTGTCTATTATACACCCCTACACTGTAAGTGTGTGTGGCAGTTTAGCAGAGAGCAAATTCCATATTTTTTTTAGATGTGCAATTTTTAAAGGAGCTATGTCACGGGTGGCAAATCTTGAAACATTGGCCATTTTTTCAAGTTCGCCGTTCACAATCCGTCTTAATCTTCTCCATCCTCAACCATCCTTGTTCCTGTTTGGTTTAATATCACCTGTTTGGTATTTTTCTACCTTAGTAAACTGATATTTTGAGGCTTTCGTCAATTTGAAGGTGATTTTGCACTTCGCAAAATGACTTAAATATCGTGACATAGCTCCTTTAATTATTGTAAGCCTTTGTTTGCAAGGTATATATTATTGTATTAGCTTAGGCCGGGTAGCTGTAGCCTTGCAAAGGAAGCTTTATATTTTGCCATAGGGGTCTAGCTTGTTGTTTATGCTATTGTTTTAGATGACTCAGTTGTAAAGATTTGTTACTAAATAGTATTGTTGGGTTATTGTTAAGAAATAAATCCATAAATCAACCCTACACACAGCTGAATGTAACTAGACCTCTTTATAATATCACAAAAACCAACTTTTTATAATATCTTCGTTATTTTACAGCATTGTTCAAACTTATCCCCCTCACTTTCCCCACATAAATTTTCAAAACTACGCTACTGAACTTCTAACTTACTAACTCACCTCACTGAATACTGCTAAACGCATCTTAGGCCCAGTTCAGACGCCGTACTTCACATGAGCCGAATCGAATTCGAATTTAGGCCGACCCAAATTAATTTAGACCGGCTGAATTGATTCAGACGCCGAGCTTAATTCAGCCAAACTTAATTTAATAGGGGAAAATTGCTGTTATATTGAAAATACATTATAATAATTCATGCATTTGTTTCGGCTCATGTGAAGTTCGGCGTCTGAATCAAAGCCGGTCCACAGCCGTTATTCCCAGCTGAGCCAGGCGGGAAGAACGGCTGAGCCGATCCGAATTCAATCAGCCGTTCCGAATTGATTCAGACGCCGTACCTCACATGAACTTAATTCATCGAATTCGAATTCGGCTCATGTGAAGTACGGCGTCTGAACTGGGCCTTATATCTCATCATCATATCATCTTATTATACATTTTAGTGTGAAAAATGAGTTTGATTTGCGTTTGAATGAACTTGTGAGTAAAACTTGTGAGTAAAACTCGTTTTCATATGAAAGGTTGTACACCAGCAGGACTCGTTTTGAAACAGAGGTGAAAGCAACTCGGAATGGACTATTGGATACCTACGCCACGCGTGCCGTTTCCCTAGTCCCTACTGTTTGGAAAACTGCAGGAATATATCACTGACTTTCAGAGCTTCTTACCGCGCGCACTATTAATTTTGTTCACCGTTTGTTTTTTAGTTAATGCATTGCGCCCTTTGTTTGTTCTGTGTTTGTTACGTTAGTGCATCGATCACGCGCTTTGTTGGTTTTCTTTTTTACGTAACCGTTAGTGAATTGCGCGCTCTGCTTGTTCTGTTCTGTCAGGGCGCTAATGTAATTTCTCCGCCTGGTTCTGTGTTTGTTGTTACGTACCGTTAGTGAAATTGCGCACTCTGCTGTTTTCTGTTCTGCGCGCTCTGTTCTGTCAGGGCGCTAAAATGTAGTCTTGCGAGCTCTGGTTCTGTGTTTGTTGTTACGTAACCGTTAGTGAATGCGCGCTCTGTTCTGTGTTTGTTGTTACGTAACCGTTAGTGAATGCGCGCTCTGTTGTGTTTGTTGTTACGTAACCGTTAGTGAATGCGCGCTCTGTTCTGTGTTTGTTGTTACGTAACCGTTAGTGAATGCGCGCTCTGTTTTGTTTGTTGTTACGTAACCGTTAGTGAATGCGCGCTCTGTTCTGTGTTTGTTGTTACGTAACCGTTAGTGAATTGCGCGCTCTGTTTGTTCTGTGTTTGTTGTTACGTAACCGTTGGTGAATTGCGCGCTCTGTTTGTTTGTTTACGTAACCGTGGTGAATTGCGCGCTCTGTTCTGTGTTTGTTGTTACGTAACCGTTAGTGAATGCGCGCTCTGTTCTGTGTTTGTTGTTACGTAACCGTTAGTGAATTGCGCGCTCTGTTTGTTCTGTGTTTGTTGTTTACGTAACCGTTAGTGAATTGCGCGCTCTGTTTGTTCTGTGTTTGTTGTTACGTAAAAACCGTTAGTGAATGCGCGCTCTGTTCTGTGTTTGTTCGTTGAATGCGCGCTCTGTCTGTGTTTGTTGTTACGTAACCGTTAGTGAATTGCGCGCTCTGTTGGTTTGTTGTTACGTAACCGTTAGTGAATTGCGCGACTCTGTTTGTGTTTGTTGTTACGCTAACCGTTGTGAATTGCGCGCTCTGTTCTGTGTTTGTTGTTACGTAACCGTTAGTGAATTGCGCGCTGTTTGTTCTGTGTTTGTTGTTACGTAACCGTTAGTGAATTGCGCGCTGTTGTTCTGTTTTTGTTGTTACGTAACCGTTAGTGATCACGCGCTCTGTTCTGTGTTTGTTGTTACGTAACCGTTAGTGATTGCGCGCTATGTTTCTGTTTGTTGTTACGTAACCGTTATTAAATGCGCGCTCTGTTCAGTGTTTGTTGTTACGTGACCGTTAGTGAATTAACGCTCTGTTTTGTTGTTAAGTAACCGTTGGTGAATTG
Organism: Desmophyllum pertusum; assembly: GCA_029204205.1. Classification (NCBI taxonomy): domain Eukaryota; kingdom Metazoa; phylum Cnidaria; class Anthozoa; order Scleractinia; family Caryophylliidae; genus Desmophyllum; species Desmophyllum pertusum. The sequence continues at coordinate 175,961 of MU826399.1, forward strand.
CGCGCTCTGTTTCTGTGTTTGTTACGTAACCGTTAGTGAATTGCGCGCTCTGTTCTGTGTTTGTTGTTACGTAACCTTTGGTGAATTGCGTGCGCTCTGTTTGTTCTGTGTTTGTTGTTACGTAAGCGGCGTTAGTGAATTGCGCGCTCTGTTCTGTTCAGCGTTTTGTTGTTGCGTAACCGTTTAGTGAATGCGCGCTCTGTTCTGTGTTCTGTTACGTAACGTCAGTGAATTGCGCGCTCTGTTCTGTGTTTGTTGTTACGTAACCGTTAGTGAATTGCGCGCTCAGGTTCTGTGTTTGGTTGTTACGTAACGCGTTAGTGAATTGCCGCGCTGTGTTGTTCTTTTGTTGTTACGTAACCGTTAGTGAATGGGCGCTCTAGTTCTGTTCTGTTTGTTTGTTACGTAACAGGGGGGGTGAGTGCATCACGCGCTCTGTTGTTCTGTGTTGTTGTTAGCGTAACCGTTTAGTGAATTGCAGCGCTCTTTGTTCTGTTTGTTGTTACGTAAACGTTATTGAATGCGCGCTGTTGTTCAGTGTTTGTTGTTACGTGACCGTTAGTGAATTACGCGCACTGTTTGTTGTGTTTGTTTGTTACGTGGCCGTTGTGAATCGCGCGCTACGTGTGTTGTTACGTAACGCGTTAGTGAATTGCGCGCTCCTGTTTGTTGTTGTTTGTGTTACGTGACCGTTGTTGAATTGCGCGCACTGTTTTATTACGTAACCGTTAAGACTTGCGCGCAGTTTGTTCTGTTTGTTACGTAACCGATGTGTTTGTTGTTACGTAACAGTGAATTGAAAGTTGTTTTATTACAATAACTGTGAATGAATCGCGTTGTTTGTCGTGTTGTTTGTGAGTGAATCGTGCTCTGTTTTATATGTTAGATCGCCCCCTTTCTTTATTGATTTACCTAATTGCATCGCACACTCTGTGTATCGAGGGTGGTGTAATGTTATTGGTAACCCTGGAATCTAGTCAAATGTTCTTGTGATCAGGCCACCTTGGACAGCATATGGGTTTTTTTTTTGGGGGGGGGAAGCATAATGTTGTTGGGGAAGAGGAACATTTGTTAATTGTTGCATTATATAATGGTATCTGGGCAAGTAAAATTAGGGACACAGTTTGTATGATGTGATTCTATTTTTTACACCCTTCCCATTGTCCTCCCTTCTATCCCGCAAAAAAAAGTCAGATTATTGTGACTGGAACCCTGAAAGGTACCAGAATGGAATTTGGTGGGTGCACCTATTCCAAGCTGGCTAGTGTATGTTTGAGTAAATCATAATTCTCCCTAGTGACAAAGACTTTACCACTTCCAAATATGATAAACTCGTGACCTAGGAAAACCTTGCAGTACCACATGTACCGCTCTGCGTACCTATTATTTTTGACATCAGGATGATTCCAATGTGTAGCTTGCATGAAGAATGTCCTCCTATTTCCTTTCCTGCTTTCCGATACAGGTACGGAAAGGTAGACGTCAGCACACCAGGCTAGATGATTCATTGTTTTTGGGGGGGGGGGGCAAATCCTCTTAGAATAACCAATGACTTTCGTATCTATTTTTATGTATTCAATCAGAAGTGGCACAGGAATTGTTTACTGGAGGTCAGCATCAGAACACATCTGGCAAACGATGCATGCTGATTCATTGTCCTGAGAAGTGTCTTGTTCTCGCTAGCCCACATGCAGCACATTCCTTTTGGTTTATCGCAGAATGTTTTCTAGAAGTCAGCGACATTAGGTCCTTTTACAATGTGTCAGAAACAACAACGGCCAATTTCACTAGCGATAATTTGATCGCCACAACGAGCGATAAAACGTGCCAACAATTTATTTAGTATGCAGGAACATTGGCTATCAATTTTCTTTTGATTCACTTTTTTATTATTTTCCTAGTGTTGCCGCTTCTGTGAATATCATGAATAAACCTTATGTTGAACTGGTCCATTTATATCAACACTTAAGACATTACTCTGGGGGGGGACTTATATAACAAACGCAAATTTGTGGAAGCCCGCACGTTTGTTAACCTGTTCTTGCACTGTATTTCTCTTCTGACTTAAATAATTCTTGTTCCAGTCCTTGGTTGAAGATTTTCATGTCTTGCGTTGTTAATATTTTTGACAGTACAACTGCTTTTACTGTGCCTTTCAAGCATCACAAATACTCTGAAGATTCAAAACCCAACTGACTTTTCGTTTTTAACTGCTCTCTATCATAATCATGATGAACAAATAGGCTCGATTTCCGCCGCTCTCTGAAGTCCAGTCTTTGTAGCCTGTCTTTGTGGAATGAGCGGCGGGCTCATTTCCCGCACAGCGGCTGGTAATGCGGGGCCTAGATACAAAAGACACACACAAAATGGATAAAAATCTATCAAATCACAACCACACAGGCGTGACTTTTTGAACCAGGGTTTAAGTAACTTCTTTTGATCCTGTGACGTCCGCTAAAATGATTGACGGGCAGCGAGAAAGAGGCAGAGTTTGTCATGTTTATTGAAAGGCCAACAGTAAATTTATTTATTAATAGTAATTTATTGTTGATCATCTGATGTTGTCTGGTGTGGCCTTTCTGATTGTCAACATTCACCCCCGTGAAGGCTAAGAAACAAACAAAACAAATCGTTATTTAGCTTAACATATCTACAAACACACTTAGCCTGGGGGGAAAGTGATGGTGGCGATCCTTATTTGGGGGATGGTGTGTTCTATTTGGGGGGGGATTATATACCTTTTATGGTTAACATTTGTGGTTTGGTACCTACTTAACTTGTTTAATTTAAATGACCACTGTTGGAGGTACCTTTAGGGTTATATAGCTGGAAAAAATATGACAGGAACTTGTTTTTGTTTTTTAATAATATTGATACTCTCTTGGAGGTGAAACATTATTTTGTAGCCACACCCACTCACTTAATGTCCGAGGATGTGAACGCAGGTATTGTTGACTTCATTATGACATGTATGACTGGGTTATCCTTGTCATTTTTTCATGATACTATCATATTTGACATGAAAATTAATGTGTGTTTTTGTGACTTTTATGCAATGATGGGGGGGACACTTTGTGATGGCCTATCACGAGAATGCCGTGCATCTCATTTTGCAGGTCAAATCCATGGACATATCTCCACTCACTAAACAAGAATCTGGTATATGTACGGCTTTTAGATGTTCTTTTCAAAATGTTTTGATGAACACCCCTGTCGACTAAATGTATTATCGGCAATGCATGCACAGGCCCGAGTTTACTTACTGCAGAGGCAATGTTTATCCATTGCATGCTTTGTGATAGTGTCCGATTATTTGAGGGTGGCGTCCCCAGGTTCCAGTAAGTGAACTGTGAGAAATTTGTGAGTGGCTTTCATCTCCCGGTCCTAAAAGATAAGCATAATATGACATGATTTGTGCCATCTTCAACCTCATCAGAATTACTGATAAAAGACCCCCCCCCCCCCCCCCAAAAAAAAAAAAAAAGAGAGGGAGGTTTCTCTTCAAGCCAAATCGTTTTTGCAGGAGATTGCTAGCAGAGGTACAACATCTGTGTAAGGAAAATGGGTTGAATCTGGAACATCACCCCATATAATTATCACCTGCCTCACTGATCCTGAGAACATATTGACAAAATTAAACTTTCATTAAACTTAGTATAACTCACCTCTTCATCAGTGAAAGGTCTCTTGTCTTCTTTCATCACATACCCAGTGTACCCCGCTGGTAGATTGACAACACAACCCTTCAGATCACGCCCTCGGAAGATGCACTCAGGGCTGAGAATATAACGGAACATCCAAAATAAATAATAACAATAATCAACGCCAACAGGCATAACCCAGTGGCTGACTATTAGAAGAAACACAATCTGATTGGCTATGTTTAATAGATCAGCGACTGGGTCATTCTAGCATAATTAGGTGCTTGCATATGGTTTTAATACTATCCACTTTGATACTTGGCTCGCCCGGGGTACTCAACCCAAGTTTGAGTAGGGGTGTGCCGCCCAGGCTGTCAAACCCTGAACCTGTTTGTGACAAAAAATTTGCACTTTCGCTATCCTGCTTGTGACATGTATTTACGGAAGTAGGTGTTTTGAGCTTTAGATTCCTGGCAGTGATCTATTGTCATGTGAACATTGATATCGTTTTTGTCAGACACAAGGTCGGATGGCAACCAGGCCAGAAAATGTTAGGGAAAATAATTCCGGGTAACTGAAGGGCACCTGTGTACCTGTCTATGACAGTGTCTAGTTAGCCTGAGATCAGGCTCCGAGAGAAATCGCCGAGCGTGGGACTGGTAAGCGAAGCGAGCCGAGTGCTCGGCGATTTCGCTCTAGAGCTGATCTCAAAACCCATACCAGGTACCCTGTTTATGAATCTAGGTCGAAACCCATACACTATTGGGGCAGCACATCCCCATCCCCATCCCCCCCCCCCACCCCCCCCTCACGCACCCTAAGCCCCCTCCCCCCTTCTCCAACTCTCAGCCAATAGAAACCCCAAGCTCGTAGTCTAATGCTAACCGATGAAAGAACTAATCAGATTTGCGGATTTGCAATATTACATGACGATTGTGTATTCCTTGTGTACCTTTCTCCCCGTCTTGCACTCCTGAACTCGTCCCGTCTTCTCGCACAGTTTTATCAAAATAAGATGACACTGGAGCCTCGCCGTCATGTTCAATCTCACAAGCCATTAATGAACTCGGTTAGACTCTGGGCAACTTGAAATGGCGGCTTGAGAAATACTCACGCTACCGGACGCAATGGTTCAACCACAAAACGCGTGATTATTAAGTCAGCGCACTGTTTTCGATCTTAAACTGAATAGTGCAGCCACCTAGACTGTTCAAGAAATCAGCTAAGGTTGTAGATGGAGCAAAAATCTGCGAGATTTTCCGTGAAAACTACAACGGAAAGTACAACACAGATTTCTTCAAGGCATAGAATAGAAATGCGCGGGAAAAACAGCGACGGCGATCACAGCGGCATACCAAATAAGAGCATGCGTTTGTTTACTTCTTATTTTCAAAATGGCGGACCTTCCGGCTTTAATTTGGCATTGAACATGTAACATTTAAAGATTCTGATGGGATGAGAAAGGTAAGGAACCCCAGATTCGAATAAATAGAATTGATAAACATCACAGTTAATGGTTCTTGGATATTTTGTTGAGATTTTTTTACCGTTTACAGGGTGGTGATACATTCCCCGGAGCAGGGTTTTGGCCGGAGGTCGACCGTTGGACGCGCTGGTATTTGCATTTAAAAATTGTTAAAAACTCATTCACTGTGTTGTCAACTTGTGTATCTTTCTAGCAATTAGTCTGTTATTATTTATGTAGTGGATCAGGTAGCGTTGTTTCTCGGAAACCATTTTCTAAGTGGTGAAACAATCTGGAGGCAACACGACTGCAGTTTAAACAGTTATGATTTTAAATCCTGACTGCGATCATGTTGTCAGCCCAAGTGCATTGTATTTTGACTGTTATGATGACAATATTTATCTGAATAAGTTTGGAGCTAATCTGATTTGTTTACACCGACTTCATGCATGTCAGTTATCCATGCAGTATACTTCACATAAAACATGCCACTAGAGACAGCGCGTCACCCAGCTCCAAAAGCACTGGGAAACGACTATTATATCGCACCTGATTAGACCCGAGAATAGCGCTTCGGGTTAGGTGCTCCAGCTATAGCACTTGGATTAGACCCGAGAATAGCGTCCCCGGTTAGCTATATGTCAACTGATTAGACCCGAGAATAGCGCCCCGGTTAGCCTACTTATAACACTGATTAGGCCCGAGAATGGTTAGCTCTTATCATAAATAATTGTAAGGATAACATATATACTAAAAAAATTCCAGAAACTGGTGACGCAGTGCTCCGGTGGTCATGTGGTCATGAGTTTAACGCTTGTTATGGGGCGATCAGACCTGGGTTCGATCCCAGCTATACCTTCGTGTTTTTTCTTTTCTTTTTTTCTTCTAGATTTATATATTTTCAACAGTTTGGAGCGTGAAAAAGTTACGGACTAATGTCCAAAACTTTCAACCTCTCAGGGTTCTCATCAGGACCAAAAAAAAAAATCTAAAAAAAAATCTAAGTGTCTGGGTTACGCGCTCTCACTAAATGCATGTTCACATAAATGAGTGTCACTAGTTAGTGTCCAGGGGTGTCTAATCGAACAAAATCAAACTGAAAACCAATCAAACTCAATTGAACGATTGGCTTTCAATTGGGTTCGGCAATTGAATGTAATCATTTCTTGTGAGTTCAATTATGTTCGATTGCCGAACCCAATCGAAACGATTGGTGTTTGATTGAGTTTGATTACCGAACATTCGATTAGACACCCCGGGTAGTGTGCACAAGTCTGCAGAGAATGACAGAACTCGATGAGATCTTGCGTGTGTACTATAGAGGCATTTTTACTGACATTCATCACATGTACATGTAGTGTGACCCTCTCAAAAGAAACATACATGTATGTAACTCCACTGTGGTACACGTAAATGGCTGTTTTTCTCAACTCTCGAGTAACTAAAGTGAACTTCATTTGGCATGCAGCATAGAGATTCTGAGTGTGCCCCAAATAATTTATGAATGAAACTTGTGCATGCACGCAACAAACTCTGAAAACTGGACTGTCCTGTCAGCTTTGTTTGTTTATTTATGTATTTATTTATTTACAAACAATATTTATTCAGGAGCATCTAATTTAGCATGGCTAGTTTAAATAGAGCCCTGATTGACTTATAACAATAATAATTGAAGGGACAAGTGGAAAACTATGCTAAGTGAGCAAACGCGCTTTGCTCACTTAGCATAGTTTTTCCACTTGACCCTTCAATTAGTTACATTGTTTTAAAATGTTAGTTACATTGTGAAAAATAACTGATATACAGCTGCTGAAGACTTGACTGCCAATACATGTAGCATCATGGAAAAACTGACCAATTAGTTTCAATAATAATATTGCTACCAGTATTTTTTCCTTACATTTTGAGTCTAGTAGGGAAAGGGTTAATTATGTGATGTCAAAAGTGGCAACCATCTATCTGAAAATGATTTACCAAAATGCTGTAATATTTCAGCTTCAAGCCGAGCAGCATTAGACCAGGATTTAGATTCCATTCTGAGTGGTGGTGGTAATGATGGTAAGCTTTGACTTCTAAACAGTTTTCTACCTAGTAGGCTTTTAAGACCAGGCAGGTCTCTGTATCCTCGTCGCCATGTTGTGTGCCGAGCTGGTCGGTAAACAAAGGGAGATTGAATCGGATTAAACTATACAAATGTACGTGTACTTTATTCGGCCATTGCAATACAACATGTCCGGCCTCCTCTGCCGTGAACGTGGGGATCTGGGTCCTAATACACTACAGCCACCTGATTTCATTCACTGAACAATACTACTGCCGTGGGTGATACAGTTTCAGTCAAAAAATTAATTTTTTCGCACTCAAATTTCCAATGATTAATATATTACTTTTATTATTTTGAGGAATGCTTGACCAATTTTGATTGTAGTTCTCTATAAATGTCTCCCCTTATTGTCAAGTTCACGCTTAGTCCTCTTTGTTGTTTAGACACATTTGGTGGCAAGTTTCTCAGCAACAAACAAAGGCAAAGGGCCGTTCTGCAAAATCAGTAAGTTTTGGTCACAACATGACATGCAGGGGCATAGCCAGTCCTTTTCTCCCTTTATTAAAGCCGAGATCATTCATGATTGGGGCTCTTACAGTAATACATGTATTATCAGAGGATATATAAACTAGATTTGCGTGAAACAAAACTATTTCAAGTTTTAGACACCGTCTTTGCTTTCTTTAGAGCACAACCTTTGAGCATTTTTTTATACATATTGTTTTGAAAGTCATGATTTTATTTTTCAAAATCAAAACGTTGATAAAGGTGGGGATTCACTATTGAATTAAGTGAGCAAAGCAACAGTTAGAAGAACTTATGGCCTTTCAGCTACTAAAGAAAACATCACGGAAATTCCTGTTAAGCCCAGGCTTAATGGCTTAAAGGCTGGCTACGCCTCTGACAGGTAAGCAGGTGTTTACAATGGACAGTACAATCATGTACTTTCTAATAATTTATTGTGGCATTTTTATTTTGATTGAATGGTAAAGGTAAAAGTCCATTCCATTCCTAGGGTTCAAAGGAGCCACATACCCCCCCCCCCCCCCCCCCGACGAGGGCTTGTCCATCACAGGTTACCTCCCAGCATGTTTGTCAGGTCCCCCTAACAATTTGCTGATACATGTCCCCATTTATACCCGATCTGTGTGGATAGAAGAACTAAAGATACAGAGGAGTGAAGTGTCTTCCTAAGAACACGAACACAACAACCCCAGCCAGGGTTCAACCCAGACACTTACAATAGCGACCTTTAGATTGGAGTACGAGTACCGACTTTCGAATTTCAAATCAGTCACGTTCCCAGAGCCCTTGTTCCTCCCTGTTGCTGACCAGTAGAGAAGGAGGCTCTAGGGATCAAGATTGATGTTAGAACGTGTTGATGTAAACCCTGCGCACTTACTGTAGGTTTGAAAAGTTGTACTCATGCTCAATCTCGTACTCCATTCTCCGATCTAAAGGTCGCTAATGTACATGTAGATCCAGAATCCATTTTGTGAGGCCACTGTTGGGATCTCCCCAACTGTACATATAATGTTCTTTATTCCTGGGTTTTTTTTTCAGACTCCCGGCAAGAAAACATCTCTAACTTCAGGGTATGTGAATTAATATAAATATACGCAACCATCCACTGATTCATGACCAAGCCACCATGATGCTGGTCACATACATGCTGGATCACATACATACAATGTATGTGATACAATTCTGTAAACAAAATCATTTATTAATAATTAATACAAAAATTAAACTGAATTAAAGGACCTGTTCATGTACCATACTGTATACATTTACCGTAGAGTTCCGATAGTAGCGACCCTCGTTACTTTCGGAATTAGCAGCCTTTGGGGGTCGCTACTTTCGGGGGGTCGTTACTTTCGGGGGTCGTTACTTTCGGGAACAAAAATCGTTTACAAATAAAGCTGGCGCGAGCGAGGTTTACCGGGACTACCGCATGGGTGAATCAGCCGATATAGAGGAGATCGAGTTCTTCACTGACTCAGAGGAGGAAAGCTAAACTGCTTCGATTGTAACTGCATGACGCACCGCTGCGTTTTAGTCCTGTACCCCGTACCGGTATCTCAGTGTCATTTAATTGGAAGAAACACGTTCATGTTAATCGACGAAAACTATATAGAGTTTTCAATTTCAATTTGAAGAAACGTTCCTGTTGTTAATACGAAATTACGGTATAACCAGTTTAGTTCTTACATCGACTACATCAGTGAACTGATGTCACAGGACGAATGGTGGCATAAAGCTTCCCCTGTGTTGTAAATTAAAGTGCCTTATCGTGAACAATTTGTGACACTGCACGAACATATTATTGTACATTAACATTTTGGACTATTGATTGACAAATTAAAGGTATATACAATTTAAAAAACTTGGTCTCGCTACTTTCGGGGGGGGGGGTTTCTACTTTCGGGAGGTCGCTACTTTCGGGGGTCGCTACTTTCGGGATTTACTAGCGGCCACAAAAAATTGACGTTACTATTCGGGGGGTCGCTACTTTCGGGGGTCGTTACTATCGGAACTCTAGCGGTAGTACTGTAGCATTATAATTTATCTATTTTATTGATTTGTCATTCAATCCTCTGAAGAGGGTAGCATTTAAGAACATGACAAGTGACTTTTACTACATGTTGTTAATTAATATCACAGTCATGTATTTTTGTATAACAACACATGTACAAATGGGCTGTATGTGAACTTTTTAATTTTTGATAAGTGGAATGGGTGACTTGGATAAAGTGAATAAATGAAGACGCGCTCTCAAGTCGAAATACTCAGAAAAAAAATTCTGAGCTCCCCAATGGGAATCAAACCCATGACCTTCCAGGTGCCGGTTAGAGCGTCCAACCGGCACCTGGAAGGTCATGGGTTTGATTCCCATTGAGGAGCTCAGAATTTTTTTCTGAGTATTTCGACTTGAGAGCACTTCTTCATTTATTTTTTTAATTTTTGTTAGTGCTACGGATGATGATTTTTACAGTCAGTTTGGCACAAATGGCTGGGGATGGTTTTGATGATGATAATGATGACAATGAAGGTAAATATCAAATATCGCTGGGCCGTGTCCTGGATCAAGTGATTTTATTGCATGACACTTGTGCAATTTTAACAATGTTTTCAACAAGAAGGGCAAGACCTACTAAACCAGCCAAAACAAAAACTTATGCCACCTACTCAACCAATCAGATGCAAAAACAAAACCAATCACGACTTAGTCACACACGTTTTGCTGCACTTGGCACCAGCTACGTGTATTTGCTTTGAGGTCTCATTGGTTCATTTTGTTGTTTACGTTTATTGTACCACAATGAAGGAAGCAACGGAAAAGAAAGAAATATAAGGAAACTCCAACTAAGGAGGGGGGGCATTGGGGTGCTCTGAATACCGCAACACCGCAAAAAAAAAAAAAAAAAATCGAAAAACACCGCATCACCGCACGAAAAGTTGACGAAAACACCAGACACCGCAATATATTAAGCTACTTATAAATGAAGACGGCTTGCGACTGGCTGCTGAAGCATAAAATATTAACTGGACAGTAGTATTAAAACTATACTGTGTTAAAAATTAACAGGTTTAACAAAGGTATGTGCTTTTTTAATAAATAAACACGGGTTAACGAAGATATAGAAGCTATAAATTTAGTTCTGACAAGGACGACCAAGGGTCGACGATTATTGTACAAGGGTCCAACAAGAAACCGTAACATCGCAAATAATTTCGTTTCACCGTACACCGGAGGTTTAAAAACACAAACAACGCACACCGCAGGATTTGAGATCACCGCAATACCGCAATGTGGGATTTTATTCACCGAAATACTGCATAAAAAACTGAGCAACACCGCAACACCGCAAACCCCAATGTCCCCCTCACTAAGGTGGTGGTAGGGTGGTGGGTTAAAAAAAGGCGAAGCCCTGGGTCACAGAAATAAAGGCCCTGAAAGTGTGATCCATCACGCGTGCGGTTTGATCCATAGCAACAGAAGTAGCATGTGTGACCTTCCACACATCAGTGGGATGCTCTACCGCGCACTGAGCTGCAAGTACAGGAGTGGGAGTAGGTCATATAACTAAGTTGAAATGTGAGTAACACCCTGCATACTGCTAGGATTAGTTACATACCAGTACAATGTAGTTCACATAATATTATAATTATTATATTAATTCTAATAATTTTGTCTTGAAGCAGTCACTCTCTGAAGCAGATGCCAAGAAAATGGCCGACAGCTTAGCTGTGAGTAATTCAAAACTGCTACAGTCGAACCCCTATTAAGCGGAAACCTATTAAGTGGCCAACCCCTACTAAGCGGCCAGCTATCAAAGTCCCAATATCAGTATAATACTGTAAATAAAACCCCTATTAAGCGGCCGACCCTATTAAGCAGCCACTTGCCATTTCCCCTAGGGTGGCCGCTTAATAGGAGTTCGACTGTATTATTAAGCAATTTAATGAATTCTGCCAATAATTAATTATATTTAATAATAACAAGGGTGTAGAATGATAAAATTTGAGACTCATGGATGACCAAGTTACATTATTTTACAATGAGAATCTAAAACATACTAAAAAGAGTGTACCGATTTCCAGGTAAGTTCTATGAATCATGTATTAACTTATTAATAATTTAATGATATTTCATCCAGGGTCTGGATGATATGGAGTCAGATCTGTTTGGTGGATCCTTGGGAAAGAAAAGCACACCAAGCAAACCTTCCAAGCCTGCGAAGACTGCATCAGAACAGAAGAAGAGAGGCACTGATAGTAAACTAACCCCTACTGCAGACTCCACAAAATCCAAGACAACTTCTGCATCATCTGCAAAAAGTATGTCACTGACAACAGACAGATTGAAACTGACAACAACTGACCAATCACTGTTTACAGACTTTATACAAGTCTTAGAGCGGTTTTCATTTGAGTGCCGTAAAACCAAAACCATGATTGGTTTGGGTTTAGCATCTGATTGGTTGAGTAGATGGCGTGAGATTTTAAACCAATCACAGAACGTAAGCAAAACAAATTTCGGATGATTACTTTCAATACTCAATTGAAAATCGCTCTAACAACCAATAACAACAGCAAAACTGACCAATCAGTTTCTAGACTAGAGACTTGACACCATGGACTAACAACACTTTTCACGTGACTCTGAAGACGACTTCTGCTCAGGTTGTTGACAGAAACGTCAGTCACCAGGCGACAACAGTCCTTTTCAGGACTACCCTCACCTGGGTGATCACCCTTTAGAAGAACTACAGGATATTCTTGGGTTCAAACCTTTTACTATATAATTTTATTTTCTACAGCTAATCTGCTTATAAATTAAGTCAATTATTTTTTTTACTGCAAATATTGTTTGATGGAGAACACTAACAAAACTGGGATAGCTGGAGAACACTGCCAAACAAAAATTTTGAAGAAATTAAAACCTTGTTCGAAAGTTATATCCAATGCAATAATTTTTCTGAGTTCAACTACAGTGAATTAATTTGCCAGAATTCAAAGATTTACAGTATTATCCAAGGTTTAATACTGATTATTATTATACACTCAGCTGGTGAGTCTTCGGAGAAAACAGACACAAAACAAGATGCTGGTGTTGCTGCCAAACCAAAAGAAGCACAAAAGCCAAGAAAAAAGTTTGATTTTGGAGGTGCGTGACATAATTTTTGTCCAATACTTTGAGATGTATTTTGATGTAACATTTATAAATTAAACCCTAAATACTAGTCTGGATTAAAAACCAATAATGTTTTGTCACAATTCCCATCATTTGGGCATTGAAGTTTACTTTGCTCTCCATGTAGGAATTATTCATTTATTAAATGGGTAGGCAGCAAAATTGCAGTGGAATCCTGATTTCTCGAACCTCGAAGGGAGAAAAAAAAAATTGGTTCGAGAAATCGGGAGTTCGAAATATTGGGGGTAAAATTACAGTGACATGAATCCAAGGGAAACGACTTTTTGGTTCAAGTTATCAGGGGTTTGAGAAATCGAGGTTTGAGAAATCTGGATTCCACTTCTATTGTTTATAGCAAACCTGACAAAATGCTAGGGGTAACCCTACATGTAAGGTGTGGACTGTAAGCATCCCATCCAGAGGAGTACACTGTAGCAATATTATCAATACTCCTTACCACATTATGCTATTGAAACCAGAGATTCACCTTAACCTTTAGTGATTGCAACAGAAGAGCTAGCAGGGCTATACACTCTGGTAAATAATTATGCATAAATTATTTTCAATGCTAACATTGACATAATTTCAGAGTTTGATGAAGATGATCCCTTAGCTGGTCTTTTGTCTGATGAAGATGACGATATTGATCCAAAAACCTAAACCTAAACCTAAAAAGTCCACAACTCCCAAAGAAAACAGGCTCAGCAGGAATATCCAGTCCAAGGTGTGTTACCCATCAGGGTCACCTGGCCGGGTTCAAAGCGATTAAGCTAATCTAGGATTAGCACCAACTTTGAATTTCAGTTTTGCAACTTTGGCGGGGACAGAAATTTGGAATTTTTTTTTGGCTGTTGACTAATCTTAAACAGTCCAAAACATCAATAGAAAAAACACGAGAAATTTATTAAATTAAGAGAATTAAAAGCTTGATTTAACTTTTAATCAAAGGATTAGCGCAGACTTTTGGAGACAATGCATCAGGTTGTTCAAAGGACGATTAAGATAATCCAGGATTAGTGTGAATATTGAGTTCAGTTTTGTAACTTTTCAGTGAGGTTTTCTGTTTATAATTTTTGTCCTTCAGTTTTGGCGTAAACTCCACAGAACATTAGAAGCAAAAAAAAACACTGTTTATACAAGATAAATTATGCCTTGATTGACTTTTAATCCAGGATTAGAGTTAATCAACTTTCGAACAACTACTGTCCCTGATTTTAAATGATTTCACTCAGATCAAATCAGTAGAGTGTTGTTTTGTGATTTAGTTATATAACAAATTAAATAGATTATAAATTTTAAGCTAATGATCTGTTCGGTTTGTAACATTTTAGACTCAACTGAAGAAAGGCCAAAGTCCTCAAGAGGCCGGCAAGCAGCCAATCAGGAGTCCTGCAAGTGTACCATCACCCCCTGTCACACCAGAACATCAACCTGCTCACAGGAGGGACAAAGCTGAAAGTGGAACTGTATCTTCCCCTCCTGGATCTCCAGCAACAACAGCAGATAGCAGGGGGGGAGATGTGAGATCTTCCCAGTTACCCCTAAAGACAAAGGACTGCGAAAGTCTGCTGGTAACTAATTAAAAATCAGACTACAAGAACACGTTTTTTATGAGCCAATTGAGTTGACTATCACTCATAAAAAACAAGGGCGAGTAGTCTAATATATTATTTTAGTAAACACGATAAACAGTAGTAATCATTAACCTATAATTAATTTTGTGGTATTTTCAAAGCCAAGAATAATTTTCACTTTTAAAGGCAATTTGTTCATGACTGTGGTCTATCAGCAATACCTGAATTTCAGCTGTCTCCTCTGTCGCTTACTCAGGTTAGAGCACTCAGGCCACCGGGTCATTGTGTTGTGTTCTTGGGCAAGAAAAACTACTCTTACAGTGTAAATGGGTACCAGCGAGCTGTTTAGGGCAGTCTGACAAAATGCTGGGGGTAACCTACGATGGACTTGCATCCCATACAGGGGGAGTAGCAATACTCCTAGTCGGCTTCATACTACAGAAACTGGGAGGAGCTCTGGTCTGTTGAGTGACTTGGCTCCAATACGGTTTTACTTTACTTACATGTACATGTATTGTTAGGCTTTGACATTTTGAGATTCAACCAATCAATGTTCTGGCATCAACCTAACTGTATTTTATTGTTGGTTTAAGCTGGGAAAGCAAAACCAAGCAAAGAAGAGATCAATTTTTGATTCAGATGAAGATCTACCAGGCCTAGATGATTCCGTTGAAAAGACACAGAGAGATTTCACCCTCCCCATCTCCAAGATCAAAGCCTGAACGTATCAGCAGAAAGAAAAGTCAGGAGTCCTCTGGGGACATTTTTCGGTGATGATAATGATCTGCCTGACACAGGTACAGTGTACTTGCATGCAATGAAAACATGAACTGCATATGGTCCATGTACATTTTGCAAAAGAAGGTCTGTTTCTGCTATGCCTACTCACTTCTTGAACAGTGTCATAGCTCCAAACTGTTAAAGGAGCTACATGTATGTCCATGATGTTTTAAAATCATTTTTGCGAAGTGCAAATTAAATCACCTTTAAGCTGAAGAAAGCCTCAGAATAATAGGTTACTGACTGGAGGTAGAAAAACATAAAATAGGCGATAATAAACCAAACAGGAACAAGGATGGTTGAGGATAGAGAAGATTTAGACGGATTGCGAATGACGAACTTGAAAAAAATGGCCAATCCATGACGTAGCTCCTTTAAACCTACCCCTGTGAACATAATTATACAGATGTGTATCTTCTTTGTATGATACACTATATACGCCCCCCCCCCCCACCCAGGGGCTATCCAAATTGCAGAGTACTAGGTGCTATATGCATGGCATATTTTGTACTCTACTGAACTGTATTTGACATTTTATTTAACAGAAACCAGAAGTGACAGTCCCTCAAGAAATTCTCGTTTCAGTTGAACGTTAGGTAAAAAAGAGAAAGATGAACCTAAAAAACAAGTTCCTAAATCACTGGACGACTTCATGGCTAATATCAGCGGGAAACCACCTGCAGGAAGTACAGCAAGCAAGAAAGGTACATGTATGGCTGCTAGCAACTACAGTCAACTATCTTACAGACTCTGTTTTTCATCAATAGTGTGTTCATAAAAATGATCTTCCTTTGTAAAGTTATTTACTCTAGAGTGAAGTCTTGCTTTTTACAGTGAACATGACGCTACGTTGCCACTCGACAAAGTTTTTGATTATTTTTGACATCTTTTTGACAACGTGTTTACGACTTTCGGATGGGTTCCGTTTGACTTGATCAATCAAATTCCAAGGAGTGTTGGAGGCGGAGTCGTGAAATTTGAATGGTTTTAGTTTCTAGTCTAGTTCAAATGTGGCGCCACAAAACAGAACCCATCAAAGTTGTCACAAGATGTCAAAAATTAATCAAAAACTTTGTAGAGTGGCAACGGTAGCGTCATCTTCACTGTAATAGGCCTGAGCATACAGAAGTCACATGCAGTTACCATGCTCTAATCTTCGCGCTCAATTATTTTAATGAATGTCTGTATTACAGTGTCCAACCCTACATCCGACGAGTCGTTCCAGTTTGGAGGCTATATGCCTTCTGCAGCCGCCAGCAGCCATATCACGTGGCCGAGGGGGTCTGGACCAGACCAGACACAGCTCCCAGCTCGACCAAGCGTTCCGTGAGGTTTTCAGATGTATACTGGGACTTGGTGATGAGCTGTTTGGGAGTGAGCGACCCTCTACAGCTCCGAGTGAAACGATCACCCAGAAGGCAATCAAGGAGTAGAGAAAAAAGATGAAAACATCAATGGATCATGATTTAGATGATAATAGGAAACAAGAAGAAGTGAACAAGCCGACCAGAAAGGACACAAGGAACAGTGGTAGGTATCTTTTATAAAATAATAACAGTCTATAAAGTCTACCTAATGGTTCACCAGTGCTGGTGCTTACATAGCCTGAGATCAGGCTCCTAAAGAAAATTGGTGAGCAAAGCGAGCCAAGCGTGGCCTGGGGCGGGAACGAGGACCTGCCCCAGGTCGCGCTCTTTAGGAACCTGATCCCAGGCTGGTGCTTAGCAGTAACTCCTGTTTCCGTATCAGTGAAATTTGACATACAGTCGAAGCTCCCGTAAGCGGACACCCTCGGGAGGCAGAAAAAGTGTCCGCAACTGGAGCTGGCCGCTTACGGGAATGGATTCTCGTAAGCGGCCACTAGCAGTATAAGGGATAGGTGGCCGCTTACAGGAAGCTTGTAGCACTTACATAACATATTAATGCGAAAAAAATACAAAAACAAAACAAATGACAAACAAATATGAAGACAAAGAGCGGTGTGAAGTTCATTGGTTATAATAGGAATCGTGCTAGAAGTCTATACATGTAGTTATCGACTCCTGTAGACCTCTGATTTTGTGAAAGTCATTACAAAACTGCTTTGATAATGATGTGCTGCAATGTTTCGTAGGTTCAGAGGAAGCCAGGTTGAACCAAACAAGAATCCACCAGCTGGATAAACCAAAAGACGACAGGACACCGGCTGCACCAGGTAACGCTGTGTCATTTAAAGGAGTTACGTCACAGATGACGCATCTTGAAAAAATTGGCCAATTTTTTCAAGTTCGTCAGTCGCAATCTGTCTTAATCTTCTCCATCCTCAACCATCCTTGTTCCTGTTTGGTCTATTATTACCTCTTTGGTGTTTTTCTACCTTAGTAAACTATTATTTTGAGGCTTTCTTCAATTTGAAGGTGATTTTGCACTTCGCAAAATGACTTAAAATATCGTCAGGTGGCGTAGTTTTGTGTCGCCCTTAACGCTATGTTTCTGTTTACAGCATCAAAACCAAGTGGAGGCGGTGGGGGAGTACTGGTTAGGACTGGGTGGGTGGCGGGGACGACGATGTGGGCCTGGATCTTAATAATGCTTCTCTGAAAACCAGCACGCCATTTCCTGGAGAGGAGCAAAAAGGACTCATCAAATGCACCACAAGGTATAATTTGTGTTTCTGTCATAATATTGTTATAAATAATTATTGTTTGAACAACTCTCCATTTTTTATAGGCTCGATTACCAGCCGCTGTTTGGGAAAATGAGCCACGCCCTTCCCTTCATTCCTCTTCTCGGGAGGAACGGAGGACCGGACTCGTGAGAGCGTCGGAAATCAAGCCTACTTTTTTCATAACTCCTCTTTTCTTTCACAACTTAAATAAATAAGAATAAACAACTTTATTGAAGTGGTCAGAGGATTTAGCACTGCTGTGCTAATTGTGGACACTGTTAATCAACAAACAAATGTTGTAAATAGAACATAAACTTGTTAAGAATCCCAACTGGTGGGAGGCTGTCCAGTTGGCTATTTTACAAAGCGTGGCAGAGGAGTTGAACTCGGGACTACCGAGAACAAATCCAGCTAGTGGCAGGGTGGAGGATTTGAACCAGGGACCTCCAGATTTCAATCCAGGGCCCGGTTGTTCCACTTGATAGTAATTTATCTGGTGGATAGCGTTATCCACCCTTTGAACAACCGGGCCCTGTGCCCTAAAACCACTCAGCCACACCGCCTCCTCTTAAGCTTGTTGTATTCTTGCTCCGTGTTCAGGCCCCCCTGATCGTCCAAGAGAGACAATCGTCACCACCAAGAAGAGCTGGCCGGCGCCGGGGGGACGGTGATAATGATGAGTTCTTACGCATGCTGGGAATCACGCCTGATGAACCTATCAAAACCAAACAGCCGGAATCAACTGATGATAGTGGAAAGTAAGTTTTCACTAATCATATAAAGTTTGACTTTTATTCGAATACAAAGTGCAAGAAGATGAAAATTGTTAAATGGGTGACTGGCTGGTTGGCCAACTGACTGACTGACTGGACTGACTGACTGACTGACTGACCTGACTGACTGACTCACTGACTCACTGACTCACTGACTCACTGACTCACTGACTCACTGACTCACTGACTCACTGACTCACTGACTCACTGACTGACTCACTGACTCACTGACTCACTGACTCAACTCACTGACTGACGAGGGGCTGACTCACTGACTGACAGGACTGACTGACCGGACTGACGGACGGACTGACGGACGGACGGACGGACGGACGGACGGACGGACGGACGGACGGACGGAAGAACTTATTGACCGACTGATTATTGATTGATTGATTGATTGATTGGTTTCTTCAGATCGTCTTTGTTGCCATGGGAGTCACCCGGAGGCAGTCCCAGAAGAGGAAGGCGGGTGGCGTGATCAGGCAAGTCCGCAGAGTTCGCTTGATGAACCGGATCCTGCACCCAGTCAGGGTGCTCTGGATAGGCCACATCAGGGGGGTCCCCTGGATAACGAGGAAATTAGACAGAGAGGTATGGAAAATAAACGCCAAGCATCTATACAACCAAGACACAACAAGACCTGCAATCGAGCAGCAGCCGGCTGATCGACAAGCTCGCGGCAAAAACCAACCACAAGCACAAGATCAGCCTGGATCACAACAGTACAAATGTTGTTCCTTCTACAGCACCAGTTGCTGTACCGCATGTACCACCCCCTGAGTCAATTCCACTACAACCCGGCCCTCCCATCCACAGCAATACTCACCACAGCAGCCTTATACAATCCAACCATCCCCCCTCAGAGGCTAACATTCCATCGTCAATGGGAGTCCAACCCTACCCCCATCAGTCGTATCCTCACCAGCCCCTCTCCAACGTACAGTACCCATCTACTCCTTTTGCTTCGCCTGCCGGTCAGAATCCGCCCCAGACCCTTCACTACCAACCTCAATACCAGTCCCCCTGCTGGATTTCAACCATCGCCCCAGATCCTTCAACCGTCGTCGCTGGAGCGGCTTGAAATGACGAAATTGAAAGCTGAGAGTGAGCTGCAGCAGAGTCGACTGATGGAGTACGAGGTGGTGAATCGACCAACACGAGCAGCAGAAGACGCGACTGGAGGAAGAAGTGAAGGAGCTGATGAAGAGAGTTCACGAGATGGATGGTGTCAGGCACAAGAAAGTATCTGGACGCTGGAGTAAGGTGTCAGAGCTGGAAAGAAAGGTGAGAGTTCTTTCTTTATGGCGGCGTTACATCCAATCTCCTTTTTCACCTTTTTCACGCGCGGTTAAACGCTCGAGCATGCGCAAAAGGCGTAATTCAGGTAGCCCGCGCGCCAATTTCCCGCGCAAAATTTTGAAAGAAAACCATTGCAACAACCCGAAATCAAAACTTTGATAGTAATTTGCGAAAGGAAACAAGTAGGTAAAAGGAGAAGTTTTAGACTTTCAAACAAAAAGTTCAGACAGTATATTTCCAGCATTCTGTTGATTTACCATTTTTTTTGGATGTTTACCATAAAAGTTAGACGTGCTTAAAACATGGTGTAATCATGAGGTTTATCGGCGTAGTTTATTTCTGTTTAACGTTTGACCGCGGTGGAGTCGCCTTCACAGCTGTTATTTTGGTCCCCGTCACGCAACGCTTCTCCCCCAAAAAGCGTTGTGTGATGACAAATAACGGCTAAAATGTTAACAATAGATCTACCACAAATTATAAATCTAAACAAACTGCACACTACAGAAGTCATAAATTTGTGACCATTTTTTATTGTTTTAAACACTCAACGCTATTGTCAATTTGCAAAGAATTTGCTTTGTGGCTGGCCTTGGTTGGAGTAGTCGCACTATAATGTAACTTGACTGCTTTGACCAGTTGCTGACCAGTTTAACAAACATTAAACAAGCGTTACTTTTGACTTTCTTATTAGGTTCGGCGTTTAGAACTTGAGCGGGAGCAATTGTTGACTACGATTCGAGGCACTGAAAACAGACACAAGGATGAACTGGCAAATATTGATACTTCTCACAAGTAAGAAAGGAAGCAATAAACGGGGTGCTATTTATTTTCTTTGGTGTTTAAAGGGATCACTGTCCTGGCGCAATTGGTCAAAACTGTTATAAATGCACGAAATGGTCCCTAAATTTATGGAATAAGAACTTAATAAACTCTAACTAAATGATAAAAAGCAATTTCTTGACGAAATTCCAACAAGTCCAAAGTTTTTGTTGCTCTTCATGCGATTTTCTATACTTATTATTATTATATTTTCAACCGTGAGGTATTTTTGAGCCTTTGACGTCATTTCTCTAATTCGCAACCAAGCCTTGGAACAAGGTCAAGTAATGGCGTCCATAAATTCTTGGAAATAAAAGTCCAAAAAATAGACTTCTAATGTTTCGTGATGGATGAAATTTGGCAAGATGAGTGAGAAAGTCATCTTGTACTCGAAAATGTAAAAAAATGAATGAATATCAACAATTTGATCGTAGGGGCACTTTAAAGGAGCTACGTCACAGATGGCGCATCTTGAAAAAATTGGCCATTTTTTCAAGTTCACCATTTGCAATCCGTCTTAATCTTCTCCATCCTCAATCATCCGTGTTCCTGTTTGGTGTATTATCACCTCTTTGGTGTTTTTCTACCTTAGTAAACTATTATTTTGAGGCTTTCTTCAATTTGAAGGTGATTAAAATGACTTAAAATATCGTGACATAGCTCCTTTAATGTTTCTGTAGCTGATTGTTTGAGTTTATTTATCTTTTGTCACAAGATCTCACTTGAAGACTTTGGAAGACTCTTATCAACGCCGCGAACAAAGACTAAAGGACGAGACAGACCTGATCATCCAGCAAACAGCGACAAGTTTAAAAACGTGCAAATGGAAAAAGCTGACTTACAAACAACAAACAACCGAAAACTTTCAATTCTAGAGACAGCGAAAAACAACGAGATAGGGACGTTAAAAGACCCTTCATCGCCGAGCGTTGGAACAATTTCGCGCCGAACATGAAGATGAGATCGCGCATCATAAGAAGGCTCAAAGAACAGGAGGTGTCAGCGGCTACCAGCGCGCATGCTCACACCAAGTCGCTCCAGTCCCTTATGGACCAAGTGTTGAGCTCGACTCGAGAAGTGAGGCGACTTACGACAGAAGATCGAAGTCACCCATAAGAGTGGTTTGGAAGAGCGCGAACTCTCCGCCAGGGCCCGGGACGAGTATCTGAAACAATTACAGGAGAGGTTACATAGGCATCAATCTGAAAATGAGGAGCGAGAGGACCAGGTTACAAGGCATGTAAACGTCATCATATGTTCTAATGGGGGGGGGGGGGGGGGGAGAAGACGGGATTGATTCTGATTTTTGTGATTGGGAGCTAGGGCTTAGGGGCTAGGACACGCTATTGCAGGAAATGATTACACATATTAACCTATATTATATGGCCTAAGCTTCCACGAGTCTCCTGTAGGCTCAGTGGTAGAGCGCAGTGGTAGAGCGTTCGACCGGTGTGCGGAAAGTCATAGGTTCGGCTCCTGTTGGGAGAACTCGGAAATTCGGTAGCTTGTGTCACTGACTGATAAAACACCTTTCTCTGATTACATTTTGTTCTTAATTACGAGATCTACGCTTAAAAAACAAGGAGGATAACTCATGACATTGGCCTGGGGCTAAAAAAGTTCGAATTGTGGTGCGATGTTGTTCATTATCAATCTTTTTTTTTAAATCTGTGTGGTTTGCCTCCCAGCAAAGTGTTTCCACGACACAATAATAGAGCAGTTTTCAATTGAGTGTCGTAAAACCGAAACCAAAGCAATTACACTGGCCAGTCATAACAAACGAAAACAACACAATGAACCAATGAGAACTCAAAGAAAATTCACGTGACCCGCGGCGCAAGCGCGGGAAAACGCGTACGACCAAGTCGCGATTGGTTTTGGTTTTGCATCTGATTGGTTGAGAAGG
The DNA here is from genome assembly GCA_029204205.1 of Desmophyllum pertusum. Taxonomy (NCBI): domain Eukaryota; kingdom Metazoa; phylum Cnidaria; class Anthozoa; order Scleractinia; family Caryophylliidae; genus Desmophyllum; species Desmophyllum pertusum. The sequence goes on from MU826399.1 coordinate 198,610, forward strand.
TGGCGCGAAGTTTTTTTTTTAAACCAATCACAGAGCGTAGTAAAGTAAAACCAAAGCAATTCCTGATTATTTTCGACACACAATTGATAACACTTTTCCTCATGCACTTTCTCAACCACACCTTGTGTATCTTACAGGCCTGGTTGCCAAGATGGAACTGCACATGCGCGAGCAGTCTCGTCAGGTTGATCAAGAGAGATGGCGTCTGTCTCAAGAGGAGTCTCGACTGAAAGCGCTTCAGTCTGCTCTGGAGGACGAGCGGAGAATCACAATGGAACAGCTCTCCTCACAAAGAGCTGAGGTAAATGATCAAAAATTAATTTCTCCTACAATATCAGTGCACTGTCAAGCAAACAGGTGATGAGAATAAGGAAAGTCGTCAACTAAGAGATATTGTCTTGATGTACAACCAATTCTCAAAACCTAACATTGAAAGAAATGTATGGAATTCGGTAAGGAGAAGTGATATTTTGAGGTTAGGACTGCAAGGGTGAAAACAGATAGGGCTACTCATTCCTTAGGTGAAATAATGTTCTCTGGGTGATAGTTTTGCCGTATGACACGACCTATTTCCATGGTAACTGCTCCCTATACTGGTTTTCCAGCCTGTGTAGATAAGATTAGGCAGTTTATTTCCATTGTAACTGCTCCTATCTAGTTAAACTTACTGGAAGAATGAGTGGTTTTCTAGCCTGCGTAGATTTGGCAGATTTAGTAAAAACATTGATGCGAGAGTGCGCGGAATAGTCCTGGGCACTACTTGATTTCGACTTTCCGATGCTCGCGCTGTCGTCCTCGCCGTAAGATCCGTCAGTACGGCATTTCACAAGTTTCACGTCGTGACCGGTACAAGGGCGTTCTAGATCCTGTGTGCGAACCATCGTCAAAACGTCGCATTGTCTTTGCTAAATCTGTCTGATTCATAGCGGCGAAGACGACAATTGTCCGTAATACTAAACTGAATGATGTCACAGAGCCGTTCATTATGCTGGCAAATAGTGCAGTTACTACATGGGATCATGGTAAAGCTGCATTCGGGCCAAACTGGCCCACACTGCTGGAGCTTATCCCGGTTTCTGTAGCATGAAGCCGACTAGGAGTATTGCTACATCGCAGGTCACTCCCAAGCATTTTGTGGCCGGTACCCATTTATACTCTTGTGTGGAGAGAGGCACTGTGAGAGTAAAGTGTCATGCCCAAGAGCACAACACAATGATCCCGGCCAGCGCTCGAACCCGGACCGTTCGGTGGCCTTATGGTTAGCGCGTTTGGACTCCGGACCTCGTCTCCCGCTACATAGGATCATACTTGCTGCCAAACCCTGTGTTGACTGTATCCAATTTTTTTCCTGTTAGGTGCAGCGCGCCCGTGAACGATCTGGTGCGAGAACAGAGAACCACCATGACTCAGATACGAAGAAACGGCGGTCATTGGCCACAGAACGTGCCCAGCTCTCCTCGGCTCACAGAGACCTGATTAGTAGAGAGAAGATGAAGACTGAGACGAGCGTACAGGTAAGAGTGCTTTCCGTTTGTCTGGTCAAATTTATTCATTGCCTAGTGACGTCATCAAACACGCTCGTCGCATGCGTGGAACACGCCTCCAATCAGTTTTCAGCGGGACTGCAGTCGGAACTATAATGGACAACAACTGAAAAAGCCGAATAAATGATCGTCGTTTGATTTTGTCAGTTCAACTAATTTTGAAAACCGCTGCAAGACAAAACAGATTCTTCTTCACTGTGTACAGTAAACTCTCGCCTTGCGGACGCCCCGTCATTACGGACAAAATTCAGCCCTCCACCCGGCGAAAGCTATAGAGGTTTGACTGAAAATTACTCCCGCTATTACGGACTCCAACTACGTCCCGAGGGTGTCCGCTATAACGAGAGTTAAGACTGTACTTGATATCTCGAAGTCTTTTTTCATTTCCTGATTTTTCTGTTATCTTTATTTTTTACTTTTTTTGTACGTTTTAGGCCGAGGCTGACCTGGGAGCTACTGCGGTGAGGATTAAAGAAGACACCGCTGCCCTCAGTGTACGGGAGGCTCAGGTGAAACAGGAAGAGGAGAGACTGAGGAGAGATAAACAAGAGTTCGAGCGACGGCGGGGTGGATTTGACGAGGAAAGGACAGGATTGGAAAATTAGGACTGGAAGTACAGAAGAGGTCACGGGAGATTGAGGAACTTTGCTCGGTAAGGCGCTGTTTTCCTAGCTTTTACTGTCTGAAGCGGCTACATTAATAACCAACCGTTCCTCTTTCGGGCTTCATTTTGTGTCACGAAATGAACAAGTACCTTTGGTAAATCTCCAATGACCATTAACCAATCAGAAATGCGCGAATACTCGCGGGCGCACCATAAGTTACCCGTCAGCATCTCATGATGAGTATGTGTCCTGTTGCTTAGCAACTTCCACTAAATGCGTGCTCTTTTCCCAGGATGCTGGTCGGGCGCGTGATGAGGGCGAGCAAGCCCTGGAACTAGCAGAACGTGTGCGAGTGAACGCTGAGGGTCAACGAGCTGAATCTGAAGGAATGTTCCTGGTCGTACAAGAGAAAGAACGACAGCTGGCGCAGGTATCTTATTCTACTGATATCAATACATTGTCAAACAGGACAGTTGATGCAAATAAAAATGTCAACGAGGATATGTTGTCTTGATACTTATCATCAAAATCTCAGAACTAATATTATATTTATATTTATGTAACTTATGACGCCAAGCAAACTGTCTTAACAACTTTCGGAGGACTCACGAATGTTCTCGATAAGTTTTGATTGGACAAAAAGTATCGGAAACTCTTCGCGAGCTTCTACGAGGATTTATCGAAGAACGGCACTTGTTCCTCCGACTGAAATTGAAACGCAAAACAAATTGTTATTTCAAGTTGTGTTGGTGGCTTTTTCAGTTCCCACTTGTTGGGTGTACTGGAATGAAATCGGGTTTTTTTGTTTCTTTAGCTGCAACAATGGAATCTTGCAATAATAACTTTCTTTAGAAATCGAGGCTCACTTACATATATATCTCTTATCGCGTTCACCAGTTTCGTGTGTGTCAGCTTCCTGCCATCAGGGATTGGGAGAAGAGAGAAAGAGGGAAGGAAGCCACCTCCCTGATCTCTCCCTATTCTTTTTTCTTTATCCACGCGGTTTTTCTTCCTTACCTCAACCCGATTGCGCCTGTTCATTTCAAAGCTCGATTCCTTTGTGTTGCTAAGTGCAACGTTTATGTTACTAGGATCGTCTTGCTATCGCGCATGAGCGGCGTTTACTGGAGAAGGACAAGCAGACAGGGCGGTGTTGGCAGTGCGAGGGACGGCGAACCAGTCCTGCAGAACAGATACATGTTACAGGTAAACCTATACAACACCAGCCGTAAAACTCAATTCAAACTTTGCTCTGATCCTAGATTACCGTGAAAAGCACTCCGTATTCTTTTCGTTCGTCGCGGAATTCATTGCGCAATCTTTCAAACGAGCTAATAAACATTCCTCAACTCATCCTTGTTTTGCCTGCATGACACATAAGACCTCAGCGAGCCAATAGAACGCCTTCTTAAATAGGACGCTACAATCAGTGTCACAAATTGTAAGGACACTCGCCCCAGGGCGCGCGCCTTTGTCCATTTCCTTTGCAATTTTGTGGGCCTGTGGTGGGAGGAAAAGAAGATTATACTGATAGTGGTCAAGCAACGTGGCAAAGAGCTAGAAGTACAAGAGACGTACTGACTGGTAAAGGCAACTGACCAGGGAATATTTAGCGGTGGTGATATCTTACAAGTGCTGATTCGAGAATAATGCTTTTGGTGGGAATTTCCGTTCAGTATTCGAGATTACTGACTCTTGTATCGGGAAATTGTCAGAGAATGCAGGACGCTATTGGTCTATTTATGTCATTTTCGGGACTATTCCGAAAATGTTCTTACGAACAACACTATTACTGTATAATCAACTCTTGCTGGAGCTGTCAAGCGCCGTTAATAAATCATGAACAGTTTATATCGCTAACTCTTCAGACACCGGCGATGGATTACATTAGTCAAATAATACATGTTCCACCGTTTTCCGATTGTGGTTCGACTGGGATTGTCGCCAGCATTGTCCCGTGGATATTGCATGATAAAAATGGAGACTTTCCGATATCCATTTTAGAAGATGATAAGATCAGGTGTCTGTTCGTTTGGGAAATCTTGTACTTCCTGTGCGCTTTCAGCATGGAAGACGGATAAGGTCACGTTATTTTAGACAATTCTGTTTGTACAAACCAACCTTGAAATTATGACTTGAAACTGTAGAAGAACGCCAAACTGAACGTGATACTCGGAAGCTAAAGTGGAGTGTAGATGGTCAAAACTGGCCAGTATGTCGAGTCGACAAAAGTCACGTTTAGCGCTATTTTTATGAAAAGTATTACGTGGAGAGCCAACGTTACCCCCCCCCCCCCCCCCTCTCCTTTCCCCTGTCCAGGCTGCCAAATCATCGGCATTTTTTGGTTTGCCTGTTGTTGCTGGGGGAGGAGGGTAGGGGGAAGTCGGTCTAAGAAATATAGGCTGCTATTCCTTTCATGGCTCAAATTTATAGTGAACATAAGTATCTCAACAGTTTTGTCCATGATTTCAGCCGATTTTGGCTTCCCCAACGGACTACAATTATTGTCACAAAGGGTGGTTAAGACAATGTTAAACTGGTAGACGTTATAACTGATTGTATAGTATATATATAGTATAAATGCTACTAGCTTGAACTTGAATTGACTTTTACATTCACAGATTCGCCCGCAGTGGACACGTCAGTCCTACCCACCCCTCCTACAGATGTCTGCACCTGGCACTCCTGATTTATTGGTTAACACTCTTGAGTTGAAAAGAACACTTCGGAAGTGGTCCCACGACAAAGAAAAGGTAATGTATTGCCGACATAGAGTTGAAATGATAAAACATTTGCCAAGCGATAATGAAGCTTCCTAGTGAGTTCCCAAAGACTTTGCTCTGACGAAGGGCTAACGCTCGAAACGTCAGCTTCTAGAAATTCGCTACGGCGGTTAATTTACCTTTATCAACTTCGAGTTGATAATCAACAAAGTTCCCAGAGTTTGTTATTGTTCAGTAGTATGATCTTACCCTGGGAATCAGAGATTTCCCCCCGGGGGAGGGGGACTCCCGTATAAATTGACGGAGGTGATTGTCGTACGGGGCTTGGTGGCCGCTTAGGGTGTTTAAATGACCACAGTTAGAGTTATAAAGCCTTAGAATTGGTACCTCTTAGGGGTGAAAATGAATCGAGCCAAACCCACAAAACAAGATTCGGTACCTTTTTAGGGGTTCCTTTCAAAATTTCAGACGATCAAATAACGAGTGTAAAGGAGACTACAGAGATCGTTACGCAGAATAGTTTTGTGTAATTTTTCAGAGGATGGCAATGAAGACAATTTTGTCAAATTTATTTTCATTTTTGCAGGACGAGGAATTCCTCGAACAAGAAGCTCAGTTTCTCAATCGACTGCAGAGGTCACGTGACACCAGCAAACTCAAGTCCAGTACTTCTCAGAATTCAACAGTTTACTAATGTGGTCACGTGAGTCGTGTATTGTCAGTCCTGTTTTGCAAGTCAACTCATGTATTTTCGCGGAAAGAAAACTGAAAAAGTTGAACGAATCCCATGTACATGCTTGATTACCTTTGAGTCTCAGAGTAACTAAGTTACTTTAATACATGACTACACCTTTTATATATCCCTAAGATTATAAATGCATTGAATAATTTTTTTAAGAAAGCAAGTTATACATTTCGGTGAGTCGCGGGCAAGTAAAACAACTCGCTTTGTTATGAGCTGAAAGTAGAAGGCAAGATTGTCATCATTTTATATATGCATAGAGATGGATACAGAAAGGAACGTACTATAGTCTCCAAACGAGTATAGGGAGAAGAGTGGCGAGGGGAAAAAGGCTAGGGGCTTGGGGAGAGGGGGCGAGAGAGAGAGTTCTCTCGCCAATCCGCTGTTCGCGCTTCGTGCGTCTTTTCGCGTCGCTCCCTCACTATCCGAACGCCAGCAGCAGGATAGTTTATGTACGACAAACACTCATCTAACACTAATCGATCTCTCGCGGTCATAACAGCCTCTCGATGGACATCAATCAAATTGACAGAACTATTATTGAGTTTGGGCGACAATAAGACGTGCACTTCGTGGTGATTTAGGTTTTGTTTTGGAAAGATCAATATAGAGTACTCAAAGCATGGCGGCTAAAATTATGGGTTTGATCTGTTGCTCAGAAAAACGTATCTGAAAAAAATATGTTCATTGCCAAAACTTAGCTATTAATATTGAATTTGGCGACTTATATAAATCTCCTCTTATTTTGCGTCGGTCCCTTCGTTTGTAATAACTGCTCTGTTCTGGTCCTCTTAAGCCTGGTTTCCATATGATCGCAACGATCGCAAGAGTGGTTTCCATATGATCGTAACGATCGCTGTGATTGTTGCAATCATATGGAAACCGCGTTAAGCTGCCCAAGGCATCATAACATCAAAAAGGTTGTAGCATAAGCAATGCAAAAAAGCTTCAGTGTGATAATAACTAGTGCAAATTAAATAAGATCTATTTATTGTACAGTTGTATGGAATTGAGCCAATCTCTGAACATCTATATCCTCCAGTCCTGCTGTAATGCTGGCGGATTTGAAATTTTGTACCTGATTACACAATAGAAATCTCTATCTAATGATGGGGATTTGAGGTTCGAAAAAACGTTTTGAAAATTTGGCGACGTCAACACTTTTGCCACTCTGAAAAATTAGCATTCTCGCAGTGAGAGGCTACTATTTGCTGTATCTGCTACTCTGGGATACAAAATATATTACAATCTATGTAATACAAAACAAGAAACAAGTGGACTCGGGCGCCTAGTTATATACTACAGTTCTAATAATTACGTTCGGTCGAATAAAGAAAACATAGGTCCGCCTAGCGTACAGACGGCTAAACACATTGTAACATAAGAGATAGGAGTAACGGACAGAGATTTTTGCTATTGTTAAGAAACCAGATTCTTTCTTCAATGCGTAGCTAAGGACCTGTGACTGTGTACACGCGCACTAGACAGTGTAGTTTAATTTGGACGCCTCAAGCAATTAAGACACACTGTATCAATATATATATATTTTTTCTTTATCAGTGTAATTAATAGTAATTGCAGCTTTTCATTTATTTTTGGCCAAACACGGTAATTTTTCGTGATCGATTTTGCCCCAGTACTTGATGCAACAGGCGTTTTTCAAATTTTTAAATCTGGATTTAAACCAATATTGTAATGATGAAACCACGTCTACTCTACCCTCCACAGCGGTCAAAAGCAAAAATTTAACGCCACTTCCTGTTTTCATTGCCTTAAAGTTTCGAAGAGTTTGAAGCATAGTGCTAAGAAGTTTTTAAGGAAACGTTACTAAAAATGCTGTGGTAAACCAAAATACGAGCCGATATTTACAAAAGTAGGCGGATAACAATTTCATTATCAATGAATACTCGGTGTACAAAGCTTAAGTTTTCACTAAATTTCTTAAGTTTTGGCTTTAAAGTGGAGGACTTCGCAATTTTAAGACATTTGGCAGCGAGGTTTTGGCGAGAACGGCGCGCGCGCAGTGCGTTTGACCGCTGTGGAACTATACCCACTCCAAGAGGAATGAATTCGAAACATTATCCGACAGACTCTTTGCAACAGTTATACAGGTTGTAGTATAAATACCTGTAATATATTTTATGTTTTACTGAAGTTTGGCACTGAGTTAGTCTTAGGAATATTAATTTGTGTTTGATCTACATTGTGTAAAATTGAAATTGTTAAAAGCAACTTTTCTCAGAAACACGACCATTTGTAATCATTCGGCAGAAGGACAGAAATACCGTATTGTGAAGAGGTTTTTACTTCATGTAGGTTGTCACATAGAGGAGCCTTCTGTTATAAAAAGTAACAATTCTCATTCAGCACTTACCGAGACAGATAACATTTTAGGGAACTGGGTATAAAATGCTTTCAATCCAGTCCACTGTCAGTTTTGTCCGTTGTTAGCCTATATGCGGTTTTTCGTGACAGTGGAAAGAACGTCACAGTAAGACAGCACGAATAGTAATCAGGGATATGGATTGCTCCAGTGGATGTATCGATTGGCCAGGCCACAAAATGTCCGATAGTGATTGGCGAGTTCTAAGTAGTTCTGCGGTGACAAAATCCTATCTTCTCTTTACTTTTTCATTAGCAAAATCAAGCAGACAAGTAGTGAGAATTACGGACCTAATCAATCAAGCTTGACTTAGAAAATGTTTTCACTTGCCCGCCGACACAGTACATTAGTGCTCTAGAAACTTGCCGTTTTTCAGTCTTTACTCGATTATTTTTTTCAATGGCTTGCAAACAATAAAAACTACTCTCTAACTTACTTTTCTGAAGATTGTAATTCTTTTTTCGTCAGTCAAGTTCTAAATAAATTTTATTTCTGGTCAAATAATCAATAGTTTTCTTATGTCGACACACTGGATGCGTTCTCTTTGTAATTGGACAAAATACTGCATGTGTCGCTTTATTTGTAAAAAATTCGTGTATTTAAGGTAGATATGAGGATGTTGCAGATTTTTATATTGTATAGTAAACTTCAAATAAAAGCTGTATTCAAAATACTTTCGTACGAGTTAGCTTTATGTTTTTGCGTGATTCTAATGTCCCTGCTCAATACGATTTCGTAAAATACAAATACAGTAAAGCACTGGTCCATCCCAACGCCCAGCCCTTTTGGTAATTTATGTTAGCATCGTGCCATCCTATGCACGCTACTGATTGATTTTAAAGGGAGTGTTTCACGGTTCGGCGCATGTGCACGATATGAAGTAACCCATTTAATTTCAGTGCTTATGAGCCAATCGGAAGCGAGCACGTAACTCAGGCGGGAAATTTTCCGGCTGTGACTTATGACCAAAATTCACAGAAAATTTCAACGGATTTATACATCGACAATGTTGACATTTTATTTAATGTTGACCCGTCGACAGCCACTAGAGGTTCTTAAACACTGAAATTAAATGAGCTTACTTCATAACGTGCACATGCGCCGAACCGTGAACATTACCTTTAAATCCTTGCTATGATCCGGCTTTCATTGCGCAGTAAAATTGTGTGCATTCAGCAACACATCTTGCAATCCATGTATGATATCTCGGCATATTGTTACGTCCGTCTTCAGTATAAGTTCTTTAGAATAGGCTGTTCAGTTGCAGTTTACAACGCAGGTATTAAAATATTTGCGTCTGATCCTTTTGCATGACTTTACATTTTGTGGCTTTCAATATTTGGGATTTTTCCACGATCTGCAAACATTTGTTCTGTCCCACCCCAAAAAAATTATGCGGAAAGTTTTTAAAAACACTATTGAAATTGCCAATATCACTTCTGTTTCCTTTTGTGTTAAAGTGATGTTACACCAGACGCAACATCCGTCCGCAACATGCGGCAACATGTTGCAGGGTTTTGAATCGCTTTCAAAAACCTGCAACATGTTAGCGACATGTTGCGTTAAGCCTGGTTTTCACTAGCGACGCAAGTTCGCAAGCACAAGCGCAAGCAACATACGCAGACGCAGTAACGTGTTGATTTGTCGTAAACAAAAGATCAACGCGTTACTGCGTCTGCGTATGTTGCTTGCGCTTGTGCTTGCGTCGCTAGTGAAACCAGGCTTTAAAACTACTGACAGTCTGTTAGAAAAATACTGTTAGAATAGTTATCTGAATGTGCCCCATTTCCGTTCTCCACTTTATACGTAATAGATCGGTTTTGATTCATGCCATTGCAAAAAAATTCCACAGGGCCGTGAGGTTTCGCCGCATGATGCATGGCCGGGTATGTGGGTATGCCATATCCACTAATATTTCCTTGGTCTTGTTTCCGGCCTGATGATTTCTCTACTTCACACGGACCGGCTATGTCACGATATTTTAAGTCATTTTTGCGAAGTGCAAAATCACCTTCAAATTGAAGAAAGACTCAAAATAATAGTTTACTAAGGTAGAAAAACACCAAAGAGGTGATAATAAACCAAACAGGAACAAGGATGGTTGAGGATGGAGAAGATTAAGACGGATTGCGAATGGCGAACTTGAAAAAAATGGCCAATTTTTCAAGATGCGCCAACCGTGACGTAGAACATGAACGAACAATAGTTTATGGCTTGTTACACCGAAATACAGTTTACACTTGGATCGTATGTTGTTGTTTTTCGTTAACTCTTAGATGCACTACTTGCTGAAATCGTCAAAAATGAGCTCCTCCCAGAATATATTGGTATTTCCAAATCGCGAACATCATAGCCCGCATAACCCTCAAAATCGCCTTTAAAAATCCGCAAATATTACATGTCTAATATAATAGTTCTAATATTCTATCCAGAACTCGATATTTTAAAGATGTAAAATCCGAAAATGAAGATATACAGCATAAAAAGATACAATCTTCCTTGAAACATATTTAAAAACTTGAACGTTTGATCAACAAAATTAGTTATTGTGAGTTATACATCACTTTCCTCTCTCAATGTTGGGAACATGCAAAACACACTTATGTACCAGTTCTAAAGTGTTTTGTTGACATTGTATAGGGGTGGCGGGGAGATGTGTCAAAAGCGAAGGGTTTCGGTGAATTATGACCAGAATTGTAGCATCCTCAAAGCTACACGATATTGTACTATTTTATGATATTATATTGCTATAAAATAACAACAAATCTGTGGTAACATATTTACAGGATTTCCGGGACGTTGACATTGTAAAACTTAGTGAACAAACAACCGTTAGTGAACCCTTAGTGAACAAAAATATTTTACTAACTAGCTATGTTCGAGCTTCATTTTCGAGATTTTTTAATCTCCAGTCGCGGTTGTTTGAAATCCGATTAACCCTAATCTGGGATTAAACGTGATTTCTCTTGTTTAACAGCCAGAGACTAGACTAGGACCAAAAAAATCACATTGTTGATGGCTTGTTAAGTTTCGCTTATCCTGGATTAGTTTCAAGTTAATCCTGTTTTGGATAATCCAGCTCAAGATATGATTTTCTGTCGGAAATGTCTGACTTTGTGGTAACAATGCCTATGGTTAGTCCTAATAAAAAGAGCAAATGCCTACAGTTAAAAAGAGAAAATGGTACTGGGACATCAATAGTGTCTTCATATAAAGATACGGCTGAACTTTTAGCTCAATTTTCTCGTCTAAAACAGAAATTTCTGATGATTCGGATCAGATTGAATAGATTTAGAGGGAAGTTTTTGAAGTCTTTTAAAAATCTCACAGAACGTGTTTTATCAGGTCTAAAAAACACTCGGCTTCGCCTCGTGTTTTAAAACCTGGTAAAACACTGCTGCTCGTTTTTAAACTACTTTTTTTTAGTTCTGTATGTTGTGGAATTGTGTCACATAGCATATTTTAAAACTATAGCAGTAATCATAACCATTTTGTTGTTTTACTACTGCTATTTCAGTATTGACACTTGAATAAATGTTTCATTCATTCATTTCATTCATTCATTCATTCATTCAAGGAAAGAGATCCTCAATTCATAATCAAGGTAATTAGTATAATTTATTGTCTAAGATTTTATTAATTGTCATTTATTCTTTGTATTAGTTAATGTTCAAACCTTTATTGTAACTAAACCAATACCTCCCTTTGGAGAGTAAGGCGCAATAAAGATATACTATTACTATTACTATTACTATTCATTCATTCATTCATTCATTCGGACCAATCAAGGGGCTCTGGGAACAGGAATGGCAGACGTCCGTGCGCAAGACTAATCATATACACCAAGAAGTATTAAAGGGGCTCTGTCACGGATGGCGCATCTTGAAAAACCTAGCCTAATTTTTTTGTCAGTACGTCGTTCGTAATCCGTCTTAATCGGCCTCAATCTTCACCATCCTTGTTCTTTTATGGTTTATTATTACCTCTTTGGTGTTTTTCTACCTTAGTAATCTGTTTTTGGGGGGATTTCCTTAGACGATTTGAAGCTAATTCTGTACATCGTAAAAACCATAGTTAATAGAGGGTAATGGTTATGAAGCGCGGCAAATTTCTTTGTTATATGTTTTTTGTTCGCTTTTTTGGCCTTGACCCTGCACAAAACCTGGCAAAATACAATAGGTGGTTACGTGTGTTCAAGCAACTAACCAATAGAAACGTTGCGATTACGTAATCCAACCATCGCAAAACAAAAGATTGTGCACGGTCATGGACCTTCCAGCATAAATCTTGGCCTCTTTGTTTGCTCCTTTGAAAAAATGTAGCTTCTTTAACTTGATCACCGTGAGAAAGATTTTCTCGGACACATTCTTCAGTTTTATTATTAGTTTTAGAATTACCATTTGAATGTATGTATTTTCTGTCATTATATTGCTGTATGACCGTTTTTAGAAATATTGATTTTAATGTCTAGTTTTATATATAGTGTCCCAATTAGCTGTAAAGCTAAATAAGTAGACACTTAAAGGGGCAGTATCACGAGAATTCTCCCAAGTGTTTTGTGTAAACTACGCTTGAATTATGAAGGTACACTCGCTGATACACGAAATGGCTCCTGAACAACAAGAGAAAGACATCAATTCATTCTCCTGAGGTGGGAAGGAACCAGAATCATTGATTTGAGCTATTTTTCCCAAGAACACCGTTAAAACTTGAAAAACGTCGGCCCGACTTTTTCAAGTTTCATTCCACTTGCCTTCCTACCCGTCCTTAGTCAAATAAATTCTTTAACAGTTTTTCTGTACTAGTATAGTAACTTTTAGCAAGACCAGGCCACTATTAGTGAATTTCCATTGATACAAACACTTCTGCTAGGATGTTTAAGTAGTACTAAATATTGGTGACACTGCCCCTTTAAAAAGGTTTTATCTTATCTTAGATGATTTACCCAAGCTAAAGCATCATTATCCCATGACTAGACAACGAGCACACGTTTAATCATCGAGAAAGAAGATAAAACTGTGAGAGAGATAAATTGGCCACTGAAAACTACAGGCGTCTCACCCTCCCGTCCAGCAGTTTTTTGCTAATTTGAATTTATAATGTGTTTAACCCTTTCACTTCCAGAGTCAAACCATGAGTCAATAAATGTGGTTGTACCTTTGAGTCTGTGGAAACCCTAGTGTGTGACCATTCAAATGAACGCTATTGAGCAGTACTTTCAAGTGGTGCTGTCTGTTTTTGACAATTTTGCAAAAATGAATTCATGATTTTTTACTCAGTTTTGAACTTGGCACTCTTGAGAGTGAAAGAGTTAAGGGTCTTGAATTATTCAGAGACATTTGCCAGTACGTGAAAAAACTTCAGCAACTTCCTTTAAGGTTGAACAAACTACGTGTGTTTGGAAACAAAGAGAACAAATATAGTATCAGCCAGAAATGCCCGAAGGCCGATATTTCAATTTAAAATTAGACATATTCTTAGCACAAGTAAACAAGTACTTGTATATGTTTCCACACACGAAGCTAGCCCTTTGTTTCAAGCTGCTCTGAGATTAGAAACGAGACTCACAAGATAGTGCGTGATGGCAGCAAAAATGTTAGGAATGTATACACCCGGGGGGTTATGTGGTATACTGTGTGGCAGTGCATAGTAGAAAGGATTTATTCCGCGGATTGAGTTAAGTGTTGATTATCTAAAGCTCTTCATTCAATGATCAAATATATATTGATCCGCCGGAGAGTAACTTTAGAGTTTGACCAACCCTGGCGTTTGATTGGTGAATGTTACTGCAATGAATGGTTTAATACCTTTTAACCCTTTCCGACTCCCAGAGTCAAACCTTGAGTCAATAAATGTGGTTGTACCTTTTGCGTCTGTGGGTAAAACCCTAGTGTGTGACCATTCAAATGAAAGCTATTGAGCAGTACTTTCAAGAGGTGCTCTTTGTTTTTGAAAATTTTGCCAAATGAAATTCAAGATTTTTTACTCAGTTTTGAACTTAGCACTGATTTGATCTTGGGAATGAAAGGGTTAATACCAACCGTGCATGAAATGAGCTTTCTATATACTAGTCATGTTCGCTACCTATATTCAGGTTCTTATTTCGCACAACACTATCAAAGCTAGGAAGAAAGCAATCTGAGATATCATGGCCCAATTAATATATTCGACTGGAATGGATTTGTTTCGATTGAATTCAAATATTATTGATAATAAATCAAGAGGTAACAGTTCGTTCAGTTTGCGTGATTTATGACTGCGTGTCAGTCGACCTATTAACTTTTACGGATATGGAAGGCTTCATACATGTTAAATCTTGCACGCAAGGAAAATTAATTATAAAAAAATTATGTAAACATGTTGATTAAAGTTCTTAGACTTCCTTCCTTTAACCCCGTCTCACGGCCACCCCGTTGCATGATACGGCCACCTCGTTATTACGGCCATTTTATTTTGGCCCGAACAAAACCTCTGTCAGTCATTTCCTTATTTAAAGAACCCCTTTATACGGCCACTCCGTTATTACGGCCAGTTTTCATTGGCCCGTAGGTGTCCGTATAACCGCGGGGTTCCATCATATGGAAACCAGGCTTTAGAGTACAGTCGCAACGATCGCATGCAAGAGTGGTTTCCATATGATCCATCGTTGCGATCATATGGAAACCAGGCTTTAGCTATTGCATTTTCTTCTAATTTTCTTCTAATTTATCAAGGCTAAAGTTTTCTTAGTGTCTCTGCCCCGTAGCTTTTTGGTAGGTAGGAAAGCTTATGGCATGTTAGTCCTGCACAGTAGAATCCCGATTTATTTAACAGCTCCAAGAGAAATTGGTTCGAGAAATCGGGAGTTCGAAATATCGGGGGTAAAACTACAGTGAAACAAATCCAAGGGAAACGACTTTTGGTTCGAGTTATCGGGGTTTTTGAGAAATTGAGGGTTCGAGAAATCGGGGTTCCACTGTTTACAGAACTTTGTTGCGAAAGCATATATAGTGTCATGATTTATTACTTATCGCTGAACCTCGTTAGCAATGATGAATTAGTCTTTTGTTTTCCTCTCAAGACGGTAAACACTGTTGAAAATGCATTGTACTGTGACTGTTGTCTGCAGACGGTTCCTTATCTCGCATTTTTTGTCCGTGGTCATTTGAGCCTGCAGATGCTGGACTTGATAAGAAAGACCACCCTATACCCCGGCTAAGTACTGAATCACAAATTACCACTGTTAATGTTATGAAAAGCTTGCAGAAAATATTTGATATTGCGTAAATGGCAAGGTGTTGTTAGTGTTCATACCAGATCATACCAACCATCTGTACTCACCTCGTTATCAAAACGACGGCTTCTTCAACCACCGGATGGTTGATTTATCGTAGTTTGCGCAAAAGGAAATAGATAGCTGCATGGCTGAAACTGAAGAGCATATATATCAAGTTTAATCAAGGGCACGATTTTGAACCAAACCTTCTTGCGATCAGCTGTAAATTTCGCGTGACATATTTAACATAGCGGTTTTCAAGATGTTAAATAATGCCTGCAATATTCTTAATCCACCACCGCTCTTTCAGCGACCCATATGCCGTAGAACCGAGGGGGGCAAAGAATCTTTTGGGGTTCACCCGACTCTTCAAATATATACATTCACCATCTTGTTAGCACTTCCGGTGCGCGAGCCCGACTTGCATTTGAATGGCTTCATTTTCGTATTGATTTCCGCTCGGGAAAGTTTTATATCGCGCAAAATAATATTTGCAGTTGTTTTGATAAAACGACCGGAAATTGAAAAGGAAATTTCGTATTGAGGCTATGGGTGCGTCCCGTCGGTAAATGCTTATCGCTCATTGGCAAGAGTGAAGCCCCATTGCGATTCGCACTTGATTTGCATTTAGTTCAATCAATTGCGGTTTGGGAGTGTGAACGCGTGACTCGCTGATGATAAATCGGTGCGATGATTTAATCTGGCCTTATTTATAAAGCGGGTTCGAGTTGCAACCGTTTAGTACAGACGTATAACGACACACTGATCGTGGTTTGGTCACAGTATAAGTTTCTGTCCGCTGGATATACACAGTTGAAAGCCGATCAAGGTCGATACAAGACATGGCTCACGTTTTGACGCTTTTTTTTTCCCATCGTGTTTGTTTTGACAATGTCGTTGGCTCCGCTCGTTGTAACGAGGAGACAGTGCCCAAAAGCTTGCAGAACATTCATTTCAAGTGAAGTCGAAGAGAAACTAAGCAGAGGAGTGCGGGTGAGTACATTCTTGTCTTCTTCAACTTTGTATTTTGATGGCGTTAATTTTCTAACGCTAATGATTTTTCTTTTAATTAGTGCGCGCGAGTTTCATTGCCTTTGTTTGATCGTAGACTAGTAAATTAAACTTTTGATGTGTATAAAGCGAAAGCTAGCGAGTTCTTTTCGTGTGGCGCTAAGTTGATTAAGCTTATGAACTTGAAATGACTTCAGCTTAATACAAGGTTAGCTCAAAACAAGTGTTTTCTTGTCTGCTTGTAAATTTTTTTCACCAAGGTTGCCTTGGAGTACGTACAAGAGACTACAGTACTTCGACTTTTAATTGATAAACAACCTTTTCAAAGGATTTCTGCTCGGTTGCGCTTGATGGCTTGTTAGCTTTAGAAAGATAAAATCCTACCACAATTTCTCTCGTGTGATTTTCTCCTGTGCCAGGGTACTTAGCCCGTCAAAATATATGTCTTGTTAACCAGCTCTGTATCGCCCGTCTGTTGACATACGGAATTTTTCTGTTGAGGATTTTTAATGCGTTTTCTGCGCTGGAATGCGATGGCATGCAAATTACAGGTTGTGGAGATCACAAAATTAAACATTGTCAAGCAGGCCTATTGTCAAGCCGAGGCACTGATAAGAAAATGTCAATGTTCTGATCCCGTGTACAACACGTAGAAGGAAACCATTGGACATTTGTGTTGCCCCTAACTCTGTATACAGCAGGCAAGCTGAAGCCACCATTGTATAAAAGAAAGAAAGTTTTCGTTTTGTTAGATTACAAAAACATACCACTTGCAGCAGCACTTGGAACGCTTCCCAGAAAGGGATCGCGGTGTTTTCTAGAAATGTGACTGTGCTTTAATTGAAAACATGATCATTGCCGGAAAAAATAGAAATTTTGGGGGAAGAAATGTCAAGAAAATATTGGTATTTTAAACGCGCGCGCGTGCGTCAGATCACGGTAAAGTTTTATCGAAGCCCTCTACGCGAAGATACATTACTGTTAAAAGCATCCGATCTTTTAATCTCGCGCTCTTTTACCGAGAAATACCAAAACTTATTATACCCCTCCCTGTGAGTGTGATTATACCCCGAGGCTGTAGTTATTATGTGTTCCGTCCTGTTAACTGTACCACCTCGCGCCCTCCTCGTGACGTTATGAGTAATCAAAATAAGGAACTCTGAACAATGGATCATTTATCTCGCGGTTAAAAAGATCTGTCAAAATTTCGGCACTGGAACCATTAAGGGAGACAGGCGTGAGTAGTTTCAACCGAGATACTGATGCAATATACACGTTGTTTATTTTTCCAGACTGGCAAAGCAATACTCGGTTTCTCGATTACCCAGGATTATAAAGTCAGAATCTACAAGCTGCATTACTTTATTGTACTTCTACTATAAATAGAAAGTGTCAAAATAGGAAAGTAATTAATTCGGCAATATTCGAGCTCCGTTGTTTAATCAGGGCGATGTTGACCATTTTGAAATTGCTAATTAGGTTCCTCTAATATTGCTTTTATCATCCGCTTTTTGGTCAAATAGCTTGGCATTTTAAGGTGTGGTGCACTTTCACTCACTTGACCGAAGTGGAAACAAATTCCGTTTTATGGAAACGACTCTTTTGGAGTTTACGTGGTTTTTGTTGACTTTGTTGACTTTGTTGTACATCAGTTCAGGAACAAATAAAGCAACCGACATTTATTCTTTGAGGTACAACATCTACAAGTTTCTCCTTACAATATCAAAGCATTTTATAGTTGAATAAAAACTGGTTGATGTGCAGCGCTTTTAATTGAAATGTTCAGTAAAGAAAAGTACTCATATCATCGTTCAAAAAAAGAAAAGCATCAAGTAGGGGATATTATATTGATGTACAACCAAATTCTCAGAGCTGACATTCCAAGAAATATATGGCTATCAGGAGAAGCGAAGTAAGGAGATTTTAAAACATATTTTTAAACTGATTAGAAACAAAAGTTGAGGGTATTAGGGAGGGAGGCTCGCGCGCAAATTCACTTTCTTTTTATTCATTCTCTTTGTTTACATTTCAGAATTCTGGGAAAGGAACTCGTGGACCCAGAGGAAAACAGGTTAGGTCAAAAATATGCTAAATCAGTGGTTTTCCCGCGGTTTGTACAGGATATTATTCCAATATTTTACTAGACTAAAATCCAAGATGGCGGTTGGTCTAAAGCCGCCATTTTGGATTTGAATTCTGAGGAGAGTCTGGGAACAAGGTTGTATTTCCAAGTTGTACGAATTCAAAATTAAGGTTATAGGAAAACGCCCAGTTGTATGTATTGGAAGAAATGTCCTGTAACAGCTCCGTAAAATTGTGCCTATTTTATAAAAAAGCTATTGGTCATTGGTTTCTGTGGAATCCTGCATACGTAATTAAACACCCCGTACGTACGTTCTTCTAATGGGGTACTTAAACCAAGGTGAAGGTTAGCTCAAATATAACAAGTCAGTAATGTAACATGCATGACTTTTGCTACAGAACTGAAAAAACAAAAGTTGTTTTTTCAAACAATTCTATGTTTTCCAAAACAAAAAACAGCTCGACAATCACAGTTGAATTCGGCCAAAAAAATCGTTATTTCTACAGCTTCTCCATATATCTTCAGTTGTGGTAAATTATCACGGCTTATCACATGAGAACAATTACATTACCCAGTGTGCTTTGCGTTCCTGTCAAGATGGCGGTCGCGAGAAGTGATCACCGAGTGGAAATTTTATTATATCGAAATATCGAATCAAATTCTCCCTACTAGTACTATAAGAAGTGTGTGGAGACCATTAAGGAGAATTTATATCTTGACTCGTAATAATACGTTTGCTTTCATCGTCAGGGACTCCAGGGACCTATTGGGCCTCAGGTACTAAACCATATTCATGTCACTGCTGCTAATTTATAACATCCTACACCAACGTTCTCCTGGCTTGTCACGCAGTCTTTGCTGGATGAAAAATTGCGTGACGAGCAGGTGGAAAGATTGCGTGATGAACCAAAAGAACGTCCGTGTAAGAGACAGTGACTACTAATTTATAACGTTGGTGATTTACACTGCTCTAAGCTGCAGAAGGCTTAATCGCTATGCTGTTTTCACTAACAAGCTAATCTGGTATTGACAAAAGCTAACATCTTAACATCAAACCACGCTGCACAACACTCTTCCCTTCAGCTCATTCAGCACTTGTCACGTTTTCATTGTCACAGCACAATCGCACTCGGGTAAATCCTTGCTGAACAACACTCTTCCCTTCAGTTCAATCACCAGCACATATGTCACGTCTTCATAACGATCACGATAGTATCACGTGTCATGTCACAGCACAATCGCACTCGGGTAAATCTTAAAATGTACGTGTAGAATTAAAGGAGCTCTGTTACTGGATATGTTATCAAAACTGTAATAAAATTAGGGAAATTTTCCGTCCAACGAAATGATAGAAAAAAACGAGAAAGTAATTTACAAAAGGCGCTGTAAAAAATAACCTTCAAATCGATGTAATAATAGTTTACTAAGATTGAAAAACACTAAAGATGTAATATTAAATCAAAAAGGAACAAGGATGGTTAAGATTGGGGAAGATTGAGACGGATTACGAATGATGAACTTGAAAAATCGAGGCTTTCGTTTTTTAAGATGCGCCATCTGTAACGTTTCTCCTTTGGTACACAAGAGCTGAAACAAAAGACCAAACAATACACTACATTGAAAAGTTAACGAAACAATGACTCATAAACAAAGGAAATACAATAGTTATTCCCTTGTTCACCCACCGGGACAGAGCCAATTTTGACTTTCGTGTTGCAAATTTTCTAAGAGAGTCCTTAGAAACGTAGGGTCTACGTACGTTTTCACGTTTATCCAGATGACAAAGCTCCTTTACATTGCTCAAGGAATGCATCATAGAAAATAAAACTATATATAACTGACCACTTATAGTTGCAATGCACTTTTACTATCATACACATTCACAAGTAAAAACGTAGCTAACCTATATCGTACCCATTCCCCTTCAGGGTTTATCAGGCCCCGTGGAGAGACAGGGCCCATTGGTCCTCAAGGACCGAGGGTGAGTTGAGTTCGAATCGTTTACTGTTCATGTTTATTTTTTCGATTTGTTTTGTGATCTTGCTAAACTGATGAATACTGTGAAGTAGTTTGTTTTCAAGTAAAAACGAGAAGACGTACGCCGTTCTGATTGGTTAATCTTGTTTCAGGGAGAGTCCGGTCCTGCGATTTCCCTTCCTAAATGTGAACCAGGAGAATACCTGACTTCAGATGGAAAGCAGTTGATATGCGCTAAATTTGGTACGTCATGTAACACTTGCAATAATGTGTCCTCCTACTCTACTCATGGTGACACTGCTGTTTATTTAGATCGTTTCAGCTTGTAAAATTACTCATTTAGCCTCGTGACAAATTGCACGAGTAGTTGCATTATATGCGTAACACGCCCTGTCGTTGATTATTCTTTGAATTAGCATGCACCACCCAGATGACGTAACTACATGAAATAAGTTCCTTAAAATACACCATGACACACATTTAAAACACTCACTGACGCATGGATGATGCTTTCTTCCACTTTAGTCCAGCGATGTCTCAATATAACCGTTGTTTAAAAACCTTTTGTTGTTTTGTTTGCTTGGCGATACTAATTTCCTGGTTGATTGAAACTCGTTGCGTCTTTTGTTTTTGCCCTAGAGTAATTGTTAAACCCTTTCACTCCCACGAGTGCCCAAAGCTCAACATTTAAAAAAATCGTAAATCTCATTTTGCAAGATATGGAAAAACAAACAGTAACACATGAAAGTACTGCTCAATAGATTTCATTTGAATGGTCACACACTAAGGTTTCATACGTAAATGTTAGAAAACACAATAATTGACTTGATGCTTGATTCTAGGAGTGAAAGGGTTAACCTATAGAATATCCTGTATTCTTTTTCATTTTCA
Organism: Desmophyllum pertusum; assembly: GCA_029204205.1. Taxonomy (NCBI): domain Eukaryota; kingdom Metazoa; phylum Cnidaria; class Anthozoa; order Scleractinia; family Caryophylliidae; genus Desmophyllum; species Desmophyllum pertusum. Next base: position 219,824 of record MU826399.1, read on the forward strand.
GGCGAAGAAGTTTGTAAAGCCGTAGCGAAATGCGAAGGTACTTTGACAATAAATATTATTTACCATTACATTTTATATCGTTGCTATATTCTTAACTTCAGTGCACAATATTAAAGTGCTTTGCTTGTTTTGCATGAGTAGTGATGTGATATCACCGTTAATCCGGTTCATGCTGATAACTCGTGATGAAGCAAAATTGTGTATATTTTTAATTATTGTTCCTGTCTCTGTTTACAGGTTACCAAGTGCCAACGCCCAGCTTATCCTCAAGTATGTAAAGTTTCTTGTGTAATCGCTAGAAATAGTGCTGGCTCAATGTTTCCCGTCTAACGTTGTAAATCTTGGCTTTGATAGAGAATAGTATAAAACTCTTTATCTTCCATACACCTTTCCTTGCTTAAAACGTTTAATAAAAGTATTTTAACATAACCTGCATGTACTACACCCTTTAAATAAAAACCTATCATACTTAAATAATTTTCTTACTTGCCTAGTACTTTTTAAACCCTATCCATACAGACAGAAAAATGCAGAAAATAACTTTACTGTATTACACTCTTTCGTGTTCCATTCTCATTTGTGTTACGAACTTGTAAAATGATTTGTTTGGAAGCTTTGTACTGTTCATTTAATATACGCAAACAGCCGAAAATAAAACTTTGCGGTTGAGTTTTGTTTGTTGCCGATCTTTCTAGGAAAAGATAATTGCTTCACACTCCAGTCAACTTTTACTACAACTCAATTAAAATAACTGTACATTCGGGAAACGGAAATGCGCGATAAACTAATTACCGCCCTCCAAAAACCACAACGGGTGGGCTTCATTTTCCTCACCACTTATGCTGCGTTAACTGTCGTTGCGAAAAATCGAGATAATTATTAACATAACTTTCGAATATTTATGTGGCTTATGTTATCTGAACGGACTTGGAACTAGCTCGAAACTTTAGCGACCGTAACTATTACTTTTTGTAGAATGTCTAAATAGATAAAAAGTCTTTGTTGTGAAAATTGTTTTTGCTAACCTGAATTAAAGTTATTGTTAATCGTCATACAACCTTTGTATTTTTTGCAGCATTAGCCCCTACTCGGCCTCCAGTAAAAGGTAAGTAAGCCGGGGAGTTGGGACGAGGTATAACCTCTTATGGCTTTTACACGGTACAGTACAACTCATCCTGTTGCTAATACACGTGACTGTTCTGTTTGTTTTCAGAGTACGTGAACATGACCCAGTTCATGAAGAAATACATGATTCAAACGCTGTACATGGACGCGTGGGACCTGGGCACGTTTTCCATTGGCGAACAGCTGTTTCTGGGCGTGTCGCAGTTAGGAGGAAAGAGCTTCGTTATTTATAAATGGGACGAAGAACACAGGTACATATGGCTGTTGAACAAACTTGTCTTTTTCAACTGCGTTTACCGTGCAGCGGTTTTCAAAACTACGTGAACTGATAAGTTAAAACGTCAGGCAACGGTTGGGTTTTAATTGCTGTCAATCATGGTTACGATGGCAACCAAATATTGCCGAATGACGTCATCAGCCACGCTCGTTGCCCGAGCAAACCTCCAGTCCAATCAGATTACAGCCAACTGCTGTCGTCATTATGACTGACAGCAGCTTAAAAAGCCAAACGCTGGTCGACGTTCTAATTTATCACTTAGCGTAATTTTGAAAACCACTTTTACAAAAAATATATATTTTCGAATCTTTAATGTTTTTGTACTTGTACGAAAAGAACCAGTGTGTCGTTTTGTCAGTTTCATTTTTTTTTTAGTTGTGAATTTCTTGATGTGCTTCAATTTGTTGTGTGAATCATTTGTCTGGGTGTCTTTTCATATTCAGCGTCAAATCGTTGGAACAAGATTCCAGTTACAATCCGTGAGTGATCCTCTTTCACATAATAATCCACATAATGTTAATAATTTCCACGCACTGTAACATGTTAACCGCTCACTCTCACATGGAGATCACTGTTCATCTGCAGACCTGCACTGATCATAGAACATAAAGACTGAATTTAAAGATTAATTTAAATGTGCTTAATAACATAATCCTTCGTCGTCTTGCTCCCGTTTTGTTGTTTTGTTTTTTGTTGTTGTTAATTGTTGTTTAGTTTCTGCCTATGAATTCGTTTGTTTAATTGATGATTGGATAAATCGCACTTATCTTGACTTTAACAACTGTAATCGACCAAAATATGTAGTTAAAACCGAAAAATGACTCGACATTTCATTGTGGACCGATATTTACACCTCTCCACCCATCCGCCCAGTCTTTTAATACTCGACGTTTCGACGCTCTACTGAAGGAAACGGCGGCGGCTTTGCAGTTGGCCAGTTGCATTGTTACATTTATTTATGTATTTGTTATCATGTATTTATTTAGTTTCTTATTTATTTGCTGATTTATTTCCTTCTACCTGCCTTCCTTGCATCCCCGGCTATCATGATGAGCTCATAGCTGTTTGGAAGCACGCGTTAAGCTCTGATCTCCTTACTGGGCTCCACACATTATGTGACTGCATCTTCGTCGTATTTTGCATTTTCCATATCATTGGTTTCGTGTTTGCTGTTACAAGCATTTCTCGGCAATCAGTCATGAGATCGCAGAGTAAAGCCCCGATTAAACGGTCTCAACATTCTCTCGAATTTTTTTTAGAGCCGATGTTGAGGCCGTTTGACACCTCCTTCGTCTCAACATCTTCTCATCATTTCTTTTGCTCTCGAAATATTGAAGCCGTTTGACACGGCATGGTCTCAACATCTCTCATCTTGACTCAACAGTTGAGACCGTTTGATTGGGACTTTACGAGTAGAGTAGCTGCTGCTTCTCTTTTATTTTTGGCTTCCCCGCCACTCCTATGGCCCTGCTTTAGATTCGTTCCAATGTCCCGTCTGTTACTGATACAAACAGATGAACGAATTCAGTGATCGCTTACCTACCAGGAGATGCCTGCACTGCTGCAATGCACTGTAGATTCGACACTTTAGCAAACAAAACCGTAATACTAATGTTACATAACTTGGTTCATGAGCCGGGCCAAACGAGAACGAGCGTTGCTGAGAGTTGGCTCTCACGAGAGTTTTCTTCAACTCTGAGCAACTATCACCAGTCCGGGCCAAACGAGAGAAAACTCACGACGACTCTCAAGAAAAATTTGAGCAGGTTCATATTCAATGAGAGCGATGAGATTGGAGAGTGGACGAGAGTCGCCGAGAACGCATGAGATCTAGAGTTTCAGATCAATCGAAAGCGAGAGTTTGAATAGCAGTTATTACAGATGTCAGCGGTTTGACATGCAAACGAGGCGAAAAGGGTCAATCTGGCATTGTATTGGCCCAAAGCCTCATTTGTAGGCTCGATTACCAGCCGCTGTTCGGGAAAATGAGCCAGAACGAAGACCGGACTCGAGAGAGCGGCGGAAATCGAGCCTAAACTCGTTTGCATACTTTTTTAAAACAAAAGATATTTGACTGCGGGCTCAACTGTAATAACAGCTATTATCGGCAACTCTCGACCTCGTTTGGCTCGGACTTACTGGTCGATGACAATCTGACTATTTTGTTTTGTTAATCATTTTTTTCTGTCCTCTCTTTAGGTTCCGCAGCTTCCAAGTCCTCAAAGTGCCTTTCGCTCGAAAATGGCAAAAATTCGTCGTTGGAGAAGACGTGTATTTTGCCGTGGCCAGTAATTCTCGCTCGCACGACTCACCCGTGTTCAAATGGAATGGAGATATGTTTGTTCCGTTTCAAACGTTACCCACAGTGAAAGCGTTTGACATAGAGCCGTTTAAAATCGGCGAAGACACTTATTTGGCGGTGGCTATTTACTATGGGCGTGGTTCGCATATCTTCAAATGGGACGGCGAGAGATTTGTGAAGTTCCAGGATATCGCGGCTGTGGGAGCGGATGTGGAGCATTTTAGAATGAATGGTTCGACTTATTTGGCAATAACAGGTACGACGATATCTGTATGTTTTTTAAGCTTGGGCCAAACGAGAACTAGAGTTGATAAGAGTTCAACTCTCGCTCTCGTTTGGCCTGAAACTCTCATGCGCTCTCGGCGACTCTCGTGCGCTCTCGTCGAATCAGAACCTGCTCAAATTGTTCTTGAGAGTCGTCCAGAGTTTTTCTCTCGCTTGGCCTGGGCTGATGATATTCGATGAGAGTGCAACATGCACTCTTCCTCTCAGCTCTCGGCGACTCTGGGGGTGCTACTCTGGGGGTACGAGTTAGGTCAACCATTTGGTTACCAAAGAACTTGTGTTCTGGAATTCCTGATACTCTACCATCTTCACGGTGCATTCTTTTCAGATGTTGATGTTAGTCACTGATCGTATTTCTCCGTAGCGATGAAACTAGACACCAACCTCGTTCCCAGGGTCTCTCTTCTTTCCGCCAAAAGCATCAGAAAAGAGATTCTTTTGGCGGGAAGAAGAGAGACCCTGGGAACGAGGTTGACTAGACACTTGTTGTTAGACTTACAGGAGCACTCTAGGTATAGTAGAAGTAATAATATGTCTTCAGCTTCTTGAAAGCATACCGTCTGAAAATAAATAGCAAACTCCCTTTAGGATAGCTTTTCCCTACTTAAAGGAACTACGTCACGGATGGCACATCTTGAAAAAATTGGCCATTTTATTCAAGTTCGTCGTTCGCAATCCGTCTTAATCTTCTCCATCCTCAACCATCCTTGTTCCTGTTTGGTTTATTATCACCTCTTTGGTGTTTTTTCTACCTTAGTAAACTATTATTTTGAGGATTTCTTCAATTTGAAGGTGATTTTGCAGTTAGCAAAAGTGACGTAAAATATCGTGACATAGCTCCTTTAACGAGCTATTTCTGAGTTGTTGGTTGCCCCATCTGTTTCTAATTGGGTTCTGCTGCAAAACCTTATAAGCAAATGTATTTCGTTTGCATAAAAACGAACATGTGAGAAATGAAATGTTTTACATCAGGCTTTTGAAACAGAGGAAACAGGCAACAGATAAGGACAGTCGTGTTTAGAACGAGATTTTATTGGCGCGTTTATTCTAATGGCTACGATGTAAAGTTACTAAAGATTTGTAATTTATGCGTGATTCCACTAAACTTAACACTCATCACCCTCCTCTTGTCCAGGTCCCTTCTCTCGCGGCGCGTACGCGTTAATCTACAAGTGGTCTGGAACCCGGTTTGAAGTGTTTCATCGGCTTCCAACGGGAGAGCGTGCGTATGGAGTCAAGGCCCTGTCTGTCGATGGCGTCCATTTCTTGGCTGTAGCCCGATGGAAGGCAGAGAGCTCCCTTATCTTCCGCTGGAATGGAACACAGTTCAAGCTCTTCCAGGAAGTGCCGTCGAGAAGGGTGAGATATGATGTGTTCAGTATCTAATTTCTCGTTACAATATCAATACATTGTCAAGCAGACAGGTGATGAGAATAAAGAAAATCATCAGCTAAGGGATATCGTCTTGATGTATGCCAAATTCTCAGTACTAACTTTAAAAGAGTTAGGAGAATTGATATTTCAAGCCTTGGACTGACAAGGTTAATATATAATGCTTGACCACTCGCCATTTATTTGGGTAAAGAAAGTTATTTTACACATAAATCACAGAACTTACAAAGGACAAACTTTCAACACTGGGTCTTCCGATGATAGCGAACTGAGCACCAACCGGGCTGAAAAACAGATCACTTTTCCCCCCTCCCACGAAAAGAAACTTCTGTAACCCTTTCACTCCCAAGAGTGCTAAGTTCAAAATTGAGGGGAAAATCTTGAATTTTCTTTTGCAAAATTGTCAAAAACAAACAGTACTACATGAAAATACTGCTCAATAGCTTTCATTTGAATGGTCACACACTAGAATTTCCTCCACAGACTCGAAAGGTACAACCACGTTTATTGGCTCAAGGTTTGGGGAAAAAGTGTATTAGAGAAATAAAGCATTTACAACACTGAAGTGATACTTATCATCAAACAGTACTTGTTCGAGAAATGAAGAAACAAAAAATAAATTAACGAAGAATGCACGATTGGCGGCCGCATTTGATACAGTCTTTTAATCACGTGGTTTTACTTTCACAGGCACGTGATTGGATCACTATCACTTCCCCATTCATGTCAAGTGAGAAAACGTACCTAGCGATCGTGAGTAGCGACCGAAGTCCGAGCATCTTCGCATGGGACCGATACTATTCGAAAAAGTTTGCCAAGGTACAAGACATTCCATCGGAGAGAACACGAGATATGGTATTTTTCAACATGGGTGAGACTGTTTACTTGGCCGTCGCTTCACATCGAAGCACAGACATTTATCAGGGATCATAGAATGAAAAACTAATTTATAGAGTGAAAATAAGACTGCGAGGTAACTGTACATGTCTCGAATCTTTTTAAACGCGTGTCGTTCGCGCGCGTGAGACAAAGCGTGGAGATTGAACCGTGAAGTTAAAGTTTGACACGCGTGTGGTCGCGTTTCTCGTGGCTTTGTTTCTCGCGCGTCCAGCTTTACTTAGGATTTCAGAGAGAATGTTCAACGACTAGTAATCACTGCAGAAAAGGATCTGCCCTACGTTGAAGTTGTATATATACTTAAACAGGAACTACAGCATCAAACTTACAACCTAGAAACATTGTTTTAAAACTACATTTCAATCAATTTTGAGTCAAACAGGCTGAGGTACAATTTTGTAATATTTATAGCACTACATGTTTCAGTCCAATTCGTGTATAATCTAAACGAAGAATTACACGGTTATCTGTCCTTTTTCATCACTTTGTGCACGCATTGCGTGCCTATGTTTGTTATCCGCGCGACAGTCTGTTAACGGAAAGCTCGAGTCGAGAATTTTCCGACCGCGCGTGTCACAAAACCACCTGTACCACGGGTTATCATTTTACCTAACATATCCCGAAGTCAAGGAAAGCGTGGTGTGAGTGAATACAATGAGCTAAGATTAGAAGTCCATATGAAACTCTGTTAATATTAACTGCTATAGTTTTATAGATCTGTAATATATTAATACGTTAGGAAGACGCTGGTTTGCGGAAGGTGGGGAGGGAGCTAACATAAGATTTTAGACCGCGAACAGTTCGTGCGAGAATTGAAAAATGTTCCCGTTACTTCATATTTTTTTTGTCTTAACACTCCATACCAATACTGACTAAATTTGAGAGAGTGTCATAGGGCTGTGTTCAGACTCATTCTTACTGCGTGTATAACTCAGCAGCCAACATATTTATAGGAACATTGTTTTACTTGAAATAAAGAGGGAATATCACCCCTTCATTAATGAATAAATGTCAGTGTGTACTTATCTATCGACGACTTAAATCCTCCGCTGTTTTCTAAACGATACCAATCTAGGCCCATCAGTTTGAGCTACAGTCAACTTTCTCTTCACGGATACCTGTATAAGACGGACACCTGATGTTGGTCCCTGCGCGCCGTTTTCAGTCATTTTACTGTATCGAAACTCTCTATAACCTCTAGTCCCGATGGTGTCCGTCTTTATAGTGAGCGTTGACTGTAGTTTGGTAACATCCCCACCCAGCGAGGTATAAGTCAAAAGACCCTTACGATATAACATTAGCCTGGCACACTTTGACTTATAATTGGGATTTTATGTTACTTTAAAGTACTTTATTTATAGTTAGTAATTGATCATGATTGAATACAGCTATCAGCCTTCGTGTCATGGCAGATAACTGAACTTAGGAAGCAATTTTCCAGTGTATATAACGTGCTTCATTGTTTTACATGTCAAAATAAATGAGTTTAGAGATTCAAAAATAAAGATAATTGAAATGATCAACTTTGTGAATTTTACTGGTCTAGCACTAATGCGTTTTCACATCGTTTCGTTCTCCCGGTTTTAAATCAACACTATCTATACTTTTCCCCCATACATGGGTCTCTTGCAATGATAATTGTTAACTTTCAGCGCTACCCGATTGGACAGTTCGAGTAACGTGATACGGTAGGGGGAAATTTTTGGCAAATCTTCGTTGAAACACTCGAAAAGTTTCCGATTGTTATTATCCAATCAAGAAACAGCGCGAATACTCAGAAAATTGTCACGCCAGCATAGCGCAATGAGGATACGTCTTGTTGCTTAGCAACTTCGGGACGAAAATCGCGGGCTCAGTCCCGTCTTTCGCCATCAACTGGTACTCATTCCCCCGGCTGGATGTCGGAGCCTCGATCAGAAGAAAATAAAAATAACTTTCTTATCATGGCGCGAAAGATCAACCTCTCTTGTTTCAAATAGTCTTCGTTGACCATACATACGTAAAATATATATTAATCTCCCCCCTAGTCGAGGAGATGGCCAGTATGTGGTGGCGATTCCGAAGGTACGGTAGAGCTAACGTTCAGGCCGTTACTTCGTGAAATGACAAAATATAAAGTCAGCTATATTCTGTGGTGGCGAAAGGGGTACAGATTTGGGTGGTGATTCCGAAGGTACGGTAGAGCTAATTTTCAGGCCATTACTTCGTGAAATTACAAAATAAGTCAGCTATATTCTGTGGTGGTGAAAGGAGGGCAGATTTGGGTGGTGATTCCGAAGGTACGGTAGAGCTAATTTTCAGTACGTTACTTCGTGAAATGACAAAATAAGTCAGCCATATTCTGTGGTGGTGAAAGGGGTACAGATTTGGGTGGTGATTCCGAAGGTACGGTAGAGCTAATTTTCAGTACGTTACTTCGTAGAATTACAAAATCAGTCAGCTATATTCTGTAGTGGTGAAAGGGGGACAGATTTGGGTGGTGATTTGGAAAGTACGGTAGAGCTAATTTTCAGGCCGTTACTTCGTGAAATTACAAAATAAGTCAGCTATATTCTGTGGTGGTGAAAGGGGGGCAGATTTGGGCGGTGATTCCGAAGATACGGTAGAGATCATTTTCAGTACGTTACTTCGTGAAATGACAACACAAGTCAGCCATATTCTGTGGTGGTGAAAGGGGTACAGATTTGGGTGGTGATTTCGAAAGTACGGTTGAGCTAATTTTCTGGCCGTTACTTCGTGAAATGACAAAACAAGTCAGGCCATATTCTGTGGGGTGAAAGGAGGCAGATTTGGGTGGTGATTCCGAAGGTACGGTAGAGCTAATTTTCAGGACGTTACCTCGTGAAATGATAAAATAAGTCAGTCATATTCTGTGGTGGTGAAAGGGGTACAGATTTGGGTGGTGATTCCGAAGGTACGGTAGAGCTAATTTTCAGGACGTTACCTCGTGAAATGACAAAATAAGTCAGCTATATTCTGTGGTGGTGAAAGGGGGCAGATTTGGGTGGTGATTCCGAAGATATGGTAGAGATCATTTTCAGGACGTTACCTCGTGAAATGACAAAATAAGTCAGCTATATTCTGTGGTGGTGAAAGGGGGCAGATTTGGGTGGTGATTCCGAAGATATGGTAGAGATCATTTTCAGGAAGTTACTTCGTGAAATGAAAGTAGATCTGCACTGCGTACTAGCCATTTACATTTTGTGTCGATAATCAGTGGCTGGTCTAGGTGCGCTCATAAGGGGGACTGGGGGTGAAAATATATCTTGGGGCTTTTTTTTTCTTCTTTTCAACAAAAAGGGTGGCCATGCCCCGGGTCCCTCTCCTAGATTCACCACTGACAATGGATGAATGTACACTCAGCGTTAACTTTACAAGTTACCAATTATAAGTTCTGTAATCGGTCTGTCCTTCATTTGTTTATTTTTTTTTAACTTTGATCGCAAGTTACAAGTTGCCATTATAATGTTTGACAAGGAAAAAAAAGAGAGAGAAATATATATATTAACGACGGACAGTTACTCGTAAAGCTCTTTGATTTTCTTTGAAAAAAAATCACTCTCTTAAATTTCTTATCTGTGATTTGAATAACAAAACCAAACCCCAAAGCAACAACAGCATGCAAAGGAAAGCGTTAAAAATTCGTGACGTTTTAGTCCACAATTGGCCCAGCTTGTTAATCAATATTCATGACAAACTTCACATTTGCATCAAATTAAGTTGTTTGTCGTCGTGCGAGGATGTGGGTTGCTCTCTCCTTTCGAAGACCACGTTTCTTGGTGGAAATGAAGAAGTTTGGTGGAAGACCTTCCATAAATCAACCCTCATACAAGTTGAATTAAATGGTGAGTGTCAGTCTTTGAACGTTTTGTCCGAATTTAGTACGGCTGTATTTAGTAACACGCCACTCAATCCGGCAGTTTACACGTGGTCTTACGGCTTAGCTTCGTTGCAAGTGTTGTTGCAGTAGTATGACACAAACTTTCATGTATGGCCCTTCAAGTTCAGGGAACTGTTAAATGTGAAAAATATTACGCTTAAATATTTGAATTGAACGAGTCTTTTGCCAGCCGAGATAGTTTTCATGACTGCCGGCAAACTCGCCAAGAAGGCGGCCATGTAGAGGGCGTGTTGTTTCAAAAATTTATCACCAAGCTGTTCGCTTTTGCGAATAAACAGAATTTTTCATTCCTCATAATTAATTGTCTGTTATTTGAAATTTTGATTGTAACGTTGATGAAACCTTCGCTCGCTAAATTCCATTCACCGAACGTTTGCTTCAAATAGCGTTAAAATGGGGCTTGGTCGCGCGATTTGAGGCAATCCTGGGATTTTTAAAATGGTTTGAATACAGAAGTTCTAAAGAATCCGCGCAAGATGGGTGCGGATGGACAAAATTATGTAAGATTGAAACGGATTGTGAAAATCAATGATAACCGTGACCCAACATATTCAAATTTAAGCCAATTTACACCAGGTCATAATTTGTTCTTGTTTGAAGCTTTTTAATGATCTTAAATCAAATTGCAAAAGCTACTATGACCTACGTAGTTCCTTTATCTGTGCAATGTAAGAATTATTCACACTGTTTTGTGTGCATTTTTCATCAATAACTCATGTCTGTTGTCTGTTCTTTGCAGTGGAAGGCATTGATCAAGCGACTGTAAAGAGGAAGACTGGGAACGAAGGAAAATGTCATTGGATCGTCTCAGAGGATGGCACAAAGTTAAGAATGTAGTGTTACCTTTAGAATGTGCTCCAAAAACATGGTGGCTTTAAAAACCTTCTGATTTGCATCTAATTTCTCCTTACATTATCAATGTCGAGCAGACAGGTGATGAGAATAAAGCAACTCATCAACTAGGGGAATTGTCTTGATTTACTGCCAAATTTTTCAGAGCTAACATTCAAAGAAATATGTCGTGATTTTGACGTAAAGAGTTGACAAAGCCAATCAATATGGCTGCCGCGAAAACTCGCCACCATCTTTTCGGAGCAGTAGTCAATAATGATTTTTCCAAGTTTGAGCGATCACTGCAGACAAAACAATAAGATTACATTACAGTTATATCGGGATATTACACTGTAAATACAACACCATTAGTTGTAATAATTGATCATCAACTAGGAGAAATTTTCTTGATGTACCGCCAAATTCTCAAAACTAGCTTTAAGGGTATGAAGGGTATCCAGCTTGGAGAATTAGTATATCATCAACTGAGCTAGAATATATTGTCTTGATGTCCTACCAAATTCTCATCACAAATATTCAAAGAAATGTATATATTGATGTTTGGAGAAGTGATCGCTCAACAAGAAATTCGTGTTTAATTTAAGAGGATAATAATTTAAGTGGCACTGCGAGTTTAATGAAGAAGTATTCGATCAAAATAAAATCGATAAGCAATTGCGAAGGAAAGAAATATTTTTTCCGAGTTCGAAATTAACAACTGTTTTAATTTATTCATATTTGCGTTACAACTTTTGAAATGTTTTTCTTTCAAAGTTCATTTTTCTCGAAAGTTTTTATCATGTTTGGCCAGAATTTAGCCACACGATTTCACAAAAACCCATGAAACAAAATTCGTTCTAATAGCAAAGAATATCAGTAACGTGACCTATTGAACATATACAAACAGATTACTGGACCAATCATCCTACAACTTTACTTCGCCAAAGCTATGGCAATTAAGACATTGACCAGACGAGCACAACTGGTTTGTGACACCAGACAGTTTACCTTGAACGTTTTTTCACAAATCGAAGAACAATTACAATACTGACTTCATTAAACGAAACACTTACTGAACTACTGAACCTAATGAAACAACCAACAACCTAACAACTGTTACTAGGGCGTGGATCCTACAACCAGCTAAAATATCCGCGTAGCCCACAAAGCTATAAACTACGTTACGACATTTATTGACCAACAGACAGGGAACATACACGATCAATTGCTTCGACTGTCAGGCACCTGGATTGGAGAGACTGGAAGAAACCTGAACACAAATGGGCGAAGCAAAATGGTGGGATATCAACAATCACATTGCCGAACACCATCGACTGACAAACCACAGAATTGACTGGGACTCTGCTCAATGCATTACCTACAATACAAACTACTGCACCTTTAATACAAACTACTTAATATTTACGACCTCGACAAAATCGACGAACGAGCTTTGACTGCAAACACTGAACCAACACAAATTTTACAAACAAAAGACCGACAGAAACTGACAACAACTCGATGGCTTGAAACAAATAGTTCTTCTGTTTAACTCGTTGGTTAATTTGAATAAGAAAACTGTTTTTGTAGAGATATCCACTGATTTCATGGGTTTTTGTAAAATCACATTGTCCAGGTTTTCGGCTTCGATTTTTCTCATTTCAATCGATCTCGAAATGCAATTCAAACATTTCAAACGCTTTTCTGTCACATTCAATTTCGAAGGAAATAAATTTTTATCTGTTTCCAGAATTAAAGTGAATTTTGATCAAGAAATACGTTTTGAAACAAGATTGTTTAAAATATCGTCAAATAAAACGATAAGCAATTTATCTTTGCTCATTTGACAGTGAGTTCCAATATTTTGATTCCATTTGGTGCAAACGTATTATTTCAAAATTAAGATTTATTTGCTTTCATTTACGTTTAAATTTTTCGAATGTTTTTTTTAATTAGTTATAAAACTTTCTGATTTTGTTTTCAACATTTTTTAATTTTGTTATCGTGTCCAATATTTAACCATGATTTCACAACATTCATAAAACAAACTTCAACATTTCGGTTCCTAATTGTCTAAAATCACTCTTAACTGTGTCAAAGTTTTGTTATTTTTACTTGAACTCGAAATGCAATTCAAAACATCGCTTCAATTGGGTATATGTCAGTGCCACCTTAAATTATTTTCCTCTTCTACGAGTAGTATTTGATTACAAAGCAATGTCTGGTTGGAAGAGATAAATACAAGGATTGAACGAGAAGTGAAATAGGATGTTAACAAAACCAGTTAGCAAAAACGATCGCTCACAATGAAAGCACAAATTAAGTTCTAGAGACTTGATTTTAAGACGATCGGTTCACGCTGTTGAACGGAATCGCCTTGAATTACAATTAGATTTCAATTTTGCATAACGGAAGACAATCTCTGAACAAGACATTGCTTTGTAAGTCCAGAGCTGGTTGATCTCATATCGATTGTTACTTGGGACAAAATCGGACGAGAAATAAAATGTTTTACACGAATTTTGACATACATTTATTCAAAATACTGAAAAAGATTATCAAATTTTCTTGTTTTTTTTTTTGAATGCTCGAGATTGTTTGGCAAATTATACACTTGTATTTTCGTGTTGCCAAATATTGTCCCATGTAACATGTCGATATTTGATTTTAATCTGCCGGAGTTTAACACTAGAATTCAAGAGCGCAAAATGGTAAGCTATAAACAAAAAAAAATCAAATATTTTTCGGGAATATTTTTAAACTAAATTCGGTCGCTGATAACGGAAGGAATAAGACATTGAAATCGGATGTTTATTAAAACAATTGTTTATAGCTTGCCATTTTGCGCCATAGACCAGTTCGCGGTTTTTTCCGCCATTTTGAACGATGTACAAACATGACGTAAAATATAGTGTTTGTGTGGTAATCCGATGTCAAATAATTTCTGTAAAATGTGATTTCTGACATGTTTATAGTCTGAGCACTCAAAATACTTCGCAAAATATTTTACTGATCAGGTTTGAGGCTACAAACAATTGTAACGAAAACTGAAATTAAAACTTCATGCTTTCCAAAACATTTACTGCCTCAAATTTGTTCAGTAAAATCTTTTTGCCAGGTATTTTAAGTTTGAAGACTGTGACTATGTCAGAAATTAAATTTTACAGAAATTATTTGTCATCGTATTCCCATACAAACATTGTATTTCACGCCATGTTTGTATCTTGTTCAAAATGGCGGATGACCGTGAACTGGTTTATTTTGTAGTTATATATACAACATCTCGTACAGCAAAAGTTCTCGGAAAACAATTTGAAAATTGGACAAGTTTTAACCAAAGTACGGAAATTGAAAAAACAGATTGGCAATGTTTTGTACGAGAAGTTGTATTAACTTTTGGCGGAAAAATTATTGAGGGGGAACCCTCTTGAATTTTTGTCTAGAAAAGTTGCCAGGGGAAACGCTGTGCAAATTTCATCAAATTTTCCCGCCAAAAGACTTAGTATATATAAGAAGAAAAATTTCTTCACACTTTTTATTGATTTTTCTCTTAATTAATTAACTTAACAATGTAAGAAATGGAATAAAACAATAAAAACACTTGAATATTAAAAGCGTTTGTATTTTTATTTGATCAACTTGTAATAAAGAGAATTTACACTTTAATAATAATGACTTTATTAATTGCAATTTACAACAATAATAGAAAGATTAATTATATACATACACATAATATTTTTGGAAAAATTTAAAAAAAAAAATTGGCGCATGCGTATTTTGGGCGCCCGTATTTTTTCTAAGACTTTTGGCGGGAAAATTAAAAATTTTCAAACAGATGTTAACAAGAAGTAAATAATTAAAAAATTAAAAAAAAGTTGGCGCATGCGTATTTTGAGCGCCCCGTATTTTTCTAAGTCTTTTGGCGGGAAAATTTTAAACTTTTGAACAGCGATTACCATGGAAAATATTTTTGACAAACATGTTTGAAGTACTGAAGTAAATACTCTAACAACTTGAACATCTTGAATATAATTTTTTAATCAACTCTTGAATAAAGAAATTCAACTTGCTGAAACATCATTGCTTTCTGTTTTTTCTAAAACAAACTTTAAAATTTGTACAGAGATTTCAAAAAAATTGCCAAAGAATTATTTTCCTGATAAATTTACGCTGTCGGTAACCAGTTGCGAATTTACCAATTAATTTTAAACACAAACGCGCACTATAAAAGGGAGTTGTCGTCTTCTACTTTAAGATTTGCATTTTGTTTTTGCACGTGAAGCTTGAGCATCTGAAAACGTTTATATTTCTTTGCGAATTCGCTGGAAACCTAAAATTTTACAATTCCTCAAAGCCTTCTCGTGTGCTCTCAACATGCGATATGATTTCAACATGTGAATTCTACAACTAACAAGTAATACTGTCAATATTTTTTATTTTGAACGAGTTTGAACTGCACAGATTTGTCGTACAGCGGCGTAAACAGGAACGCCATTAATTTGTGATAACAACACTTTGAATTTTAATTTGATCTCTTTTGCTTTGTATTTCTTGCAAATTAAACCAAAATATTCCAAGGAGAAAATGGTAAAAGTTGTTGATGAGTCAGTTTTGTAAAGCTCCGTTTAGCGGCAAGTTTTGTATGCCGAGAAAAGAATTTGATCTTTTTGATTAACAAAATTAATACCCTTTTCAGCAAGATTTGATTTCAACATGTGAAGTCAACAAATAAATACAATGCTTTTGTTTTGAACGAGGTTTGTCGAAAAAACATTTTGAATTTTAATTCGATCTACTTTTGCTTTCTATTTCTTGCAAATTAAACTGAAATATTCCAAAGAGTAAATGGTAAACGTGTTTGATGAGTCAGAATTCTAATTCGATCTACTTTTGCTTTCTATTTCTTGCAAATTAAACTGAAATATTCCAAAGAGTAAATGGTAAACGTGTTTGATGAGTCAGAATTTTAATTCGATCTACTTTTGCTTTCTATTTCTTGCAAATTAAACTGAAATATTTCACAGAGAAAACGCGGTAAAAGCTCTTGATTAGTCACTTTGTAATGCTCGGTTTAGTCACAAGTTTTGGCCCAGAATAAACAATTCATCTTGTTGATTAACACAATTAATACCGTTGGAAGCCCCCCTCTTATAGTGCGCGCTTTCCGTGTTTAAAATTAAATCCTAGTTTTAAATCTTATCTCAATTCTTCTACCTTTACTTTATAAACGCTTGGTTTTCCTGTCTTCTCATGTTATCCATGTCCATGTGCTTTTCCATGTGCTTGTCTATGTGCTTGTCCTTGTCCTTGTACAGTACCGACCAAAGGAATAGCAGCATTACACGCGCGTAAAATGCGTGTAAAGACGCCATATTGCACGCAATTTACGCGCGCGTTACCTGCGAGTAATAGAAAAATACACGCAGATACACGCAAATGCGTGTAAAAAAATACACGCAATTTCTCAGAAAGTGCGTGTAAATTTTACACGCAGAGGTTGGGTCTAACTCATTAAGTGCGTGTATTTTTTATCGGGAGACAAAACAAGACCGCGGTGTAAGTTGTTGACAGGAAACTCCGAAGCAATTGTGAAGTTACGGAAATTTTGAAAATTGAACGACTTGTATAAATACGATATAAACTTGGCACAACAACAGTAAAGTCGGTATTTAATAGACGGTTCTTTTGACTTTCAGTCGCCCAAGCTAGATTTCTAAGATAGATATTTGCAGGAATTCCGGGCGATTCGCATTTCCATGTGCGTGTACGCGGGTCGATCTGTTTAAATTTCACAGCCCGACATCGTTCGACTCCGGCTTGCGTGAAGATGTTTTGTTTTTGTTAACTAAATCCTATTTTACTTTCAGTATCCATGCTTTTACGCTCACTTATGCTTGCTTGATTTAAAACCACCGTTTCGTGCCTTCTTTCCGCCTCCAAAAACTGGTTGGTTGATGTGACAAATATTATACTATCATAGGAAACAAAACACATAAGCTTAACAGTCGTTGAAATCATTTCAAAATGTCGAAGAACTACATCCACAGTCCGCCTCCAAGAAAATGAACAATGCATTAACAGACCACGTTGAAGCTAATTTGTCATTTACATGAACTGTGTAGCATTTGAAGAAATTCGCGAAATCAGGCCGACCGTCGTTGCGTGTATCAAGATTTCACCGCCGATAACATCGGGAAGATTTTGGTCACGTGCTAGACAACAAGTTCTGAAACGGGATCAAATTTCATTCGAAGCATCAAAACACTTTTAGACCATGTTAGATTTTGTTCAGTTTCGGATCTGTAGATTGCGTTGACTGTTTTTCAGTATTGAAAGAATTAAGCGAAAAATGAAAGCCAATTTTAGTGTTGAAATCCCGAGACATTTTGTCGGTCGTCGAATACACAAATCCCCGAGACAAATACATTGTACTGTGAGCGAAGCCGAGACTTTCATTCACACAATTTGGGTTAGCCACCTTTCAAAACTCCTTTCCAGAAAGAAATACAGTGGCCAATCTAGCAATGAAGAGATGTGCGACCTTTTCCTCGACTAGTCTTGTGAAAACTTTAATAATCGAGCGATAAGCTGTGTAAGTAAACTTTTTTTATTTACTTGCAAACGATCTAAAATTCAAAGTGAAACATACAACCAAAACGTCTAGCCGAAATACATTTTATGCCTACAGCTTTATGTACTTTCCTCCGTGAAGAAATACTCGCACTTCACGTGTATGAATAACAAAAGGTTTGATCCTTGGTCAGAATACTCGCAATTCACGTGTAATTGAGGTGCGTGTAAAAGTTCGTGTAAAATTTTACTCGCGCGTATTTTGCGTGTAACGCGCGCGTAAAGCCGCCATATTGCACGCATTTTACGCGCGTGTAAGTGCTGCTATTCCTTTGGCCTGTACTGTAATCCTAGTAGAAATAACAAATAAAAACGGCATTTAGAAAACGTATTTCTTCACATTACTTTAATTGTACATAGCAAAGAGATCAGTGAAGTTACCACTTGTTATTACAACCAGAGAACTATTGGCTGGTAAAGCAAACAGTTATTTTGTTTACTGTGCGAATCAAAAAAGCGTGAACACTTTGACTTAACTTTGACATGATCAAACTGCAAGAAGAATAGTCAGGAAACTCAAATTTACCGCAATTTGTTTTTGCAGAAAAGCTTTGCGAAAATCGCAATAAAAGAAATACAGGAAAATGTTTTTCGCAATTTCAGGCAAAGGAAAATCCAAGCTTAAATCAAAGTGTTCACGCTTTTCTGATTCGCACAGTAACTAGTAGGTAAATTTAAATAAAAAGCAATGTTTGCAAACAGATATCTTCCCTATTACTCTCTCACTGTGAAAAGTGATCAATAAAGCTACCCTCTTTGAGCGAAATCTTCTTTGAGAAAATTTTCCAGCTCTGTCAGTGTTTATAACTGAACACGAATCAGTTTAAAAAGCTGGTTTCTATATGATCGCAAACATCCATCAAATTTGATCCTCAAAAAAATATATTTTGCCACTATCTGAAACAAGGCTCTTGGACTAAAGTTTGCCAAGATGTATACGTTGAAGTGAAATCGATATTGCCATGACAACGATAAGCAGGAAAACTCAAAATCAGCAAACCTATGCGATCCATACATTTTAAAGGGGCTGTGTCACGCTACTTTTTGCTATTCTTCCCTGTATTCTTTTTTTTACGAGCTATAAACTCAAACATGTCAATGAAATATTAATTCAAAGATGGAATCTCACTTACATAACAAACACAGATGATTTCTAAGCATGATTTACCACTTGTTTCCCAAAGACTGGCCGTCGTTTTTTCAAATTAACCTTTTCGCAATCCGTTTCAATCTTGTCCAATTTTGACCATCCGCACTTCATTGCGGCTTCGTAGTATTTGTTTTATGTTTTTCTATGGTTTTGAAACCATTATTTTGTAATATTTTAAGTTTAGTTTGCATGTAACAGAATTGCTGAAAATAGCGTGACACAGCCCCTTTAAACTATGGTGTTTGGAAAATAAAATATACGAGAATAAAAAAATATATATTTATGTTTTGTTTCGAATAAATCGCAAAATATTTCCAACCGTTGTTTTTGCAACCAAATAGTAAATGGACCGAGAGATAAACATTGCTTTAATGAAAATACTTTACAGTGCTGCTACTGTTACCGGGGCCACTTAAACTAAACTAACCAATCAGATTACAGGAAACGAACAATGCCATTCCATCAAATTTTGCACTCTGTGTCATTGTTTTCTCCGCGCTTTTAATTGGCTCAAAATATTTTAGTTGGAATGCATTGTTCGTTTCCTGTAATCTGATTGGTTAGTTTAGTTTAAGTGGCCCCGGTAACAGTATCAGCACTGTAAAATCATGCAAAAATGAGACTTATGTTTTGACACCATGAAAGTTTTGTTGATTTTCTTTTTGCAATCCCGAGAACAAGTATTTTTTCTAAGATCACTCGTATTACATTTCTCGGGTAATTTTTGATTTTGATCGCTTTTGTAAACAATTTGATTCTAAAGTTTTATTTACATTCTTGATTCATTGTAACATTTTTAAATTTAACGATGAAGACGGCGTATAATGCGTTTTTGACTGCAATTACAAAATAGTGACGAGCACTATTTCAGTCAATTCCAAAGAACTTTTAGAGTCCATTATACATGGAAACGATACGGAAGCGCACTACAAACTCTGCAGCCCCATAGTCAACATACAAATTCTCCTTACTGGTCTGCATACATTTCTAATAACACAAGTTGAGAGAATTTATTTCAATATCAAGGCAATTCCCCGTTGGTGATTATTTCTTGACCTACGATATGTGCTCGAAGTGGTTATTAATTCAGGAGATTTCATTTTCCAAACTCGACCGATGATTACTGATTTCCATATATTTTTCAGTGTTAGTTCTGAGAATTTGGCAACCTCGTTCCCAGGTTCTCTCTTCTTCCCGCCAAAAGCATTGGCGGGAAGAAGAGAAACCCTGGGAACGAGTTTGAGAATTTGGTGCTACATCAAAACAATATCCCTTATCTGAGTAGTGTATTTTCTCGTCACACGTCAACTTGAAAATATATTTATTATCTACTACGGTATCGAGAAATTAATAATGATTACTGTCATAGAAAGTGTCAAATTTACAGAGCATGTACCATAGTCTAGCATTAGGTCAATATTCTTGAAAATGGACAGTTCTGTAAGGTTTGTTCGTTATATAAGTCAGACAGTTGAGTCAATGTTCTTGAAAATGGACAGTTCTGTAAGGTTTGTTTGTTATATAAGTCAGACAGTTGATTCAATGTTCATGAAAATGGACAGTTCTGTAAGGTTTGTTTGTTATACAAGTCAGACAGTTGATTGAATGTTCTTGACAATGGACAGTTCTGTAAGCCGTTTGTTTGTTATACAAGTCAGACAGTTGATTGAATGTTCTTGACAATGAACAGTTTTGCAGTAAGGTTTGTTTGTTATTTTAGTCATACAGTTGATTGAATGTTCTTGACAATGGACAGTTCTGTAAGATTTGTTTGTTGTACAAGTCAGACAGTTGATTGAATGTTCTTGAAAATGGACAGTTCTGTAAGGTTTGTCCGTTATATAAGTCAGGTTGTTGATTCAATGTTCTTGAAAATTGACAGCTGTGTAAGGTTTGTTCGTTATACAAGTCAGACAGTTGATTCAATGATGTTGAAAATGGACAGTTCTGTAAGGTTTGTTTGTTGTATAAGTCAGATAGTTAATTCAATGTTCTTGAAAATGGACAGTTCTGTACTGAGGTTTGTTTCGTTATAAAAGTCAGACAGTTGATTCAATGATGTTGAAAATTGACAGTTCTGTACGTTTTCTTCGTTATACATGTCAGAGAGCCATATAATCAATGACAGTTTTAGCATACGGTATGCTAAGGTCACTTTTCTTCTTTCTTTCAATATTACTTGGATCATAAAAATGCCGAAATCGAAATATTCATAAAATAATGTATTCGTAGCTGTAAAACGTCTGTTTGCGTTTTGTTTTAGCTTGTTATGAACTGCTATTTTATCGGAGTGAGCATGCCAGTTCAAGATCATTTTTCATTTGACAAAACTGTATGAAATAACTAGACCTAGTCCCATTAATAGTTTCAAAGAAATGTAGAGATTGTGCGATATACGAATTTTAGTGTCACAGCACTGAATTATCAAAATATGCTAGATATAGCCCATAATTACATTATCAGTAAAACAAGAACTACTTTAATTATTTCGACCCCCTTAAGGCAATTGTACATTATGCTGGGTTTTTTTTTTATCATTGCTTGCAATTTCCTGCTACATGTTCATAAAACTCTCAGAATAATACTCGCAGATATTTTTTTCCAACATGTTTGTGAAAAAAAAAAGAAACTTAATACCAATTTAAATTAACTGACAATGTACAGTAACTCGATTGCATTTGGCGCCAAAAGGAGAGTTGCGACCTCCGTTCTTCTTGGCGCCAGAATAAAATGTAAACAAAGCCTAAAATAAAGGGGGTCGAGAGAACAGGTCTAATTAAACAACATCTACTAACCTGTAGTGATATACCATCCGGGATGATCGTCCACCAGTTTTCCCGGCTCTAGGCTTCAATCCCCTCAATTCACGACCAATCGCTGACTCGACATTAATCTTGCTGCTTCATATTCGCCTGATGAGGAAACAGAAATGAAGTTTGCTGAATGTGCAAGATAGATACTGAAGCAGTTTAGCAATATAGAGTAATCCTTTTAAAAATATCCGTCTGGATAACATACTAAAACTAGTATAGCAATCACACACCAATGCTACAAGCTCCGTCACATTGTGTTGGAACACCCCCCATCCCCATCCCAAAGTTGACTTCTTTTCACGAGCGCGCCAGGGGGGGGGACATGATGGTAAAGTGTTCCAACTAATGTGACGAGGCTTGTAGGTGTAGCAGCCGTAACCATCTTTATCAGAACTGCGAGATAATTTTTCTACACTGATTTTCTAGCTACAAAAACGTGAATAAAATTATTTAATAGCAAAAGAAAAATTATCTACTTACACAAGTGCACTTCAAGTGAAGTCTGACTCCACAGGCGCAGCTATACCAGTTTTCGTATAAATTACCTGTAATGGGAAATAAACGCACATTAAAATGTCAGATCATGCTTATTAATGAGAGAATCGATCATTCCAGAATTATTTTTCGCATCCATGCATAAAACAAACAGTTCCAATAATATAACGATAATGATACTGTGGCGGGTTGCAACAACAGCCCTCACTCGTCAATTTTAGTTTGATTTAATTACGAAATAACAATGACTAAAATTCTAATTGCAGCTAGTTTTAAAAGTCGGTTCAAATACTACATTAAACTGTAGTTAAACTGGGCTAAATACAACTTTATAGCAAAATATAAAGAGCAAATATGACTACGTTTGTTGAATAATTACCTCAAAAGCGTACAAGAAGCTTCGAGAATTTTACAGCTTTCCTTTACATCTTTTCGACCCAAAGGCAAGTATTTGAGCTTTCTCCTTCGACAGCGACAGTTTACAGAGTTGAAAGGACAGTATCCATGGCACAAACGGTGATTTCAATGTAGATTGAGAAAGCTAACGGAACAACTTTCGTGCTTCATATTTCTTCTTGCTGAATTTACCGCGTGCAAAAGTGACGGTAGGAAATGAATAATAATGAACTGACTTATTTGCAATTTAAATTATGCGCTGCATGGCTGGTATCAAGATGAAGACAAGAAATTCCAAGAAATTGTCTGATGATGAAATATTCAAAACCAAAAACGTCAATGTTTTTAATGTTCAAAGGATTCTTGGCAAAATAATTCGGGAAAACATAATTCCCAGCAGCAAAAACTTCTTTGCTGCAAAATAATTCGTTCTCAGAGCAAAAGAAGTATCCAGGTTCAGTGCATGGTGTATGTTGTCGTTTAAATTCTTTTCTGGTTTTAAATTTTTCAAACCAGTTTGATTTTAATTTTCCTTTGCTTTAGATTATGATAACGATAATGAATTCAAGACAAAGGAAAATAAAGATTAAACCGGTTTGAAAAATTTCAAACCGAAAACAAATTTAAACCACAACATGTACCTAAATTTTTTCGTCAATACTACTGAGGGAAACTACAATCTATGACACATTGTTGGTACATTCTTGATTTAATCTCGTCTCTCTCCCTTTCCCTCTTTCCAATGTTGTTTTAAAACCTAAAACACACTGGACAAAGAGTGCGCGCTCACTGCCCTACCAACATTGGCCAGGGAAAGGCTAAGGGTGTTCCAACAACTTATGACACTGATTGTATAGGTCACTTTGTAAACATCCCGTCGAAGGTAAAATGGAGAGTTCACTTGCAAGACTACTGAGGTCACTCGACTCAGGTAAAGGTAGAGAAGAGGGAGATTCCAATCTTTTCGCGTGTTGAAAATTCCCCCTTTCTCTCCCGGCCCTCACGTTTCTGAATTAAAGGGTGTGCATGCTCCGA
This sequence comes from Desmophyllum pertusum, assembly GCA_029204205.1. Classification (NCBI taxonomy): domain Eukaryota; kingdom Metazoa; phylum Cnidaria; class Anthozoa; order Scleractinia; family Caryophylliidae; genus Desmophyllum; species Desmophyllum pertusum. The sequence continues at coordinate 243,353 of MU826399.1, forward strand.
ACCAAAAGGACGACCCAGTAACCCTGTTATAATTGTCTGACCCGTTATTGTGCATGTTCTAGAGAATGTTGGGACTCAGAAGTCAGGCAAACAAATTACCGATATCGCACGAAACGCGAATCGTTTCCAGGCCCTTTCTCTCGCGCGTCCACGAGGTTAAGTCCACGAGCAACCTGCAAAACAAGTCTATTAAGAGGTGCTGGTGTGAACGTAAAGCGAAAACATGGTGGTGTACCGAAACAAATTTACTCCTTTGGGAGATGAACTCTATTTTATGCAGACATTTGATTGCTTTGCAAGTAGAATGAGTGGAACAATGCCTCGTTCTTTGCTTCCCTTAACAATGCAATACAATGATAAAACGGAAAAAAGCCGTTGACATTAAATTTCATTTGATTTGGAAGTATTCTTATAAATCATATTTACGCTCGAAAAAGCCTTTGTGAACGATAGTTGAACAGTTCCCAAGCCTTTCAAGGTTTTTAGGTCATTATAAACTCTTACTAAAATTAATGGGTGTAAACATAACCTGCATGTCACAAATGCACACACGTTTACTGCTTATGTGTGCTTTCGCTAATATTGAAGTAAACAACAAAAAAATAATATGATTTGTGTCAGTATTAAAACTGTAGGTTTTAAGACTTGTGAATGAATCAGTTTAGAAGTCTATGAAGTGCTTTTAGTACCAGCTCGATATTGTGTGGGTGATTTTATTAGTTTGCTCTTGTCAATCCACAAATAAATTTATGCAATTTTTGAATTCGCCGGTTCCTTTGTTAGCTTTTCATTCTTAGTAAACTGGGCTTTAATATAAGAGATTAGATATCAAGCTTTCCGATGAATGCCATGGAACTAAAATCAAAGTAATCACAGAGGGCTTTACAAGCAACGGGTGCCGGGCTAAATCACGGTTTGTTCAGTTCGCGTCTGATTAGCCGACACAACACAACACCCGCGCTTTGAGGGATTAATTAGAACATGTCGCAAAAAATCTCTTGAGCTCCAGTCACCAGAAAAAGAAAAAGCAAACAATGAAAGTCATTCCAAACCCACTCAAACATGAATAGTGATAAGCTATGCCGTGATTACGTCATGATGTCACACGTTCCAAACTAGCCAATTAGAGGGGGGCGTTGGCGCTATAATAACGCACCCCAAACCGGCACAGCCTCACAACACACACTTGGATCTACACAAGGTGGTCTCTTGAATTTTCAGTTGGATCAACAAATCTCAGTAAAATGGCCGATGAAGACGTTGCTGCTTTGGTTGTGGATAATGGCTCCGGTATGTGCAAGGCCGGTTTCGCCGGAGACGATGCTCCTCGTGCAGTGTTTCCCTCCATCGTTGGTCGTCCAAGGCATCAGGGTGTGATGGTTGGTATGGGTCAGAAAGACTCGTACGTCGGCGATGAAGCTCAGAGCAAGCGAGGTATCCTGACACTGAAATATCCCATCGAACACGGCATTGTAACCAACTGGGATGACATGGAGAAGGTAAGCTAAATTTTCTACAATAAATATCGAGTTGGCACATCGACTGACCACGAGTTTCCTTAATTTCAGATCTGGCATCACACCTTCTACAACGAGCTGCGTGTGGCGCCCGAGGAACACCCAGTTCTTCTTACAGAAGCTCCTCTCAACCCAAAAGCTAACAGAGAAAAGATGACCCAGGTATAAATTCGCTTTCTTTAGTTGATTTAGCCTTGCTTATTAATAGCGACAGGAACACGATTACAATAATTTTGCTGCCTTACAACGAGGTTCAAAAAAGATTAGGGCGTAGACAGATTTGTAATTCTTTCTCTGGTATACAAAACATAATCACTAAATACTATTGCACTACTCAATATTCGGTTTGCAATTGAGATTTTTAAAACATGAAATTATTTTGCATATGTAGATCAGTGACATGGATACTGCACACGGGGTTGCCGTTAATTCAAAAAAGGCTAAATTACTATATATTTTTGCGTTGGGTAGTAGTGATTTTTCAGTCAAGAAAATGGGAAAATATTCGATTCTTTTTAATATAGCTGTTAAGTTAGAAGAATTTGAAAATTTAAAAACTTGTCTAAAAGGAAGTTTCGAAATTAACGGGTTCAATATACCAGAATACTAGCTCCCGGTTCATGTCCTTATAAGGTAGTACAAAGCTCTGATTGGTCAGAATGAGGCTTATATAGTTGACGGACTGTTTTTGTTCGTCTGGTGATTCTGGTCAAATATTGACACCTGAAGCAGCCTGAGCAAGAAATTTGAATTCCAAATTTGACGCCAGACGTGTACATTGTTTGCTTGAGTAATTTTAAAAGGAACCACTTAAGAAATAATTTTGATATAAATGGTTTATAAGAATGGAATAAAATACATGTTATTTTCACGGCAAAAGTAACGCGATAGAGTCAACAGAGGGAGATTTTTCTTTTCACTTTGTGAATGTCGACTTGTGCTAAAAATGTTTTCTTGTTTTTTTGACAGATCATGTTTCGAGACCTTCAACTCTCCAGCTATGTATGTAGCTATCCAGGCTGTGTTGTCTCTCTACGCCTCTGGTCGTACAACTGGTATCGTCTTTGACAGCGGTGATGGTGTCAGTCACACTGTTCCCATCTACGAGGGTTACGCTCTTCCCCATGCCATCCTTCGTCTCGATTTGGCCGGCAGGGACTTGACAGACTACCTCATGAAGATTCTGACTGAGCGTGGCTACTCCTTTACCACCACAGCCGAGCGCGAGATCGTGCGTGACATCAAAGAGAAGCTGTGCTATGTTGCTCTTGACTTCGAACAAGAAATGAGTACCGCTGCCTCCAGCTCCAGCTTGGAGAAGAGCTACGAGCTTCCTGATGGTCAGGTTATTACCATTGGTAACGAGAGATTCCGTGCACCGGAAGCCATGTTCCAACCCGCCTTCCTTGGAATGGAAGCCGCCGGCATCCACGAGACCACATACAATTCAATCATGAAGTGCGATGGTGGACATCCGTAAAGACTTGTACGCCAACACAGTGTTGTCTGGTGGCTCCACCATGTTCCCAGGAATCGCTGACAGAATGCAGAAGGAAATCACTGCTCTAGCTCCACCCACAATGAAGATCAAGATCATTGCTCCACCTGAGCGTAAATACTCTGTATGGATCGGAGGATCAATCTTGGCCTCCCTGTCCACCTTCCAACAGATGTGGATTTCCAAGCAAGAATACGATGAATCTGGCCCCTCAATTGTCCACCGAAAATGCTTTTAAGAACACTAGCATTTGAATCAATCACAGAAAACAAGTAGAACTTTTGATAAGGATACGATCTTGCCGTTTTCGAGAGAACATTTTGTATGTCTGTTAAATTTGTAAGAGAACATAGACAGATCCAAGTACTTTTTCTGGTTCCCTACTGGTAATTTTGTAATAGCTGGTTACAAAAAGTAAATATAATTTTCTTGGTGATCAGCTATCTCTGTCTGCATTTGTGGGTTCTAATTAACCGACTTACACCATTGTTTGTTTTTGTTTTCATAAAAAACAAACAAATTTGATAATAAAAAAAGGAGGGATTTTTGAAAAGGGATTTTTTGAAATTGAAGAAAGAAAAATCCCAAATACATTTTCACTGTCTACTTTCTGTATCTTTTAAAAGTTGGCCCAGTACTTTGACGTTTGACCGACAGGGCTGAATAACGTCTGCGCATGTGCGGGATTTCATGACAGCAACAGCAAATTTTTGGCGCGAACGTGTTGTTGTGTGGTTTTGAAACACGACGGCAAGGAGAGATAAATGTCTTTTATTTCAGCTCCAAAACGGGAATATTTCCTTTTCCTACTTTCGCAAATAATAATTTGAACACTTCAAAGTTTACATCGAAGATTTTTTCGCCATGAAATGCCGTGGAATACGAGAAAACTTGAGTATATCATTACTGCTTCGTTTCTGCATTTTCGCGGACTCTGACATCGTGGGCCGCTTCGTGGCTATTTTTCAACGAGTGTTCAGAAAAAAACCCTGGTGTTTCAAAAGATATGTTTTCACTCAGTAACAGGCGGATCCACTGCCAGATTTTAAAGCTTATTTTTACAGGCAAACTCTTATTCTTTGGCGAAAACCGTTGCCGTGTTTTCGTATTTTTGAAAATCCCGCCATTTTATCTATGTTGTTGCTATGGTTTTCCTGGCAAGCGCTTGGGGCATGCGCAGACGTTATTCAGCCCTGTCCGTTTGACCCCAAAAAGATAATAAACATCAGTCCCCAGGCGTTCTTTCACTCGGGTTAGCGCGAATTACACGTAAGGATCTGGGAACGGGTTGCGTATGTCATTTGATGACGTCATGAAATTTCGCGCCAAATCAAGCAAGCGGGAAGCGAACGCCTGGGTTGACGGTTACATGGCCTGCAAGCAGGATTATGCATTTGTGCAGTTACACCAAAACGTTAAAACGATATGAAACGCAAAAGAATTGGATTCCGAGAAGGAACAAATTCAGCTTTCACAAAATTTAACTTTCATTTAATTTTGGTTCCGACGCAAGCATCAAACTTTGTATAGGCAAATTTCGATATATTAAAATTCTAACTTGGCTGCGAGGCTGAGGGAAATAAAATAAATTATTTATTCATCCCTCAACCTCGATGTGAATTCTTTTGTTTTATTTCCGTAAGCCTAGGAGCCAAGTTAGAATTTTAATATATCGAAATTGGCCTATTCCATTGAGCATTTTTTATGTTTCTGATACCTTTTCACCGCTTCTATTGAGCTCTTGATGTTTATTAAACGCTCCATCCTCCTCTCATTCCCACATTAAAAACTGCGTTGCGATATTTTGAGTTGCTTTTTTCTTGTATTCCAAATACTGAGAGACTTTTTTAATAATTTTGGAACTGAGTTACAGAAGCTGGCTACAGATCCGACAACATAATGAACCGTTTATTCTACATTGCCTGGAAATAACACGCGTGTCATCTCCAAAGGGTGACGCCGATCACGTGACTAAAAGAAACGGAGGCTCTGGGAACGAGAATGGCGACGACCCATTCTCCACCCAAACGCTGTGCACATGCGTAGATATCGTTTTACTGTTTATGGCCTTTTGGGCGGCCGTTTGTAATGTATTATCAGGCCCCTATCGGTTTTGCAGTGCAGACTGATTGGGCCACATAGAGGAATGCATGCATGGAAACAGAAATGCTCCCTATGTACTGTAGAACAAAACACACTTCAATACAACTCTTGTACAAATAATTTTATTACCATGTCAAAATTCTATTTGATGTTCCAGAAGGGGCTATAAACTTCTGAATGTACTTTGCTGCATGCACTATTTACAATGCATCGTGTTTGTTTTATTATTATTATTATTTATTATTTTTTTAATTAATGCTTCAAAAATTGTAGAAAAATATGTTTTTATACGATGTTAACAAAGTTAACAGCATTTCATATGAGCTTAGAGCCACAACACGAATAACTCTTCCCGACTCAGCGAGCTTACTACTCGTTAGACTGCAAACAGTCGTTTTTTCTCTAAATCGCTGGTCGCAAGGCACGCAAGCGCCGAAAGCGTGGATCCTCGCGTGCGAGCCTCACACGCCGCGTGTGAGGCGCGAGAACAGCGTCTCTCCCCAGTTCCTCTCCGTTTTCACACTCGCTCCAGATCTTTTGCTCAAAGACTGCGCGCATTTGTTTGACAGACCAACGCAAAAAATACAACTGTTTTGCAGTCTAACTACTAGTCTCACAGCCGTTATTTGTTGTCACGCAACGCTTCTCGGAAGCGTTGCGTGACGACACAAATAACGATTAGCTCACTACTTATTTACAAGGTCAATTCTCTTGAATTCTTACTGAAGTGTCTGATATTTCCCATTTGAAAGTTCAAGCCATTCAGTTTCTTTATACAATGGGACAAATATGTAAATGTGGACTTTAGTGGTACAATGTACATTAAGGTGACATTTTTTAACCTTTCAATGAGTACATTGTGAAAATTTATTTTGTGAATATTTTAAGATCCCAGGCTATTTCCTGGTATGTAACTTCTTATCCTTAAAGGAAAAAAGTTTCAATGATGATGAAAACAAAACACATTTGTTGTGAGTTAGAACTTTCATTGTGAATAAAACTCCTTTACAAGACAAAAAGGGCCCGATTATTGAAACACAGTTCAGTCGGCGATTTTTTTTTTTAGCCGTTTTCAATTGAGTGTGATAAAACCAAAACCAAAGCAATTACAATGGCCAGTCATAACAAACATGAACAACACAATGAACCAATGAGAGCTTGAATCAAATGCTTGTAATCGGCGCCAAACGCGGGAAAAGGCGTGTGACCAAGTCGCGATTGTATTTTTAGTTTTTGCATTTGATTGGTTGAAGGTGGCGCGAATTTTTTAAACCAATCACAGAGCGTAGTAAAGCAAAACCAAAGCAATTCCGGATTACTCTCGACACTCAATTGAAAACGCGCTCTAGACCATGACTAAACACAGTCTACGTGAACTGCGACTCATCCACGATGTAGTAATAGAATTTAACCTCCATCAAGTCGTGGCTAGAGAGTAGCAGCAGATACCAGATATATCTTGCTCCAAAATATTTTGGTACAAAATTTCTGCTTACTAATAAACTACGTAAAAAATTACGCATTCGTGCGAAATATGCTTTATGAGGCTGCAACATCCCTGGAAAATGGGCAGGGAGGGGAAGGGAGGTGAGAGGAGCGGGAATTGGAAGGAGAGAGACAATAAAAATGACGAAGACGTTTTGATTTGCTAAAAAGCACTAAGACATGTGGAGCATGGGAAAGAATGACCTGCTCCGCAAACAATTATTGTTCTCATCTCCCACATTCTCCTCCCATCACTCACTCTAAATACACGTATGGCTACACACCTGTTATCACGCATTGTTCTACCCTATTAGATACAGTCGAACCCTGGATACCATAGGGAGTACAGAAAGTATGGATTTCTGCATGTAGGGACCAAAAACACTGTCCGTAATACTAATAATGTACGTTTTATAAAGAGGGTATCTCTGTAAAGCGGGTACGACTGTCTCCTCTACGGAGTTTCTGATTGTGGAATTGGTCCCCAGTCGTGTGAACATTTCTGGGAACGTTTGGGTGGACGTGACAAATTTCAAAATGGCGGCAAAACAGAAACTACATCACTTGTCATCAGCGTAACACTACGAATGAAGACTTGGAATTGCAATCCAAAAATACTGTCAGGTCAGGTTTGTTTCGAAAGTTTAAAGAACAACCAGGAACACGACAAACGACTGACTTCAACATTACGGTTACGGTAGACGCCATCTTGTTGTCTAGTACCCAAACAATCCCAGCTTGTACCCAGTCTCAGCAGTTATTGTGGGGGGTGGGGGGGGGGGGGGTGGGTGGGTGGGTGGTGGTATATAGTAATGAAACCCTTTGGCAGAGGAGGGGGAGGGGTACTCCCCTATATACGTGCCGCACCGAAGGGTATGGTTTTTGAGCCGTTTTGGTCTGAAAACGGTTATAGGTTTTGAACAATTTGGTCTCAAATTGGGTATGTTTTACCTGCTTGTCTGAAATTGGGTATAGATGTTTGCCACTTTGGCTTGAAAAGGGGGACACTAGTAAGGGATCAGGTCCTGAAATTTGGTAGGAAAAATAGCATATTTTGGTCTGAAAGCGGGTAAGGGTTTAAAGAAGCGACAGGCACAACCCACCCACAAATTTCGAGGAGTACCTCCCCCCGCCCGGGAATGAAACAGTGTTAGGTTTACACGCATGATTCAGATTAGCACGTTCTCTCTGCTGCTCCATTTATTGGCTGTGTTGTGTTTGTTGATTTGTGGCAGGGAAGTGCACGAGTGGCTTGTAGATCGACCTGCAAAGTAACAGAACTTGGTTATTAACGTTCAAGCCCTTAGAGCTCCCAACATGTGTCTACCCATCATCAGTTGCTATATTCTCATTACCTAAAAGTCTGACTTTGACTGGATATTTTGAGGAGAAATTAAATGCTGATCAATACATTAGTGCAAAGGTGGTTCAAGTAGCTACGTCTTGAAAAATTTGGCCTGACATTTTAGAGTTCAGTCGTGCGTACGTAATCCGTCTCAATCTTCTCCAATCTTAACCATCCTTGTTCCTGTTTGGTTTATTATTACTTCCTTGGAGTTTTCCTACTGAAGTAAACTCGTATTTTATCTTCAATTTAAAGGAAATTTTATATATCGTAAAAAAAATGACTTAATGCTATAATTATTGTGACATAGCTCCTATAAACGCTGGGAATTTACAATGTTCAAAACGTCTTACAGTTGATTAAAGCAATTGCTGTCATTAGAACAAGTCAACAATCACTTTTTCCTAAATGACAATGCAAAAATGTTTAGGCTGGGATAGATAAATGGGGAATAGCACGGTTTTCAATTGAGTGTCGTGAAACCAAAACCAGAGCAATTACAATGGCCCATCACAACAAACGTAAACAATACAATGAGCCAATGAGAACTCGAAGCAAATATACATAGCCGGCGCCAAGAGCGGGAAAACGTGTGCGACCAAGTTGCAAGTTTTAGTTTTGCATCTGATTGGTTTGAGAAAGTGGCGCAAGTTTTTTAAACCAATCACAGAGCATAGTAAAGCAAAACCACAGCAATTCAGCGATTACTTTCGACACTCAATTCAAAACCGCTCTATGACTCTTATGCGTTCAGCTAGCTGTGAGAAGCGGGCAGAAATATCACATCAAAAACAGTATTGCACACACAAAATGATCGTCCTAAAACCCCGAAGTAGGGACGTTTCCAAGCAAATTTGACAACAGCTGCAAGTACAATTCTTGTTGAACAAGTCGTTCAGATAAAGAGCTTTCCTTTGTAGAACATGACAATAACAAACAGAATCAACAACAAAAAAAGAAACAATAATTCAAGTACTTACCAGTTCCAGTGTCCTCTTTTCTTGGGAGTTCATTGCGTGAGCTGAACACAGATTCGTATGAAAACTGCGGCATCCTCCAAGCCCAGTGGTCGGAACCTGATGAAGATTCAGACGCTGACGAGGAGCCGACATTACGTCGAGCATAAAACAAAAGATAGGCTGCCTTGGTGACAATCTGACGCTCACTATCCTCTCAACGCGCATGTCGTCAAACAGGTACCACGAGGCGTCAACAGGATTCTTGCAGTTATGCCGTGTAGTGCCCACCTGTCATACCTCCCGTGTGGTTACACACAGCATACAGGTCATACAGGTTTTCCTCAGACCCACGTCATGGAACTGGCACGTTGACGCCGCCATGTGCCCACTGGAGATGACCTTTTTGTTACGAGGCTCTAAGTGTGCATTCATGTCTAAGTCCATCAGAGGGAAGTCCACCAGTGTGTGGAGTTTGGTGCGGCCGGCAGAGGTCTGGGGAAAACAACAATTGCTGTGTTTTACTGATAAGATTTGTGGACGTCAACTATGTGCAGTGCTTGAAATTCTATGATTTTTAACTGAGAGTAAATTTTGTGTGTTCAATAGTGAAGTTGCTCAGTAATATTAGTAGCTGACGTGAACATTTTCAGTGTTTGTGCCATTTTGGATTGAACAATAAGAATTCTCAGGTGCAAAGAAACTGACTTTAAAATTTGCCCATGGGTTAGCTGGTAGTAAGATCCACTAGTGCAGAGGTCAGTTTCACTAACATGCAACAAAGATGCTAGTCCATCGCAGGTTAATCCCCAGCATTTTTTTCAGGTAACCATTTACACATTGTCAAAGTGCCTTGCACAAGAACACAACACAATGAAGAACCGCTCGATCCAGAGTCCACTTCTCTCGGGCACCCAGGAGTATAACTCATACTTGACAAAATTAATGCTGGAGGGTTATCTGTGGTGAAATAGCATCCCATCTAGGGGGAGTAGTAATACTCCTGGTCACTTTAATCAAGCTACAGAAACCGGAGATAAGCATCAGTCTGTTGAGACACTGTGGCTCTGAAACAGCTTTATACATGTAGTACTGGAGGTAAAACCACTAGCCATGTGCTCATACTGTAAACTGTAGCTTATAAGCCCTGGGCTTATACAACTTCATAAGGGTTTCTAGAATGAGCTGATGGGAAACAAGTTGATGCAGCAATATCAAGATACATTGTCCATTTACTGGTCAATATATTAGGAACAAAAACAAATTTCAACATAATGAAATGGAAGAAAGAAAATTCATATGGTCTTAAGTTCAACAATTTCTGTGAGGAAATATAGTAAGGAAATAAGGAAATGTAGGGGGTCTTATTTCCAGGGGGATTTAGAACCAGAATATTTTTTTTGTTAGCAGGGAGATGGGCCTATAACCACCGGGGGGGGGGGGGGGGGGGGAGCTTATAAGCGTCCGTTTATGGTATCAGACATGACGTTGACCTGTTCCTGGGCACTTGCTGCCCAGACCTTCTCACAAGTGAAGCAAAATGAAAAGAAGTGTTGTAACTGACCTGTCTAAATCTCTTGAGGTGAACCACCAACACCTCTGGCAGAGTCCACAGACTCAGTCTCTTCACTGTGCCTTGCTGTAGCTTCTTGCACCGAGGACAAAGCCAAGCGTCTTCAGAGCCCAACTACGATAAATCACAAAAATATTATAAACCTTGTTAACTTCAGTGTCTAAGCAAGGCTCTAGCAGTATTTCCTTGAAGTAACTTTTGGAGTGTTTATTCATAAAATAGCTCCAATTCCTAACTAAAAATGTGGGCATGCGAATGAGATTGCAGCTCAGGTAACAGGACCAAGTGGAGTCAAATGCAAGAAGTACTGGGGAAATAACATAATTTCAAATCAAGAGAACAGGCTTAATTTGTAAAAGGAAAGGGTCAAAACTTTACAAGTTAGGGACCCACCCGAAAAAATTGAGACTACTGTTTCTTTCTATAGTTCCCTCATTATCCAGATATACCCATGGCATCTTCCATAGCCCCACCCTCCCTCCCTCAAAATGAGACTCACGGTATGTCTCCACCTCCATTGACAGCAGACATGTAGAGAGTATTTTCTATTATTGTAATTCCCACACAGACAGCACTGCTTGAATAGACTCATACACAAGGATCTAAAATCAACCAACCTTTTCGTCTTTGGTGTAAAGCTTAAAGCAGTCCTCCAGTCCAACATTATGTGAGCTGTTATGTAAAGACTCCACTTCACGCACGCTGCAGTGTTCCTCTGGTCTTTCTTGCAAAACACTGGACTTCACAAAGCTTTAAAAGAGCATTAACAAAATAGAAAAGTGAACTGCAAATTTCAATCTCAGTGATGCGTGGGTTGTATTAAACATAATGCATGGTTCAATTCCTGTTACTATCCCCCACGGGACAAAGTCAGCCCTTGTGGCCCGGGTGTGGGGAAATTTTGTAAGTAGTCTTGTCCCGGGAGTAGGGGGTGAGGATCATTTGAGTATCTAGTCATGCAAGGAATTATGGGGCGAGAATTGGCATTGAACACACGGGCCGACATGACCCAGTTAGTGGTTTGTGGAAAACAATAATTTTTATTGTATGCATATAAGTCCACGTCAATGTCATGCATAAATATAAAGACTTTTTTGGACAAGCATTTCGGGCTTGACCCTTCATGTAGTGTGACCCTTGACCCCTCACTGTGGAGGTGCAGTGGTCTAATAGTTAGCGTGCTGGACTCTGGATGGAACGGCATAATTTATTTTTGTTAAAAGAAGAAGGGAAACAACTGTTAGTTATATAAATTTACCTGACTCTTGTCTCTGGCTCCCATTCAGGCAATCATCTTGATATGTTGAGGTCCACTGCCTGATCCACATGACATGAGTGCCCTGAAAAACATCAATGCAACGCAAATAAAAGGCTTGTAGAAGCTTAAAACCGGGCTCTGAAGTATTATAATATAATTTATACTACAAATTTACTGATATGATTCTATTGTAGCTACAATTTCAGAGAGAAAATGTTGGGACACTTAGATAAGGAGGATAACTTATTCAGTGTTCCAACATTATTGTCTGAGATTGTAGATTTAATGTACACAAATACACTGGAGTACAGTCTGTAAATGACGCCAGTATGAATGTAGTAGCACTTACTTGTCAACAGTGGCCTGATACAAAGGATGATCCACCTCTGGAGAGAGAGCACTCTTCCCGGGCAACCCATTAACCACACGCAGTCGAAACAGCAAGCCTTGCTTCTTAACCTGAGATAAAGATTATTTATTTATAATCATGTTATATCAAAAATATTCTACTTGCACAGCCTACATGTACGTACACTATGAGGAAAAATAACAGTGATTCAATTACCTCATTCTCACTAATTTTCGCGCATACTTATTTCGCAAAATAGACAGACCCGTATTTTGCGAGGCTTTATTTTCGCGATTTCAGAGAAAATAAGGGCTCAAAGCGTTACAGCGCGGACACTCGAACCGTGAACGCTTTGGCTTTATTTTGGCTTTATTTTGACTTTATTTTTGACTTATTTTGACTTTATTTGACTTATTTTGTATTTTTTTCAGAAAAAATACAAAATAAGTACAAAATAAGTGAACATAAGTCAAAATAAAGTCAAAATAAAGCCAAAGCGTTCATGGTTCGAGTGTCCGCGCTGTAAAATTTTGTGAAAACATCGTCTTTATTTGAATTCGTGTTTTTTGCTACATCGCGAAAACCGCGAAAATTAATACTCACAAAAATAATGAGAATAAGGTACAAAGTGCACATGATTGCTGTTCAAAACTGAAGCTCTCTAGAACTAAAACAGCTGCCTACATCTACTTTGTTTTGATAACTACATTGTAGTAAGATCATGCTGGCTGTGCTCAACACCTTGTCTCAGTTCAATGGAAAAGCAAAACAAGAATAACTACAACTGAACTGTATAAAGACTTAGTAATGACACTTCTTTTCTTCTTGTGGGAGATGTGGTGGCTATGGATCAAATGGTCTGGGTCTGAGTGCTGGCCGGGGTTATAGTGTTGTGTTCTTGGGCAAGACACTTTACTCTTGCGATGCCTCTCTCCACCCAGGAGTATAAATGGGTGCCAGCGAACTGTTAGGCAAACCTGGCAAAATGCTGGGGGGTAACCTGTGACTGACTTGCATCCCATTCAGGGGGGTAGCAATACTCCTAGTTGGCTTCATACTACGGAAACCGGGATAAGTTCCAGCAGTGGGAGCCAGTTTGGCCTAAGTACGGCTTTAACTTTTTTACCTTTCTTTTCTCAACTTTTTTTCTTACCTGTGATGAAACATTATCGAACAGAATCCTTGACATGGCTTTCAACATTGCTGCTTGTAGATTTTCATAGCTCAGTTCCCTGAGAACTCTTACAATGAACGGAAGACCAAATCTGAAACAGTAAAACAGACACAACTTCATTACTAGAAAATAATTCATGGAAACAGTGAACAAATTTGAAATATTACTCAGCGACTTGGTTATATGGTTGTATCAATGAAAGGAAACAAAATAATAATATAATAATAATTAAGTTCTTTTCTGCGCGTTTAAAAATCTCAACGCGCTTACAAATATGCAATCATAACTGAACTCACTAACTAACTAATTAACTAACTAACTAACTAACTAATTAATTAATTAACTAAGGGTAAAAACGATTACTAAAAAGAAATGTTTTCAGTTTCTTTTAAAATGGTTATTGTCTCAGATTGTAAAAAATAAATAAAATCATTTAAAAAATTATTGTTTAAAACTTACCTAAATAAAAATGTTTTAAGAGCAGTTTTAAAAGTAGGCAGAGAAGCAGCATTTTTTAAAGTATTCGGAAAGAGGGTTCCATAGTGCTAGGTGCAGAGTTGGAGAAGCACGTTGACCGTATGTCACAGAGTTCACAGTTGGGTGTTAAGAATTGAGTGGAAGGAAGAGCGAAGATTACGTGATGGGCGATATTCTGTAGGAGCGTTGATAAAAGAGGTTGGTATATTTGGCATATTTGACATTCTTGCTACAGTAAACAAATACTCCATGATCTTTCTTATCTGTGCCACGATAAATTATCAACACTTAATCAAACAAAACTTGTGGTAAAATTTGTGGTCAAGCTGCCTCCTTGGCTTTTAGACTAAACATTAGATAAATATATCACTTATCACCATAATGAAAGTCACGGAATTAGTTGATTCTGTAAAATATATTTTCCAATCCACTTTGCAGTTTCAAGGTGTGTACGAATACTGTCATTTTGTATATTGTGACTTTCGGATTTTAAACTGCAGTTTCCTATCACTACTTTGGAGGGTCATTACCTTTGGCGGATCGTACATGTATACTGTGGTAAAGTGTGACATCACAAATTTTCAAATTATTTTATCAAGCCTCAAAAGATTAGATAAAGATTGCTGCTGTATGATCAGCCACAATATTTCAACTTGTTAGCACAAATAGAAGAGAAGAGATACAGAGGTTCAAAGTTTGGTACCATCCCATACAAACCTCTGTAATTTTGCGCCAGTTTTAAACTGAAGAACAGACTGCAAAATTAGAAGGGCTTGTATGGAGAAATTAAAACCTGAAGTGCCCACATCTCAGCCGCAAATTGCAATGGACAGCTAATATTATTGGCAAGTAGACGTTTTTTGGCATGCTTCCTCTGAATAGCTGATCAAATTTCATAATTTCGCAAATTCAATTTTTGTGACATCATAACTTTAACTTTTGACATAACATGGAAGGAACTGGTTTGTTCTAGAACTGATTAGAACTTTTTTAGAACTTTATGGTACATGAAAATTACCTTTTACTTGATGTAGTTTTTGCTGGACCCTGACAGTTTGCCACAAGGATCAGAATAGTGTCTTGAATTGGTCCACTAGTATCCGACAGTGCCTGGACATCTCCTGCATGATCCATCTCAGGGAAAAGTCCACTCGGAGCTTCAAATGCATAAATATTGTCTCCTTCGTGAACAATGCTCAACGATTGCTTATCGTGAAACGTTCTGTGAAATCCGTCGTAGTAAAGTTCTGTGAGAATCAACGATTCTTCTTGGATACCTGTCATATCCGACACCACATTCCGCAGATCAGCAATAGTTCCGTTTAACGGCACCGCTAACACCAATACGCAGTGGAACTCTAGATGAATTCACAAACACTGTGGTGACGACAATGGGTCTGCTTTCTCTTTGGGGGATGGGTAACGACAGACACAGAAATGGATCAAATGTGGTGGATTGTTGATGACACCTTGGGCATTTTGAGCGATGAGCGATACTGAGCTTGGAATAAATCCAGAACAAACTGTCATTGCAGCGTGTGTGATTTGTGAGAGCCTCCAAGGCAATGGTGTCGTCTGATCTACCTGAACTTTCCTGAAATTAAAATTGCAAGTTGTTTTAGCAAAAGTTTCCAAGAACTTTTTCAAAGTGATAATATTTACTGCATCAATGCGTGGTCCCAGAAAATATCCATCCCCTCATGGAAGGTTTTTGGTTTGAACCCCCCCCCCCCCCTGGAAATTCCAGTTGGCATCATACTCTCCTTTAAAAAATTTCAAGACCGTTGCCAAGACAATATCCCATTTTTTTCAGAAAATAAGAACATTAATTAACACCATCATTTCGCTCTTTCGCACATTATTTTTTTCTGTACATATTCTTTACATGTTGTTTTTCTCTCTGCATTCGTAAAAAGCTACAGACTGGTAGCCAAAAGCTTATATTTTTTTAACCAGAGAATGGTTATATAATAATTTATTATATATTTTTATCGGAACTAAACAAAGTCTTGTATAAAGTCATTGGACATGCAGACAAACTACAGTTACTATATCGATGGTAATTCTTGCTTGTTATAATTAACAGTGCTCATTTTGAGATATATTCCAGAGAGATCTATTGTCAGATATTGAAATATTCTCCAGGCCATGCAATGATCCTTTAAGGAATGTATTACACCTGGGCTAATTTTAATCAAGAACAGCTAAAAATAACACTATGGAACATTACTTTCAAAATCGAATTGAAACAACAATGTTACACAATTTTATGCATGCATATTTCACAAACTAGGGGTACCTGGTGATAATGACTATTTTCTCTGACAATGGAAACAGATAAAAACTAATCATACAGATCATGTTCGACCATTTTGTTTCAATAAAGCTGTCAGCCATTTATAACCCGAACATGAGGTAAACAAAAGAAATAAATGACCGTGAATATATCATTCTTTTAATTTAACACCCATTTCAAATCCAATGAAAAGCATATTTGAAATTCTTTGTATTTCGCTGTTTATGAGGATAACTCTTCAAATACAACACAGACTCACAGGAAGTAATATTTTGCTTTCGTTGAGTTGTTAAAATTCAGGAAAATAGTTACAGTATAAAGTAGAAATGTCTGCCAACTTCAAGTTATTGTGCAAATAAGCTAGCTACCAAACACTGACTCTCCGTTCACAATAATTGTGAAATAAAATTATTATATTTAAGAATCGTATTTATAGCTACTGAAAAACTGAAAATCCAAAACATGAACTATCTAACGATCTCTGACTTCAACAAGATGCAAGGTAATATTTCAAAGGTGCAAAGCTTGATTCGCTCGCTATCTGCTGTGCGATCGTCCGAAAATTTATAGACACGCGATGTCGAACACTCGTGCAAATGCATGGCTTAGAATTACAAAATAATATTGTACATCTCTTTTTAAATATTGGTAAAAAGCCAAAACATAGAGATGTTATCTGACCACAGTTCCAAATCAATAAATTTCACGCAAATTATCAAAACACAGAGCCATTACGAAGAAAAACATGTGTTGTTTAGCTAGTAGCTCGTGTTCGACGAAATCAAATTCATGTTCAAATTGCATGACATTTGGCAAGTAATTTGATCGACACGGCGTTGAATCGTAAAAATAGAAGTACCGGCTACATTAAATTAATATAGCCGAGGGGATTTTGATTGCTTCTTACCTTGTTAGCTTTGTACTTTCGCTTGGTTGCTCGATTCAAATCCTCGTGAACCTTGTCCAAGAGCCAAAGCAAAAACTCCTGTGCATCGTGTTGTGCATAGCCACGGTACTGAACTCCATACTTTCCCACGATCGACTTGAAATCGCTGCTAATCTGCGAATTATACTGACTTGAACCATAAGCTCTTGAGCAACAGCGCTAGTTTTTCAGTCACTTCACCGCGAGTTCCGAACTTCTTGGTCTGTCCTTTGCGAAGTTTTTAGATCTTCTTTTATACTGATCCATTACGAAATACTCGGCCAGTAAATCGGTGTGAGCGAGGCACTGGATCGTCGAGTTCATAAAGCAAGTGTTTCCATGATTTTTCAAGCCAGACACATTGAGTACCTCAGCCGATTTACTTCTCTGAATGCCCGAAGCAGCAGTTTCTTCCGCCGTATCGAAATTCTTTCTCTTGTACGAGGCATTCTCGTCTATTCTTCGATCGAAGCGGTTGAGTAAGCGTTTCGAAGGAAATTGCACAGCAGATTACTCGAAATCATAAGTTTGTGAAACCATGTTAGTTACAGACTTCATTGAAGGTCTCCTCACTAATTTCTTGCCTCCGCCAAAATCTCTGAGCCGAACTTGAAGCTCTTTTCTTCGTCAATTGCCTGGAACTCTTGGACCTCTCCAAAGTCGCCTCCTCCCCCTCCGTTGTTTCACGAGCGCCGTGACCTCCATGGAGTTCACCGAGGCTCGCAGAGCGATTGTGGAACATTTCTGCGCGCACGAATAGATTGATTGAACAGAATTCTTTACCTCACATCAAAGTGGCAGTTATCGCTGACAATGTTAAATTCGGCATTTTGCAGCGTAGATATGTAATAGTTCTCCAAACTTCTTCCGCTTCGCATCTTTAACATGTCATCGGTCATGAACGCGAAAAACAAACATGGAGCATGCCGTACACTGACGTCACTAGGACGAAGCGTGGGTAACTACGACGAGAGATGACTAGAAGACTCTGATATAAACATATTTTGCGTTGAAGATTGAAAGTCAAGAAATACACTATCAAAATATTGAAACTCGTCAAATGAATGTAGAAAAATTTGAAGTTAAAAAACAAAACACGGGAGAGCCTAGGTGGTCAGCCGGCTGCAGCTAGTGGGCGTGGCACCATGGCAGCACGGGCAGGGGGTACAATTAATTTTTTGTTCAAAATGAACATTTTGTAATTGTTTTAAAAATAGCGTCCATTCGTTTTCACATTCTGAAAAAAACAAACATAATATTACCGTAAAATTCAGAATTTTATTTTTGTTGAAAAGGCTTTTTCTGGTGGGATTATTATTTCATTTTGTATTTTCTTGTATTTTATCCTGTCTGATCCTGTACATTATCTCTAATACGCACACTGAAGGGATGGAGCAGTGTCCGTATTTAAAAGAGGTGTCCGTATTATAGAGGTCATGAATATGATGTCACTTTAGGACAGCAGAGAAATCAACTGGAGAAGTCTCAAAAACAAAAATAAAACAAAATTATCCTACTTTTATTGTTTTCAGGTGGACGTGTAATTTGTTTCAATCAGATAAGCCTAATACAACTTTCTATATAAGGGGTTTTGAGCATGATTGTTTTGGAACAACTTTTGACCCCCGGCGGGACTCCCATATAAAAGTGACGGCCGAGTGGCTCATCCTCGTCTAGAAGTCTAAATTACGGATTTTGGTCTCACTTAGGTGTTCAGGTCAGGATGAAACGCCAATATTTTTAGGCCATCAAGGTATCGTTTAGGGTTGCATGCAAATAAATTATTTAAAAAAAACACGTCATTACTGTGTTCGTGGCCTCATTACCAGAGATGAATTGCAACTAATTAAGATCACTATAACTCTTGTTTGTCTGTCTTTTTTAGAATAGTATTCTTTTAGGGGTCAAATAAAGCTTAAGCCACGCCCAGATTGGTCCTCCTTTAGGGGTTTAATTCAAAATTTCCCACGAGCATCCCCGTCTCTTTCATAAGGGAGTCTGCCATTACTGACCTTCCCACCCACCCACCCAAAGAATTTCAGTAGTATTTTGTTGTATTTTTTAATTTCGGCGTTATGCAATGTAACTAATGTACAAAGCTTGTAATTTTGGAAGCTTCCCAGTTTTAGCCGTGATATGTGTATAGTTTTTTTGATTTTATAATAAAGGTCAGGCTTGCGGCGGTCGGCTTGACATGGCTACCCTGGCGGTCGGCTTGACATGGCTACCAGTGGTGTGTGAGAAAGGGTTTTTACAACCACTCTAAGGATGGTAAGCCTGTCATGTTTGTACAGGAAAACCCATGTAAAGGCATCTTTTTTTTAATATATTATTTTGACAAGATCAATGTTTCTTTGTGCAATGTTTAATTTTAATATGGCATTAATAATAACAAGACTAGAATAGGAGTTGGTTTCAGATAAAGTTTATTAATATCAATAAATAATGAATATCTACAAATCTAACATTTTACAATAAGACAAATGCAAGTCTACAAGGCAAACAGCAACATTTAATATACAAGCAAAGTTTTTTTTTTCAAATTATTACAACGGAAACCAAATGTTGAATGTAAATTTTGTGGAAACATTTTGCAAAAAAATATATAAAGCTAGGATCTTATTTTTATGACACTTGAAATTTTGTTAACTATGATAAATGTCAACTATAAAACAATATTTATCTGGTTAGGGCTAATAAGTTACAGTGAAGATGATGCTTAGCGTTGGCCACTCGACAAAGTTTTTGATTAATTTTTTGACATATTTTTGACAACTTTGATGGGTTCCGTTTTGTGGTGCCACATTTGAACTAGACTAGAGACTAAAAACCATTCAAATTTCCACGACTCTGCCTCCAACACTCCTTGGATTTTGATTGGTCAAGTCAAATGGAAACCCATCCGAAAGTCGTCAAAAAGTTGTCAAAAAGATGTCAAAATTAGTCAAAAACTTTGTCGAGTGGCAACGGTAGTGTCATCTTCACTGTAACAGGTCAAAGTTCTAAAATATTTGAAGCCCATGCATGTACATTTTTCTCTTTTACAAAGTGACATTTTTATATACAGTACATTATTAGCCAACTTCAGTCAATAGAGTACAAATAACACGCAAAACGAGTACAAATATCCCGCGATATTGCATAGTTAGTTAGTTTGTTAAGTTAGTTGTATTTAGTTGCTATGGAAACCATAAGCCCACAGTTCTAATTCTTCATTTTGTGATGGTCTAAAATCAGTGGGATAAAAAATCTCTTATTAGAGAGTTTTAAAAGTTTGTAGTATCACTTAAAAGTGTGTAGTAGGCCTCATCAAAATACAGCACAACTCGTTAAAATATATGGTGATACTACTAACACACTGAAAAAGGTACCACTGATGTTTATTTTTCTACAACACCACACTGAGATCATATACATCACAACACACATTGAATTAAATTATACAACAAATAATACAGAATAAATATTTTATAATTTAGACAGGGTCCTTACTTTGTATCATTGCATGCATTTAAACTGAAATGTTAAGTACATGCCTTGGGGAAAAACCCTTTTTAAAAGTGGCTTGGGCTCAATTAATGTTTCAGCTCTCCCACTATTCTTTGAGTTTACATCAGTCTATGCAGGGCTGCAAATAACAGTCAGTCATCGGACAATGGACGACCAAAATTTGCCAATGTTCGATGAAATCCCAACTGTGGTCGGACATAATGTCTGGACTATTTTTGTTTTGCCTTCCAACGCTAACGCTTATTAACAGTCATGTTTTGTTCTAAACACAAACTAGTTTACTCTGCATTGACAATGCTGCTATTAGATTAGCAGGTTCGCTTATCAAGCGGTACTGTAATATAACGTTCAACCTCATTTTTGTTTTCTCCGACCAAGATGGTGACTTAGTCGCGACACGTGTACTTTCAAGAAAAAAAAATTATTTGCAGCCCTGCTATGCATTTTCTATTTTTTATTACTTAAAAGTAGTGTGGTAAAACCAGAATCTACATGTATAATATGGTAGTTTTATAAATAATAAAAAAAATATGACCGGAATTGTCAGAGATTAGGTATTCGGGACATACACATACACAAAGAATCAGTTAGTTGGATGCTTATAAGACACTTTAGTGTCAATCTCGTTTCCAGAGTCCTTGTTACCCTTGTCCAGCGGTGGGAGCGGCCAACAAGGACCTCTGGGGGGAAGCAATCCGCCATGACAGGATTCTTGGACTTCCGGTTCTACTGCCGCATGTGTTCGAGTCCATGTTTCAACTAACGGATGCCAAGATTCTTGGATTTCCGGTCTTATTGCGCAGGTCAGGCGGATCACTCTATCCCAGAGGTCCTCGTTGGCCGCTCCACCGCTGGACAAGGGTAACGAGGACTCTGGGATCAGGATTGCTTTAGTGTGGGCAATAAATTTATTGATTAAGAATCCAAACATTGCATTTTAATGAAATTGGATGAAAGTGTAAGAGAGGAATTTTAATTAAATAAAATACCAAATAGACTGCCCCCAACATGTGAGCACTTTGGGTTCATTGGGGTCCATCTATCAATATATTATTAACTAAAATTTATAATTTAAATCTTCATTTTTCCCATTTTTAACAAATCCCCCATCCCTTTCTCCTCCTTGAAAAACATCTAAAAATCACCAAAACATTAATGTTAAATTCCATGGGACCTTTCACTGCAAAGCTACAACGGTATTTATAGATCAAAGAGATAATGAGAGAATAGTGCTATAAAAACGTATGAAAAAACATAGCATTCAGGTAAGGTATGATGCCACCTTAAAAATTATTTTGAGTTGTTGTTTACTTTGATTTTTAAAGGAAAACAAGCACCAGTACTACAGTACTTTTACAAAATATATCAGGAATTTCAAAAGTACTGCCTGAATAATTTTTCAAGTTTGTCTCACAACGTCCAAAATGGCATCAAATTGCTGAGGTTCTTTTCGAGTTTGTTGGAAAACTTAGGGAAAATTCCAGTCTGAAGATGATCATGTTAAAAATAGAATAAATTATTATTTGCAAATACTGGTGACTTCCATAACGGTGGCGAAGAGAGCTCCTAGTGAGAGAGCAAAGGCATCCATAAGCAGCTCACGAGACCTAGTGCACCCTTTTAACAAACGCTATCTAAATTACTTTTTTGGGACTGTGTATAACTTCATTTGTGCTTGAAGGTCATCCATTGATGTTACACCAAACTTGTCCGTATCAGTCTCCAGGAGTTTAAAAATTTCTTCAAGTTGTTTTCTTTGCATCCATGTAATAAAAGTTAAAAACTTAACAACCATTACACTAAAGTGAACTGCCGTTTATTACGTTAACATAAATAACACATTGCCAGCCCTCTCTAAATGTTTTGAAATACAGTCAGCATAGAACAAGATCCCCTCAGAGATCAGACAGCGGCCCAATTTGAACGATTTTAAAACCTCTTTGCACAGGAAAGATTATAAAGAAAAAATGATCATTTAAGTTTTTTATAGCATTTATTTTTATTCTTACATGTAATTTAGTAGTTCTATAGTTAAAACTTTTAGTTTAATGTAGTTAATGTTATCACGACTCTTAGGAAGACCATAAACATTGTATGATAGGATATTCGTGAGTAAATAAAGATTGATGATGATGAGGAGTCAACTCTCGTTATAGCGGACTCCTTCGGGACTTAGTTTGGAGTCTGTAATAGTGAGAGTCCACAATAGAGGGAGTTATTTTCACAGTCAAAACAACTATAGCTTTTGCCGGGTGGAAGCACTTATGTCCAGGATTGAATGCAGGTATTATTTTTTAAATACTTCATGTATGACTGGGTTATTTGTCATTTTCATGTTACTTCATATTTTACAAAATTATGTGTGTTTTGGTGAACTTTTATCAACAAGGACACATTGTGATGCCCTATCATGAGGAGTGTGCATCTCATTTGCGGTCAATCCTGGACAGTCCTGGACATATCTCTCTATTGGAAAAAAATGTTTTCGGTTGGTTTGGTTTGATCAACTTTTTTAACTGAACCGAAACTAGGTTGAAACGGTTGAAAAATTTGATCAACCAAACCCAACCATACTGTATCTCGGGTAAAGGGCTGGATGTTGTCCATGATAGCTGGTGTCCACAAGGCGAGAGTTGTCTGTAGTAGGCAGCATGACAGAAGTAGTAGACAGTAAGGGTGTAAAGTGAAGAAATAATCCTTGCAAAGCAGTTACCAGCATTCATTACAATAATTTTAACTCGTAAATACAATATTAAAAATAGATCTGCAACATGAACATATGAAAACAACATTTGAAAACACTCAGACAACAGACGTGAGCAAATATAACATAAATACCCGAGAGGTAGGGGAAATACCTTGTTGTAAATTGGATTTTTACCAGCTCATCAAACAAGTTCCACCTGTTTGAAATTCAGTTTACCCATACATATCTCTCTGCTACACACAAGCTTTTAGCCAGAAGGGTGTCCAGGTGTCCTGTGGATGCCCAATTCTGGGAGAAAATGATGCAAAATGCATGCATGCAAAAAATGCACCAAAGCTTTAACAAATTTATGAGGGGGACATGCCTCCAGGACGCCCACTTTTCAAATTCTGGCTAAAAGCCAGCTAGTAGCAGGATAGTGCATGATTTATTTTTGTAAAGAACAATCATGTTACTTACTCTCTTTCTTGATCCAATTCCTCCTGTGTCATTTGGTTTTCAACCTCTTGATACCCAATCTAGATGACTTGTAGTAAGTCTGGATGTTAGAAGCATCCTTTGTGGTCATTTCCTTGATTCTATTCTTCTGTTCCTCTTCTGTTATGGGCTGATTAGTACCCTCCCTTGCCAATTTTTCTCTTTCATCCTCTGGGAGGTACCGGATGTCTTTTGACTTTATAATGCCTGCACCTCGCAGAAAGATGGCAGCCTCTTCAAACGTTATCTCATCATCATCTTCATTCTGATGCAACAGGAAAAAAGACAAACATTGCAAACCTAACAAATTTATCAGCTAGGCAGCACACTGCATCAATACACCCTCATCCCCAATTGAAGTTGTTGTGATCACTTTGACTTCAAACAGGACCAGCACAAATTTGACTAACAATAGACGGATCGAAACTGATAACAACTGACCAATCACAGTTTACGAACTTTACACAAGTCTCAACAACCAATAACATCACGGTTTAACTGACCAATTACAATAGTTGCTAGGACCAGAGACTTAACACCATCGACTGACTAACACATTTCACTTGACTCTGAAGATGAACTTCCGCACAGGTTGTCGAAACGTCAGTCACCAACAATAGTCCCTTATAGGACTACACTCACCCAGGCGATTACACTAGACAAAACTAACGTTACATTCTAGTGAAAGTAACCTTTCGGCTAGTGAATATAATCCTAGTTTATTATTGGAAAAGCTCTAAATTAATTTTCCTTGGCCTGATATACCGTAAAAGCTCTTATTTAGCCCCCACCCCTCTCTATTAAGTCCCCCTCTCTATTAAGCCCCCCTCTCTAATAAGCCCCCCTTCTTGGGACCTGAAATTAAATAAGCCCCCCGGGTCTTAAGGGTCTGTCGATCTCAACCAGTGTGCAATGCAGGCAGTTGTTTTTGTTTTTCATCCACTTTCCTCTGACACCATTGATCATGCATAGATTGTCTCAACCTAATTCTCTTAGTTTTTTCAGTGACACAAGGACGACCACGCTTTTTGTGTGTCAAAAAGGAGGTTTTGCCTGTTTGGTTAAACAGGTTTCACTAATGTAAGCTTAGAAAAAAATTCATAATTTATAGGAAAGAAAATACTAGTTACAAAAAGCAGATGGAGTAAAAATTAACACTTGCTCCTTTTTTGAGAAACATATAACATCTGTTTTCTGGTTTAACAAAGATGACAATTCCATTATTTTTTAAAATCACATCAGTGGATACAAATAAGCTTAAATTGAATTGATTTGAAAAAGTTTGTCCCAATCATTCGATACAGGTGCATGCAAAACACTAGCAACTCACCCACAAATAACAAAATCTGCATGTGCTTAGAATATCATATTTCCTTGATCTGACATGAGAAACCACCCAGAAAAATTAACCATTTATGTAAGCTTTAATTGAACACCGAACGATAAGCTCGAACGATAACGAACTGAACTCAGCTGACTCGAAAGCAAAATAAAAAGAAACAACATTTTTAAAAGCTTACATGTAAGCTTATATTTCCAGTGTTTGTTTACCGAGAGTACGGTGAATTATTTTAAAATATGATCAAGCGAGTACATCTACTACATTTATTTCTAGTAAAATGAAGTGAAAAGCAGCAAAAGGAACGATGTTTTGTTGACTTATGATCATTTACCTTCTGTTCAGCTGTCAGCGACTCGATTTTCTCACGTTCCGTGTCCGTTGGTTCTTCTCCAGAATTTGGGCCCTTTAAAGTTCTTCTACGCAAGTACCAGGTAATCAGTATCACTAGGAAGGCACAAACGACAGGAAGAACGTTTTGACAGACAAGAAAATGCATTATTGGCAATTTATGGCCAATAGATGCAATAATCGACAACGACGTCGGAAACAAACAAACTGGGAAAAAGAATCGGAAAAAAATTCGCAGACTCAAAGAACACCGCTGGACCAGCCTCGTTTCTGAGTGGCGGGAAAAACGCGGGAAGGCCTTTTGGCCGCCCTATCCCACCCCACAGGATAGGGGGCCTGCACTTCTCCTGGACTCCCTTTTTGCGCTTCCCGAAGACTTCCTGCCCCCTTTACACCTGGGTTGCCGTCCTCCAGCCCCAAGGCAATACCACAACGCGTTAATTTCAAAATGAGGGGTGAAACGAGTCTTTCGGATAGTTAAGGTGGGGTTATACCTGAATTTCAATGAAATTTTAAGAGGTTTAAAGAAGGGATAGAAGGAAATTTTTTTTTTTGGAACACCAACAGACAGTTGATCTTGCGTGGTTATCAACTGTCTGTCAATGTCAATCTACTAATTTTTAACTTCAAATTCTTATTTTAAAACTACATTAAATCTTCAATATTTCTTATTTCCCTAAATTTTACAACTCCTTTGAGAAAAAAACTATTTCCTCCCAAACATACCCAAAAATCACCCCAAAATTTACAAAACACCCCATAACATAGATTCATGATATGAGTGAATAGTTTTTGGATTGCTTGAAACGTGAACGAGATATTTCCATTAAACCCATGTTAGGTGGCGGAAAAATACCCCCGCCTTAATAACAAAATTTCATGAGAAACAATATTGTGAATTAACCCCCCGGCGAGCGGACGGTCTAATTTGCAGGTTTAGTTTAGTTTAGTTGCAGGTGTAGTTTAGTAGAGGTGTGGGTGCAGAATTTGCAGGTGCAGGTGTGAGTGCAGGTGTAACCAGAATAGCCCAGAACACCCTTAAAAAGCTAACCCTAACCCTAACCGTAGGTTACTCACCTGCACCTTAGACCGTCCGCCAGGCGAGTGGTGTTCTGTTAAGTAGGCAGATTGGAGATCAGCCTGCATTGAATGTTGAATTATGACAAGATCTTGGCCACTAGTGAAGAAAGTTAGTGGGGGACGGCGGGAAAAAAAAAGGCGGTTAAAAAAGGCCCACACGCGCCGCTCCCTACCAACGCAACTTTAATCGGTGAATTATTTATTTTCCTGCCAACAATGCCGGAATATACGCTGACGCTGTGTACGACTTTTAAGATGAGGACAATTCCGTTATAACCCCCGATTTTAAACGGGATACTAACCCTATCGGTAATATTAAGCCTTCCCCACTAAACGGCCACGCCCACCCCGCCTCCAACGTCATGAATTTACATACTAATACAGGGATTGATGGTTTACTTTATTTACACATGTATGTTTTCTTCCAAAAAAACACAAACATATTAGCTACTTACAACAAATATTATATCACGCAAAAAAATGTTTCAATAAGAATGATCTAAGTATAAAGAGTTGAAGTCAGGAAAAAACGAAAATTATAGATATGCTGCCTGTCTAATTATACCGCGGTAAGCAGCTCCACAACACAGCACCATTGTGCTTCTTAATAATAATAATTCTTAGTGATAGAGTGGTTACTGCGCCTTTCAATAACACGCGAACCCAACTAGCGATGGCGTTTTTCGCTGCCGACAATCATAATTACGACGACAACCAACGGACCATCAAAAACCCAGAGATTCAATGGCCAGTGCAAAGTGTTTTAATTTATAACTTTGAGACTTAATATCAAAATTTGCAAGTTAGTCGACAGTCCAGAGTCCATAGTCCAGAGTCCAGTTATATTTTCCAGCTGGCCCCGGGCCGAGAGCCCTGAGGACGAGAAAGAGTTCATCGACTATTTCCCCGCTTTTCCGTCAAACCACCTGTCTTATTATTTTTTGCATTCAGCGGCCGTGGCAAATTCGCATCTGGTCACTCAGAATATCGACCAATTATTTCCCGGGTTATTTTCAGACGCAAGTCGTAAATAAGCTGTGAACGGCTTACAATGATTACAAAGAAACAGTTAGATAAGAATGCGTGACAGCTGAAACGAACATGTGCGTTACACGGGACAACGTCAAGAAAAAATATTTCATTCCAAATTTAAAACATTCACCCTTTTAGTTCTGGTTTACCAAGAAATATTCAGTGTAACAGTTTTAAAATGTGTAGTAAAATAGTGAATTTTACACCCTTGTATTGGAAAGCATTCCTGTAAGTCTGCTTCAAATATTCATGTAAAATTTTATTGATGACCTCTTGACCCTGACATACAAAACATTTATTATTCAGAAAAGTGCTTGAATCTAAAAACATTTAATATAACAATACACTAAAAAAATTCAGATACTTCAATTATCTTGAAGATAAACAATTTCTTGACTTGACTTCACTGCCCACGTTTAAAACCGGCCATCTGATGTTAAAAAACGCACCACTGGTTTTAATTTAATTAACCAAACTCAAATTAGTTTCACTCGCAACCAGCTTAAAGCAGATTCCGCAAATGAAAACATGTTTTACAAGACAGAGCGTTATCAATATTATTTTAACAAACTCTTTGTGTAGAATTTAGCAATTTTATTCGTAAGCAATATCCGCACTTTCCGTGCATTGTGGCGTTCCGAACTCATCTTATGTTTCTTGGCTAGCGCTTTGGTGAAATATGAGCCGTGGGAACAGCTGAATTTCATGCTGGCTTAGCTTTAATATAATTACGTTTGTTGACTTAACAAAAAGAACCAAACGCAAACAAATAAATCTTTGAATCGAGCGGTGAACGTAAAACATCGAAATAACCGATGGAATTAAAAACAATTGCTTTGAATCGATAAAAATAATTCTGAATCGAGAAGACAAACAATAATTATTTAGAACCCACATTCTTAACTCAGCGATAAAACGCCAGCCAATTTTCGACTTAAGTACCGGCGCTTCGGCTGATCTTTGGCATTGCGAGTCGCGACTCAAAACAAGAGCACAGCTGAATGAAACGCGTGGAGAGCCAGAGAAATGTACGCAAACTTCAAATCTAAGAAAAATATGTTCCTTCTTGAAAAATTCCTTATTATTCCAAACTTTTAAAACTTCTTTGGAAGCATCAGCTTCAGCTGCGTGAAAAAAATAATTTAATATATTCTACGATGCTCTTGTTGTTAGGAACGTACTACAGATCTTCGGCGCATGCGTAAATTTTAATGTAACCTCCTTATTCTAGAACGAAAGCTACCACAATGACAGGAAAGCGTTGTCCGAAAACAAATATATATTGTGCTAAATACAAGCAGTAATAGCGCAGAAAGATCACTCACGTTTTGCGTGGTGTGCACGCGTGCCCCACGCAAGAGTTATTAATTCATATTAATTAATTAATTGATTATCAAAGTTTACGGCATAGCGAACTAGCGTCTTATCACCCGGCCCCACACATCCATACCTATAGTGCACTTTGCACTAAAAAGAAACAAAATATATCGAAATCTACCAATCAAAGTCCACGGACGTGACCTTTTGAATACGTTGAAGTGCACTTCTGTTTCCTGACAGGTCCGCTAAAGCGATTGACGGCAGCGAAAAACGAAAACCGTTGATTGAGCAGAGTTCCCGAAAGTTCGCATGTTATTGAAAGACGCAGTAATGTTTTCAAATGACTTTTGAGCTCCATGATTGGTTAAAATATCTCACGGAACACGCTCTAACCAATCGGAGCAAACGTACTTTTTTTCCCCAACCAATCAGGAGCGAACTAACTTGGCGTTTTCCCGCCCTTGACACCGGTTGCACGGTTTTGCTTCGAGCTCTGATTGGTTAATGCGTTATTTGCGTCTGTTGATTGGCCAGTTGTGATGACTTTGGATTTGGTTTTATAGAATTTATACTGAGTAGTCATAAGAAACCACTCAATTATAAGTAGTGCTCATTACGATTGGATCCAAGATAATCTAGGATCTCACAACGGAAAACGCCTTGTGTATCACAATAGCTTTACAACAGGCCTCTCATTTTGATAGAATGTTTTACATTTCAGTCCTATCATGGACACTTTCCTTCTAAATTCCACACACACTGATATATAACAAAAATCCTCCGACATTAGTAGCCCAAATATAACCTCAACCAGGCCTTCGTTCACCACAAAACCTCTGTACGAGATTGCTTCCAATTTATTGGCTACACACGCAGCTCTACTCCCATTTCATCCTTGCTATGTGCTCGGCCGTAAGCGCCGCAAAATGGTCGTCGGGGGAACAAGTACCAGTTGATGGTGAAATCCCGCCTCTGAGACAGGACTGAGCCCGCGGTATTCTTCCTCGAAGTTGCTAAGCAACATGACGTATTTGCTGGCGCGATTGCTTTCGGAGTACTCGTGAGTGCTCGCGCTAGTTTTTGATTGGATAAAATGATTCGGAAACTCTTCCAGTCCTTCAACCGAACGGCACTTGTTCCCCCGACTGTATATTAATAATAATAATATTAATATTAATATTAATCAGTGCAGGCTAGTAACAGTTGATGCTCATCCAGCTCTGTACTGTTCATATGTATCAGTTTATGACTATGGTTTGAGTTTGCCGGTTAAAACAGCTCCAGTGTGATACTGCTTAGGAAGGCAGGGATGGAATTGTATCTGCTCAAGTAAGTCTCTATTTGATCCGCTAACTGAGACGAGAAATCAGTGGCCAGAAGCATCATTTCACCTTTGGTACTGCTCTGAAAAACAAACAAACAAGGACAAGAGTCAAAATTGAAATACACTGAAATGTTCTTGAAAGAAAACACAGACAAAGGGACTTTACATGGAAAATATTGTGCACATAATACGCAAACTCTATATCCCTTCAACGAAATAAGACAAGAAAGGACGCCCCTTCGTAATTGGAGGCAAGGAATCAAGTATTTTTGTCTTGAAACCAATTCTCCAACAGTAGCCTCAATTAACATCACAACTCCACACAGAGCGCGAATCATTATTTCTTTTGCTTGGAAAAAATCATTTTAAAACTTTACGACCTAGTTGGGGCAAAGGCGCGAGCTCTCCGAATATTGCCATGCCAACATGACGTCATAAAGATACGTCATGTAACTTAGCAACACCTCTTAAAACAACCGCTGGCCCCACCGTGGGTCCAGTCAATTAGTAGATGTGTTGTTAGGAGAGTCAACTGTAGAACTTACTTCAAATAACAGATCATCTGCTGATCTCTCGGCGTACATGGACTGAAGCCGATACTGATTGTCTCGTATAACGTCAATCTTGAATCCTGTTAACGCATAGCAAGCCTCGCGAAACTCTTGAATCTTTTTCTTGAAAACCTGACAATAAAACACCACCACAATTTGAGTTACAATTTTGTTGCGACACACATTGTGTGAAAACTATTCTAGCAAGCATGGTAGATGAGTTAAGTTTTAAGGTGCCCAATAATGATGAAAAGAATATTGATGTATTCCAAAGCAAGTGCCTCAGAGGAATACTTAAGATACGCTGGCAAGACAGAATTATAAACGAAAACGTCCTGCGCATTGCTGAGATGCATGGAAAACCTCAAGGACGACCTCCGAAGAAGGAGATGAAAATTCATCGGCCGCATTATGAGGAAAGAACCAAAAAGCGACTGTGGGACCTGAACACCAAAATGGCAACGAAGGCAGGGCCGGCAGACCCAGGACAACGTGGAAGAGGACAGTTAGAAGGGGAGAGAAGAGCTGGATGGAGGTCCTGGAGCGAGGTGTGCACAGCACCAGCCGACAGAACTGGTTAGCGGCAGAGTATAGAGACCTTGTGTGCGACTTGGCATAAAGAAGATAGGTGAAGGTGAAATGTCTACAGCTATACAACAAACTGAACAGTGTTCAATAAAAGATTCCCCCAAGTGCCTGGTAAAGGTCTACTTAGGGTTTGGAACCCAAAAAGTATGTACTTTCTGTACTGTACGAGAGAAATCCCAACATTTATTATTACAAAACTTTGAAGTAACGATGTAAATTAAGGCTCTCCCCTCCTATCTGTCAGTATTAGTTTATATACAATGTGAGGTATCTGGTGGTTAGCCAGTGTTTTCTGCTTCATATTGTGAATTACCACAAAAGCTACTACTTTACCTCTTTTAATCGCTGATTTTTCATCTCTGCTGAGGAGAGTTGAGCTTTGAAATCTGTTGAGTAAATCCCACAAAATCTTAATCATCAAAAAATATATCATCATTTCCTTACACTAATCAAATTTTGTTTCAGAGGTGAATGAAAAGGACTCCAGTGAGACTGCAAGGACCAACCTAATGTACTTAGCATAGACTGTGCAATGTTTATACCGAACAGCACGCCAAAACATGCAAAGGAATGTCTAAAAAGTAAACAGAAAATAATTAAGGACATACTGCGATCAACGGGAGAGGAGGACACGGTAAATGGTTAGTGTATTGGACTCCGGATCGAGCGGTACAGGTTCGAGCGCTGACATTGTGTTGTGTTCTTAGTCAAGACACTTTACTCTCACAGTGCCTCTCTCCACCCAGGCTAGGAGTACAAATGGGCCACCGGAAAAACCGTTAGGGCAACCTGACAAAACGCTAGGGAATAACCTTCGATGGACTAGCATCCCATCCAGAGGGAGTTGCGATACTCCTAATACCCTGCGTGGCAGGCGTGGGAGAAGGGGAGTTCCCCTTGACCACGCTGACGCCTGAACTCCCCTTTCCCTTCTCCTTTCTACGCCTACCATGTAGGCTATACTCCTGACCGCTTCATGCTACATAAACCATAATTAAGCCACTGGCCTGATGAACCCACTAGGCCTTAGTAAATAATTGTTTGTTACTAATATTAGTTACTATGGTAATCGAAAGACTGACCTTCCACTTGTTTGACCACACTTGGTGCGGCCTCTGGACTGAGCTTGCTCAGAAGACTCACATCCTCAGGGCTGCAGCCTCCCTCCTCAAGGACCTGAAGTCTCCTCCTCAGCGATTCATTCTCCTTCCTCAGTTTCTCCAGTTCCTCTCCGCGCTGCTGTTTGGCGAGGCTTGATGGATTCATTGACAGATGGACTATCTTGGTTTTGGTTGGATCGTAGTAACCCTGAAAATAAACATGTCAAAGTTCAGTCAGATGAGTAAGTTTTCGGTTTCGGCAATTCCTGTTTCTTTTTCTTGTTCCCCCCCCCCCCCCCCCCCCCCCCCACCCAATCAGAAAAGAGCGAGTATGGGAATCAGTTTCATGTCACTTAGCAACCATTCTGACGGAAAACTTCCAGCCCAAACATTGGTTTTGTTGGCGTGCGATGGCAACTTCGTGAGCAGCAAAGCCGCGAGAGAGTTGGGGCTTCGCCGCTTCATTTTGGCGGAACTTTACCTTGTGCGAACAATACCGCCAGCTATACGCAGGCTAAGTTTTATGTTCAGTTGTTCATTTACAGTATCCCCAGTTAGCGCTACAGTACTCAATTCAGTTTATAAATAGATTAAAGTCTTCATCTACTCCGCTTCCCTGTTGTTTTTAAAACTACAATAAACTGTATCTTAAGGTGGCTCGATGTAGTTTTTTTAGCGCTGGGGTGAGAGTTTTGAAAACAAAAATTCGATCAGAAGGCAATCTTCGATTTTTGTCATACTACACCATGATGATGACAAATGATGATAGATTTATTTTACACTGGTTTCCAAGCAACAGAGGTTACCATAGCAAACGATTTTCGGCATCCTATTGGTTTTAAACAAGGCTGATTTTCTCGAAAATCTAGTCGAAAACATTGCATTCATTTTTTTCATATTTTAAAGTATGCTAGTTTGACCATCTGTAGACGAAATTTCAAGAAATTCTGTAAGGCCGTTTTTGATTAAAACTGCACTGAACTTTTTGCGGTCGTGTTTGTGTATGTCCCAGAGTTTACTTCAAAATCTTTCATTAAATTGAAGCTATATGTACCTCCCCTCTGTTGAAGGATTTTTAATGATATTAAAGACTTTGTAAAGTAAATGGATCACCTCGGATGGTTACGATTTCAAAATATTCAATTTTGAAGAAACTGCGCTTAGGCACCTCAGAAACACGATCGAAGCGCCTAATTTACATTTAGCGGGATATTGCTAAAATGATCTTACAGATTTTTTTTAAAAATTGCTAGGTGTTAGCGTGATGGTTGAACTTGATATTCCAATCGAAAATGCCATTAAAAAATCGTTGCAAGCGTTAGAAAATAACACCGAATTATGGGTACGTTTCGCTCGCTACTGTCTTTCTCCGAACAGGGATTTTGTTTATCTTGTTTCTGGTCAGTTTCTCTCTTGATGCACGTGCAATTAATATTTATTCCAAATGCCGCGTGTGGCCAGTCGTGCGTTTATGACAAATAAATGAATTTTTAAGCAGGATAGACATCAATTCTGTTCATCTTACTAATCTAATTTAAACAAAAATAAACCGTGTTTGTATTTAGAACTGTCGCAATTTAAACAAATGATCAACATTAGCAATGATATATGAACTTTGCTGAAACTCTTCTGTTCTTCGTTACCCTAGGTTTGGCATTTTTTTGACGAATCTCACGAAATTTCGTAGGCAGTGAAAATTATGATCACCAAAAGCGTGCGGAATGATCAACTCTAGACTTTGTTTCATTTTAGCAACATCATTTTGGTTTTGCTTGACGGCATAGCCGAAACATTTGAATGTACGTGATTACCGCGCCATTCATTCCCTTTACTTTCCCTCTCATACCGTATAAACGGGAACCTAAAGTTCGTTTAGCGTGGTTGTTGATCATTTGTTTTAATCGCGACAGTTCTAAATACAAACACGGCTTATTTTTGTTTAAATTAGATTAGTAAGATGAACAGAATTGATGTCTATCCTGCTTAAAAATTCATTTATTTGTCATAAACGCACGGACTGGCCACACGCGGCATTTTGAATAAATATTCATTGCACGTGCATCAAGAGAGAAACTGACCAGAAACAAAGATAAACAAAATCCCTGTTTGGAGAAAGGACAGTAGCGAGCGAAAAGTACCCATAATTCGGTGTTATTTTCTAACGTTTGCAACGATTTTTTAATGGCATTTTCGATTGGAATATCAAGTTCAACCATCACGCTAACACCTAGCAATTTAAAAAAAAAATATGTAAGAGCATTTTAGCAATATCCCGCTAAATGTAAATTAGGCGCTTCGATCGTGTTCTGAGGTGCCTAAGCGCAGTTCTTCAAAATTGAATATTTTTGAAATCGTAACCATCCGAGGTGATCCATTTACCTTACAAAGTCTTTAATATCATTAAAAAAACATATAGCTTCAATTTAATGAAAGATTTTGAAGTAAATTCTGGGACATACACAAACACGACCGCAAAAAAGTTCAGTGCAGTTTTAATCAAAAAACGGCCTTACAGAATTTCTTGAAATTTCGTCTACAGGTGGTCAAACTAAGCATACTTTAAAAATATGAAAAAATGAATGCAATGTTTTCGACTAGATCTCGAGAAAAATCAGCCTTGTTTAAAAACCAATAGGATGCCGAAATCGTTGCTATGGTAACCTCTGTTGCTTGGAAACCAGCGTAAAATAAATCTATCATCATTTGTCATCATCATGGTGTAGTATGACAAAAATCGAAGATTGCCTTCTGATCGAATTTTTGTTTTCAAAACTCTCACCCCAGCGCTAAAAAAACTACATCTCTTTAGCCATTCTTACTGAGGTTGACATGCAATGCTTCCATGTTGACTAAAAGAATCACTGAAGCTTTGGCTATAATTTTATAATCAACATAAATGATTTCATCATACCCGTATGTGCATTTGTTCTTTGTTGATTTCGTAAACCTCAAGCTGCTCCTGTAGCTTGGCATTCTCTGCTCGCAGTTTTTCCAGTTCTGTTTCTGCATAAAGTATAAAAACACCAAAATGAAGCAAGCAATCGATTGGTTGGGTCAGTGTTTGAACACATGAAATCACACATGCTTCTTGTACAGAGTTCGGCAATTTACCCAAGTATTGGAAAACTGCTGTGTAGAGAAATAATTATTAAATGGTGTTTTAGGGAACTTACCTCAATGCACTGTCATCAGTTTTTACTGGAGTTTGCTTGGTGGCCTTGTCCACGCAGTTCATTGATTTCAACCTCCAGCTGTAAAAATAGCAATGAATGAAAGCACTCCATTAAGAAAACAAAAATTCCCGACTTTTTCCTCTGACCAGAAAAGATGTTTCATTAGTCAATTAACGCTATCAATTTGCTTTAATTTCTCTCTGCAGAAAACGATTTTAAAATTGGACCATAACACGACGGTTGTTTATGAATAACCACTCATTATGATCAAAAACCTCCAGCAACCTTAATATAAAATTCCCTGTCTTTGACAAGAAATGTAGAACTTGTGTAATAACAAAGACGTACTTTATCAGACTTCATTCTTTCCTTGCTTGCATGCTCTGCTTTCTGGTTTAACTCAAGCTACAAGACAAGTTCAACAAAACAATGTTTAAATCCAAATCCTAAATTGCACCATTCTTTGCCGTCAACTTGCCTTCTTCTGTAGCCTCTTTGAAGAAGTTCTTTTGGCTCCCACTTGTTACACAATTGAGGAGCAAATAGCCTGTGTGGCAGGCGTAGAGAGTGGAGGGATAAGGGGCATTCAAGTTTGAGTGCGAAACACAATCGATCGCGTTTCGCGCTCGTACTTGAACTTCCCTCATCCCTCCCCTTTCTACACCCAGGAAAGGGTGTAGGAAAGGGGGTCAACACACAGGCTAAGGACTCAGGAAAAAGGTCGTTAGACAAGCCAAAGTCTGCATGTGAGGCTACTTGACTCCATTCCATGTATCTAGCTTCTTGAAGCTCAATTCAGGCTGATTATCGTCATCAAGTTGTCTAGGGAATATTTATGTCACAAGCAAAAACATTTAGCAAACATTGGGGCAAAATCTTTGTTATTGAATCACCATAAAAAATTTCCAAAAAAGCCTTGAGTTCTTCTGAAGAGTTCACATCTTCCATTGAGGCAAGGATATGTTTTGGTTCATCACGTAAAAACAAATTATAGAGAAATTCGAAAACATCACATGATGTATATGCAACTAACCTCCAGAGTTTCTATGTGTTCATGACATGTTTTAAGACGAGCTTCGGCCTGTTAACAGAGTAAAAAAGGTATTAGAAACATTGTTAGTAGTTACTGTAGTAGTAGCAGTAGCGGCAGAAGTGGCAGCGGTAGTAGTAGTACATGTACAGTTGAATCCTGATAAACTCGAACCTTTTTCGATTCCCCTTCAGGTCCATTTTCTTACTAATTTTACCCTCAATAACTCGAACCTCTCGATAACTCAAACCTTTTTCCATTGATTCCCCTTGAAGGTTCGAGTTATCGGGATTCAACTGTAGTAATAAGTTACACACTTGTTTGATTACCCACTGGTGACTGCTAACTGCAGACTTGATACTAAATTCTATTGTGCTGTTGAAGCCTACCTGAGGGTTTGACCTATCAAGATTTACACAATAGTCCCGGCAAGTTTTTGGCAAAGCATGACTCACGAGTACTCGAGAATACTGTAATACTTGTCATGTCTGTCAGAACAGTACACAGGAAAATCTCCTATTGATTATAATAACCTTTTCACTCGCAGAGTCAAACCTTGAGTCAATACATGTGGTTGTACCTTTTGAGACTGTGGGTAAAACCCTAGTGTGTGACCATTCAAATGAAAGTTATTGAGCAGCACTTTCATGTGGTACATACTGTTTATTATGCTGTACAAGGTGGTTCTAACTTTTGAGTCTGTGGGTAAAACCCTAGCATGTGACCATTCAAAATGAAAGCTATTGAGTAGTACCTTCAACTGACCATATAAGTGACTTATTCCTTCAATGGACTATTAAAGTCATTGACAACCAACCTCTTGTAATCTGGCATGTATCTGAGGATCATAGTTTGATGAGAAGTTGTTGTCGTAAGTATGAAGAATTCTGCGGCAACCATCAAGTTCCTGGTAAAAAAAAAAACCGCATTCCCTTCATCTATTACACTAATATTCACCAAAAGCTCTGCAACCGAACAGTAACATTCCACAAAACAAACAATGTTAATGAAATTAGAAATATCTGACTTACAGCAGTGACGAGAAACAAGCGTCTTTGAAGTCTTTGATTCAGTTCTTTTTGACGATCACCAGTTTCCTTGAAGAAATTACCAGAGGATGTTACCAACATTTCATAAACTAGAGTCCAAAGAACAGTCAACTCTCATTACAGTGGACACCTTCGGGACGTAGTTTGGAGTCTGCAATAGCGGGAGTCACTTTTCAGTCAAAACCTCTATTATCTTTCACCGGGTGGAGGGCTGGATTTTGTCCGTAATAGCGGGTGTCCGTAATAAACGGGGTGTCCACAAGGCGAGAGTTGACTGTAATTATGTGTTTTCTTTCATTGCTGAGCTCTAAAATTAGTTAACCCTTTCACTCCCAAAACCAAGCATCAAGTCAAATTTATTTATTATAATTGTGTTTCTATTAAACTTTTACATATGTGGATGAAACCCTAGTGTGTGACTATTCAAATGAAAGCTACTGAGCAGTACTTTCATGTATCATCAACCTCATCCGATATATCATCAACCTAATCCGATATATCGTCAACCTCATCCGATATATCGTCAACCTCATCCGATATATCATCAACCTCATCCGATATATCATCAACCTCATCCGATATATCATCAACCTCATCCGATATATCATCAACCTCATCCGATATATCATCAACCTCATCCGATATATCATCAACCTCATCCGATATATCATCAACCTCATCCGATATATCATCAACCTCATCCGATATATCACCAACCTCATCCGATATATCATCAACCTCATCCGATATATCATCGACCTCATCCGATATATCATCAACCTCATCCGATATATCATCAACCTCATCCGATATATCATCAACCTCATCCGATATATCATCAACCTCATCCGATATATCATCAACCTCATCCGATATATCATCAACCTCATCCGATATATCATCAACCTCATCCGATATACCATCGACCTCATCCAAAATATCATCAACCTCATCCGATATATCATCAACCTCATCCGATATATCATCAACCTCATCCGATATATCATCAACCTCATCCGATATATCATCAACCTCATCCGATATATCATCAGCCTCATCCGATATATCATCGACCTCATCCGATATACCATCGACCTCATCCGATATATATCATCAACCTCATCCGATATATCATCGACCTCATCCGATATACCATCAACCTCTCCTTTCCACCACCCCACCCACCTCCTCAGGTCGACTTCTCTTATATTTCTATCTTTTCCTCTGCTTACTTCATTGTGGCAATTTTGCGGCGACAAATCGCAGTCAAATCACCGTGAAATCTCATCAACCTCTCCTTTCCACCACCCCACCCACCTCCTCAGGTCGACTTCTCTTATATTTCTATCTTTTCCTCTGCTTACTTCATTGTGGCAATTTTGCGCGACAAATCGCAGTCAAATCACCGTGAAATCTTCGCATACGCCAGCAACCTCTTCGCATACGCCAGCAACCTCTTCGCATACGCCAGCAACCTCTTCGCATACGCCAGCAACCTCTTCGCATACGCCAGCAACCCTTCGCATACGCCAGCAACCTCTTCGCATACCCCAGCAAGCTCTTCGCATACGCCAGCAACCTCATCGCATACGCCAGCAACCTCTTCTCATACGCCAGCAACCACTTCGCATACGCCAGCAACCTCTTCGCATACGCCAGCAACCTCTTCGCATACGCCAGCAACCTCTTCGCATACGCCAGCAAGCTCTTCGCATACGCCAGCAACCTCTTCGCATACGCCAGCAACCTCTTCGCATACGCCAGCAACCTCTTCGCATACGCCAGCAACCTCTTCGCATACGCCAGCAACCTCTTCGCATACGCCAGCAACCTCTTCGCATACGCCAGCAACCTCATCGCATATGCCAGCAACCTCATCGTATATGCCAGCAACCTCATCGCATATGCCAGCAACCTCATCGCATATGCCAGCAACCTCATCGCATATGCCAGCAACCTCATCATATATCATCAACCATCCGATATATCATCAACCTCATCCGATATATCATCAACCTCATCCGATATATCATCAACCTCATCCGATATATCGTCAACCTCATCCGATATAACGTCAACCTCATCCGATATATCATCAACCTGATCCGATATATCATCAACCTCATCCGATATATCATCAACCTCATCCGATATATCATCAACCTCATCCGATATATCATCAACCTCATCCGATATATCATCAACCTCATCTGATACAGTCATCAGCCTCATCCGATATATCATCGACCTCATCCGATATACCATCAACCTCATCCGATTTATATCATCAACCTCATCATATATCATCAGCCTCATCCGATATACCATCAACCTCATTCGATATACCATCAACCTCATCCGATATATCATCAACCTCATCCGATAAATCATCAACCTCATCCGATATATCATCAGCCTCATCCGATATATCATTGACCTCATCCGATATACCATCGACCTCATCCGATATATCATCAACCTCATCCGATATATCATCGACCTCATCCGATATACCATCAACCTCTCCTTTCCACCACCCCACCCACCTCCTCAGGTCGACTTCTCTTATATTTCTATCTTTTCCTCTGCTTACTTCATTGTGGCAATTTTGCGCGACAAATCGCAGTCAAATCACCGTGAAATCTTCGCATACGCCAGCAACCTCTTCGCATACGCCAGCAACCTCTTCGCATACGCCAGCAACCTCTTCGCATACGCCAGCAACCTCATCGCATACGCCAGCAACCTCATCGCATATGCCAGCATCCTCATCGAATATGCCAGCAACCTCATCGCATATGCCAGCAACCTCATCGCATATGCCAGCAACCTCATCATATATCATCAACCATCCGATATATCATCAACCTCATCCGATATATCATCAGCCTCATCCGATATATCATCAACCTCATCCGATATATCGTCAACCTCATCCGATATAACGTCAACCTCATCCGATATATCATCAGCCTCATCCGATATATCATCAACCTCATCCGATATATCGTCAACCTCATCCGATATAAGGTCAACCTCATCCGATATATCATCAACCTCATCCGATATATCATCAACCTCATCCGATATATCAACCTCATCCGATATATCATCAACCTCATCCGATATATCATCAACCTCATCCGATATATCATCAACCTCATCCGATATATCATCAACCTCATCCGATATATCATCGACCTCATCCGATATACCATCGACCTCATCCGATATATCATCAACCTCATCCGATATATCATCAACCTCATCCGATATATCATCAACCTCATCTGATACAGTCATCAGCCTCATCCGATATATCATCGACCTCATCCGATATACCATCAACCTCATCCGATTTATATCATCAACCTCATCATATATCATCAGCCTCATCCGATATACCATCAACCTCATCCGATATATCATCAACCTCATCCGATATATCATCAACCTCATCCGATATATCATCAACCTCATCCGATATATCATCAACCTCATCCGATATATCGTCAACCTCATCCGATATATCATCAGCCTCATCCGATGTATCGTCAACCTCATCCGATATATCATCGACCTCATCCGATATACCATCAACCTCTCCTTTCCACCACCCCACCCACCTCCTCAGGTCGACTTCTCTTATATTTCTATCTTTTCCTCTGCTTACTTCATTGTGGCAATTTCATTTATTATGCTGTACAAGGTAGTTCCAACTTTTAAGTCAGTGGATGAAACTCTCAAATGAAAGCTACTGAGCAGTACTGTTTGTTTTTCCATATCTTGCAAACTGCAATTTGGGATTTTTTACCAATAATTTTTGAGCTTTGATCAAATGTCACCTTACATGTATGTTCTTGAGAGGATTGTTGAGGTTTGACCGTGTGTAAGACTAACAACTGAACAGCTAGTTACCTTCATTTCAACTAAGTCCTTTTTCACAGCTGTCAGCTCCTGGGCTGCTCTCTGGTATGCTGTCTCATGAATATGTGCACTGGAAAAAGGGTATACAATGTAACTTCAATATCCAATGTATTCCTGTCATATTTGCCACAGTTACTAAATGGCAGAGTTGCTATGGCCTGCGTGCAGACGTCTCCTATTGAAGCAAGGAAATAGGAGATGTCTGCACGCAGGCTAAGTTGCTATCGATTTATCATATCCATAAATTTGCCGGACTAATTTAATGTTTCTAATTTTCAATAAATTTATCACACATTGCCTGACATTTGGGAAAATTGCTTCTTGCTACCTTATCTAAACATTTTGATGTTGTCCATGAGTCAGAGTAAAAGGATTGGTGCAAACAGTCAATGTGTTGTTCCAGAAAATATCCATTCACACCCCAAGGTTGATCATTGGAAATTCCGAGAGGGGGTGGGTCTCAAAAGCCAAAATTTTTAAAGGAAAGTTTGAAGCTAAACTGACAGGGGGGGGGGGGGGGGGCTGGAGTTTAACCAAAAAAACTTGTGGCAGGAACCACACAATTACAGCTGTACATTTAGTTGCAGTCCTTACCTAGATTTCAGTTCACTCTGTGTCTCTAACAACACAACCTGGCTCTTTTGAAGATTTGCAACATCTTGTGCAAGCTGGGCTGGCGATCTGTTGGTTGTTAATGAATAAAATAAAACCTTTACATCCCCATCCTTGGAGACCCAGGGGCAGTTAGTGGGGGCGAGGGAAAAAAATCGGCAAAGAACAGTAGAAGAGAACGAGAAGAGCTTTTCTTTGCCGATTTTTTCCCCTCACCCCACTATAAACTGCCTTTGGGTCTCCGAGGACGTCACATCTCAGGCTCAAAATATTTTAATTAATTCTCCGTTACTGATTACCACATACGATATTATTTATTTTAAATTAATGCTAGTTCTGTGGTGGACACAAGATTGGACACGGGACATTAAAGAGAAAGTTTTGCTGTGTCCTGATGGGTCAATGCTTTAAGGCATGCAGTATTATTATTTATTTAATAGCAAGAACATTTTCCAATTACACACCTCAGTCTTTTCGTCCCTGACATATCTTCAGTCTCCCACTTTTGGATTTTCTTTCTTAGTTCCTAAAATTTAACATAAATACAGTTGAACCTCTCTACAACGGCCACCTTGGGGCCGAAATAACTGGCCGTTGTGGAGAAGTGGCTGTTGTAGGGAGGTTTCAATAAGAGTAAAGTGTATGTATCGGTGCACGATTGGGACGAAAAATCCTGGCCGTTGTAGAGAGGTGGCCGTTATAGAGAGGTGGCCGTTAGTGGAGGTTCGACTATATTATACAAAGTTATAAACTTAAGATCTTGTTTTTAAAACTGTACAGCAACAGTCAATTTGTTAGGCTTAGCCTAACAGGAATCAATAAATTAACATTTAGCGATTAGTTTCTGAAGAAACAGTTGTGCTGTGTCAGCAGGCAACACTTGATTATTGGTGTAAGTGTTACTGTTGTGTGACAGTATTTTGTGACGTCACTGATCATGCGCATAAGAGTAAAAGAATCATGCCTCATGTTCTGTCGGCCATGTTCTGAAGTGTAGTTTTACGATACTATATTTTCCTCACGTCTACTGCTGTTAAAACCCGTCGTTCACGTCGTTCACCTTAAGTCGGGATAAGTACAAATGGTACGTATGTGAGATTTAGGTGTTTTCTTGATTGTCCATTTGCCTCACCGACTCAGTTTGAAGACCTATTACCGTTACGGACGTCACAACTGGTATTATTTTTCTTCTACCATTTCAAACCATTATTAAAAGCGTCCAGTGTCACAGAATTGCCTAATGTTATACTCTACAGACCTTATTATGCACCACTTGGTGC
The DNA here is from genome assembly GCA_029204205.1 of Desmophyllum pertusum. Lineage (NCBI taxonomy): Eukaryota > Metazoa > Cnidaria > Anthozoa > Scleractinia > Caryophylliidae > Desmophyllum > Desmophyllum pertusum. The sequence goes on from MU826399.1 coordinate 286,759, forward strand.
AAAGAAGATAGGATATGACGCACTTAACATGACTCACGGACCTCATTTTCAATCTCCACTCTTGTCAATTCTGTAATCCGCTGCTCTGCCCGCTGGAGTTTTCCTTGCAAACTGTCTGCCTTTTCTTTCAACAAAAGATTGCTTTCATTTGTCTCCCTAGAAAATACAGTAAAATGAAATAATTAACAATTAGATTATGAGCTCGAGATTTCTATGATGTGATAGTTGATGAGGCCGTAGGCCGAATCAACTATCACATCATAGAAATTAAAAGCGAATAATCTAATAATTGTTTTAGTAAAAATCATAACAATTGTCTAGTATTAACTCTAAATCCTCCTCCGAAACGAGAAGAAACCGCAATTTTGTAGACGACCTCCAGTCACTGCACACTAATGGCTGATAGTGTACGAGTAGCTCAGCCAATCAGATTGTCTCATTTGCATTAGTATACTAGTAGATTTTTACTAATTACATGTATTATTATGACTGAAAAAGCTAACAATATGTTATAACATGACTACATGTTGCATGATTTCACTAGGCTGGCAAGTATTTTACCACCATTAATCAAAACTATAATAAAATTCTCAAATCTGATTGGTTATCAGAAGGCCCGATTTGAGCACTAATAGGACAGTGTACGCGTCATGCTTGGATGATGTAATAGGAAAGTTTAAACGTCATGCTTGTAATTGGACAGTGTAATTGGACAGTACGCGTCATTTGCGTGCGCTGTCCTTTGCTCGTGCATGCATCTCGGTCAAAAACAAACTCGATTATTATGTTTTTATTCAAGTTTAACGTCTTTTCCTCGAATTTTGTTATAGTTATGGTTAATTGGTAACAGGACTTTGTGTCATCCAATTCTGTCTGTAATCATACTCGTGATTAACAAATCGGACTCCCACTACGCGGTCGTCCGATTTTGTTAATCACTCGTATGATTACAGACCGAATTGGACTCCACTCAGTCCAATTACCATTATATATAAGAAAGCATTAGGCAGCATTAACTTCTATTTTAAATACAAATGAACATGTCATCAAAACACAAGATTACTAACATAATAGTCAGGAGCGCTCACTGCAAGCCCTAGGATTTCAATGGAAAATACTTTTTTGGTTCTGTGCCCAGAGATCATGGGAACCCATGGACCTGTATTTATTTTTTTGGTTCCATGAAAATCCAAGATCGGTAAGGTTGAATATGTCAATGGCAAAAGAGTTTTTCAGTTCCGTTATTTCTTGAACACAGTAACGACACGGTACTGGAAACGATCATTACCGTGAAATCCAAGAGCTTGTCACTGGATTGCAATATCAGTATTTCACAAAAAGAAACACATTGGTAAATTTTATTGTACCTATAATAGTGATTATCTTCATTTAACTTGACATTTTCTTTTCTAACTCTCTGTACTTTGCAAGCTGTGTTTGCATCACCATAGCAACTCCTGTAGCTTCATCTTGGCGGGACAACTTCTGTTCTAATTCCTTAGCAAAAACAAATGGCACATGAGCTGGTAGACATGCACTGTAGGCAAGGTAAAGCCGTACTCAGGCCAACAACTGACCCACACTACCAGAGCTTATCCTGGTTTCCGTACATGTAGCATGAAGCCGACTAGAAGTATTGCTACTCCCCCTGGATGGGATGCTAGTCCATCGCAGGTTACCCCCCAGTATTTTGTTGCCGGTACCCATTTATACTGCAAAACATATACATATACATACATATGCTGCAAAAGCTCCAATATGTGCAAAATGCCGCAGCCCGTCTTCTCACGTATTCTAAGAAGTACGAACACATTACACCGATATTGATAGAACTACATTGGCTCCCAGTTAAATCAAGAATAGAGTTCAAGATTTTAATTTTGACTTTTAAAGCTTATTATGAAACTGGACCTAAATACTTAACGGACACTATAATTAAACATATGCCCACCAGAAAACTTCGCTCAGCCACTAAAGAACTGTTAGTAGTCCCTAAGTACAATCTTGAAACTTATGGAAAGCGTGCTTTTTCAGTAATTGCACCTATACTTTGGAATAATTTACCTGACCATATTAGAACCATATCATGCCTAAGTACCTTTAAAAGTAGAGTTAAGACTTTTTTATTTAATCGTTCCTTTTAAATCTTTGCTTTCCTTATAATTATTCGTTTTTATAATAGTAAATTATCATATCAGTAAAGTAATGTTTATTTGTTTATAATAAGTAGTTTTGTTAAGCGCTGTTGGTTTTTTAGTAGAAACGGCGCTATATAAATAAAGATTATTATTATTATTATTATTATACTCTTGGGTGGAGAAAAGCACTGTAAGAATAAAGTGTCTTGCCCAAGAACACAACACAATGACCCAGGTCAGGGTTTGAACCCAGACCGCTCGATCCGGAGTCCAATGCGCTAACCATTAGGCCACTGCGTCTCTCACCCAGGAGCATAGAGACATTAGACAGTCAGAGGTGGAGAAGTACAAAAGGAGGAAGGAAAGAGAGAGAGGGAGACAGAGAGTGACAGCATGCAAAGAACTCATGGAAACCAGTAGAAGATTATTTAACTCACAAGCAAGTAGCCTGCATGCAGATCTATGTCTCCTATTTCCTTGCTTTTTTCCACATGAAGCAAGGAAATAGGAGACGTCTGCACACAGGCTAACAAGCAAGGGACTCATTGCCAAAGACAAAGATGAGAAAATAGTTTGTTTTGAAGTACTAACAGTACAATGTAGTTATACAACACTGTACTGTAACAAAGCATGATTCACAAACTTACTTTGACTCTGTGTTCAGCTGTTCTTGATCGTTCTCTGAGCTGTTCCAGTTCTGGTAGTTGAATCATCACCTCGCTCAGTCTTCTGCAAATAATCATTTATTAATAATTATTGAACACAAGTCAGTACTCAGATTGCAAGACTAAAATTCATTACTTCAAGCTTCAGATGCACTGTGGCAATAACAGCTGCCTTAGGTGGTTACTGTACAAATCAACTGGTCATCATATAGTAGAACCCTGCCATCTCGATAATGTTGGAGTTTGAGATGGCCCGAAGTAAATTACTGAACACCAAGGGGGAGGAAGAGGTTCAGAAACATGTTTCAGTTTGAGATAGCGAGAGGTTTCAATGGCTTCTATTTAAACTACATGTACATGTAGCAAATCAAATTACAAGAACTGTCGATTGTCAGAATGCGAATGTGGAGCTTGACATCTCCGCCTCTCATAGTTTTGATTGGCCAGTTGAAACGGAAGCCATCAGAAAGTTGTCAAAAATTAAGCTTTGTAGAGTGGCAATGGTAGGGCACTCTTTACTGTAAATTTTGGGAAAGTAGTGAGAACAGTTATTGCTCAGTAACAGTGAATGATAGTGTGTATGTTGTGGTTTAAATTTATTTTTGTTTAAAATTTTTCAAACCAGTTTGATTATTATTTTCCTTTGTTTCAGATTATGGTAATGTATATTAGACAAAGGAAAATAAAAATCAAACTGGTTCGAAAAATTTTAAACCAAAAAAAATTTGAACCACAACATGTATATTTAATTTACAGTGGAACCCCGCTTTACGGACAATCGTTAATATGGACATCCGCCTATTACGGACAGTTTTGTTTGTCCCGACGACACATATTTTCTCTTACATGTATATCAGCCCGCTTAATACGAACACCCGGATAATACGGACACTTTTCATGTCCCTTTGGTGTCCGTATTAACCGGGTTCCACTGTGTTACCTTTTGACATTTTCAAGCTGGCTCTCAGTATCCTCCAGTTTATTTTGTATTACAGCTTTCTCAGTTCCCTGTCTGCAACAAAGAAATGACACAAAGCATCAACCAACCACTCGTGGAATAAATTGATATCAAAATAATTTTATGAAAAGTGACGTAGAGTTTATTTTCAAAATGAAAATAAGCGGAAAAGATCTGTCATCTTGACATCATTTTCATGTTTAAGTAATGGTTACATTATGTAAATATATATCAAAGTGAATAGTAGCGTGTGATTAAAGCTAATGTTCATAATTCTGAATTTAAAATAGACTACAAGTGTTGATTATAAATGCAGTGAATAGCAATGGAGATTTTCCTTCTTGCAAATTAATGTTTGGTAGAGAAAAACCTTACAAGGGTTTGTAGTCTTTTGGCTAGAAAAGTACTGACATTATATACTGAGATTTATGCATTAATAGTCAGAAAATATATTTACATTGAATTTTATTAGCAGTCATTGAAATGACAAGTTTACATTTAACTGGTAGAGAAAGGATATTGAAAAGATCACCTGAATAAAGCATTCTTCAACTCCATTTGCTGTTTACTTGTATCCTCTTGTAACTGCAAAATCATTAATATTCCGTGGTTAACATGACAAAGTGCAGTTACATGTATGTTGCTAAGAACATCATTGAATACCGCATTTCCTCAAATAATAGCCAGAGGAGATTTTTTTTTCCGCTCCAAAAGGGGGTGATTATTTGAGGGGAAGCGATTAATCGAGGGAGACGACTATTTCAAAATTGCTCGCTGGAAGTGCTAATAAATAAGGAAAGAGTCAAATACATGAATATCACTATTAGTATAGATGAACCGTTATGAAACCTTTGCTTTTCTGTTGTAACAATTAAATCAAAGCTCATTTCCTATCCAAGGTGTAAATTTTTAACTTGACTGGGAAGGGATGGAAGAAAGGGAAGGGAGAGAGAGAGTTGGATGGGAGCGATTATGTAAGGAAGGAGAAGGGGGCGATTATTTGAGGGAGGTGATTATTTCAAATATTTTCACCAAAGGGGGCAATTAATCGCACGAGGATGGCTATTATTCGACGAAATACGGTATTTACCCAATAAACTCAACTGAACAGCCACTGGCCATTTAATAATAATTATTGCATTTTTAAAAACAGCTTGAATGTGTTTCCTTCAAAAAATGGTGGCCTAATGGTTAGAGTGACATCGAACAGTTTGGGTTTGAGTCCTGGCTGGGGCCATTGTGTTCTGTTCAAGACACTTTACTCTCACATTGCCCCAACCTCGTTCCCAGGGTCTACTCCACTTTCAAGATGGCAGCTGGGCGTGGGACACCCTGGCGAAATACTCCACGAATCGTGGAGTATTTTATCACATGACACACGATCAAAACTCGTTTTCTCTACACTTGACCAACGGTTCTGGGATCAAATATCATATTTGATCCCAGAACCGTTGGTCAAAAGTCATTTCCCTTGGATTTGTTTCACTGTAAATTTACCCCCGATATTTCGAACACCAGATTTCTCAAAACCAATAATCGGGATTCCACAGTGCACTGCATAGCGAGTCTGATTATTAGCCCCATACATGTACTGTAGACCTTGTCTTTCATTTTATATCATTACAGTATGTTCAGAGACTTTTGAACATATTGAAATAATACGGTAATGAATCTTGCAGCTCTACAAACCTCATCTCTTTCTGCACACACTTTCAGCTTTTCCCTCTGCAAGTTTTGTACTTTTTGCTCAGATTTGTTCCGGTAAGTTTCATACTCCTTTTTAATTTCTTTCAACTGATCTTTAGCATTTTTCTCTTGTTCTGCAATGTACTGAAAGTTTTGCTGCAAGTCATCGTATTTCTCTTCCAGTCTACGAAGTCCCAGCTTCTCATTCCCAGAGTCCTTTTCATATTCTATTCTAGCGCGTTTTCTTTCGGATTCCAGTGAATTCATTTGACTTTCTAAATGTGCAATTTTGCTGCGGTTTTTGATGAGCTCCACATCCTTTTCTCGCTCCTTAGATAGAAGACTTCCTTGGCTTCGTATTTTACTGAGAGTCCTTGTGGAACTTGCAGCCGGTGCGCCACCACTTGACGAGTCTTCGTAGCTCAAGCGGATTTTAGGGTCACTGGACAAAAACTGATCGAATTCGCCCATGATTCTTACAAAAGCAGTGCTGTCATCGGGAGTTCTGAGTATATTCATCTTCCAAAGAGCTGTTTTTTCACGACTAGTTCTCAATAAAGTTTACCAAAAGAGACAACCGATGGCCGCCATTTTGAGATAATGCAACGTTCGCAAAGAACACTGGGACGGTAGGAAATTTAGCCAATCAAAACAGAGTCGACAGAGTCTGGGTATGAGATTGCTGGTGCACGAGTAAGGTATGGGTACCAGTTCAGCAACGCAAGCTAAAAAGGCTGTGGTAAACAAAACAAAATAGCTCAAAATGTCTTCTAAATTGGTTCGCAAAGGTTTAGATCTCGTGAATAGCGAAGGAGGTTTAAGATCTCAAAAACGGAAGTCAACACAGAAGACGAAACAGCCCTCCAAAAAGCGGAAACGAACCTCGAGAGCAAACAAGCAAAAACCACGTGGAGAGCAAGGCTTGCGATTATCTTCAGGTATGTCACAACACAGCTTTTTATACAACTGAATGGTTAAATGGAAAGAGCGTCAAATGTCGTTTGTAACTCGATTGGAGGGCACATACAGATTGTCCTCCTTGTAGTACCATCCCCCCCCCCCCCCCCAGCAAACCCCACTCCTCCCACACCACACATCTGTTTTCGTCATGTCCAAGGATATATAAACTGATATTGCTAGTGACATGAGGCAAGCAAACCTCTAGCGCTGAATTAGTAGGTGGACTTGGTAAAAGATGACCTGAGCAAAAAAGGTAGATGTGCACACCACTAGTCTAGTGGTGTAGTAGCCAGTGTAGCAGTAGCCTCCTTCGCAGCCATTATTCAGCTCGTCACACAACACTTTTTTGTCCACTAATTAGTTAGTTAGTAGGAGAGTGTTGTGTGACGAGCCAAGTAATGGCTGTGAAGGAGACTAGCGTAGCAGGAACTGGAGTAATATAGAGTGCAAGTTGGAAGAGCGCAAGTGAGGGAGGAAACGGGCATCTCTTCCCTCACACAAATCGTAACCTGTGATGGACTAACATCCCATCGGGGGGGAGGGGAGGAGTAGTTAATACTCCTTGTTGCTTCATGATCATGATCATTCTCATCCCCACAGCCCTTTCACATCTCTTAGCCAGCGGGGCCTTTAGGCACAAGAAACGAAGGGCTCTGGGGACATAGGAAATTCACATTTTTTGATAGGCTATTTTACCCCTGTATGTGTTCAGAAGGGGTTAGGTTAGTTTCCAATCAGTGCTTATAACTAAAGTGCTTCTTGTTTTCGAAATAGTACTAAAGGCAGAAGTTTATATACAGTCAAACCTCCGCTAATGGACACCTCCCGTACGGAGACACCTGTCATATTAAAGTGAACACTTAGTCCTGTTCCCAGCCACATACAAACACTACATTTTTATCCTCCCATAAGCGGACACCTCTCATAAGCAGACACTTTTACTTGTCCCAAGGGTGTCCGCTTATGGGAGGTTTGACTGTACAGTATATTATGTTTTCTATTCCAACCAAGAAAAATACTTTATTTCGAACTGTAACAAAAAATATTGATTAATTTGCAGGCAAGATAAAGAAGACAAATCAAGTTGATTTCACTGAGCAGAATTTGGAGTACTTCAAGAAAGCCACATGGAAGATTAAGAAAGACACTTACGACAAAGTAAAATCATATTTTGATATTTAATTATTAGGTACATCTTATTCATTATATATCCGGCTTTGCCATCTAAAAAGTCATACAAATATAACTCTATTTATGTTATACGATTAAATAATTTACAAATTATACAGCAAAATAGAAATAGATATCATAAGAAAGTAGTTTTGCTCACTTATGAGGTCACAGTAACATTATAAGAGCACAAGAGAATACCAAAAAACCCACAACTGCCGTCTCCAAATGTCAGTATAGTCAAGGAAACGTTGTTGCTGGTTTCTTGTGTAAATGAAACAATCAATCAACAAACTTTATTTATAAGCATCAATTCTTCTAGCAGACCATAGGCCGTCCACTAATTGGGGACACTATACCCACCCAACCCATCCTCAATCAATCTATCAATCTGATTTCAGTAAATGTATAAAAAAAACTTATAGTTTGAAAAGTAGTACAGTGGGCATTGTTTGTTTCACAATATATAACCATTTCTAAGAGTCAGTGTAGATAGAGTGTAGAGTTGCCGTTCTAATACCCTGGGTGCCTGATGGTTTTTTCCCTTTGCGCGAACTGTGAGCAGCAAAGCCGCGAAAGTGAGAAGAAAAACCTCTGGTACCCAGGGTACCGTCCTAAACCACATAAGTAGTAACCTAGTGACGGCGTATGTAATATCAGTTGTTGCTTGTAAACGTTTTTTGAGTTTTAGCGATTAACTGTACTTTACCTTTTTCTTTTTGTGCAGATTTTAGAAAGGCAAAACAAGCAGCAAAGAAATAAAAATGCGGAAGAAAATCCCGAAGAATCAGAGACAGAAGGCACAGGCGGTCTGTTTGATGACTGAATGAAAACAGCACTAGTGAATAACTCAGTTCGTTACAAAACAGCTACGACAGAATGCCTGACTAAGACGTTTGTTCTTAACTTCCTGACAGAAGATTACAGCCGACCGGGGAAACAAGTACCAGTTAAGGGCGAAATCCCATCTCCGAGAAGTTGCTAAGCAACATGACTTATCCGCATTCAGTGCGCCATGGTCGCGTGACAATTTTCGGTGCAGTGGCGATATTTTTTAATTGGATTTTAACGAAGAATTGCCATAAACGGCGCTTGTTCCCTCGTCTGACAAGGAAGCGAATTCTTGAGAATGAATTTTCGTTGCCAACGGTCTCTTCAAATTCTACATCTGCGCTAATCAGTGCCGGAACGCTCGCAACTTTGCCTGATGGACCTATAGATGCGTTTTATTCCGTCTGTACTGCTCGCGGACTGATTTCAGAGACTGTTTATGACGTTGTTCTTCCCTACAGATAGTTTCTCTTGCGGCTTTTTTCTGCGGATTCAAACGTAATCAGGCTGACCCCCTGCCATCTCTCTCGCTTGTGGCGTGAGGTTAGAAATGGCGTGTGTACTTGCATGTAGAAACGAAGGTCGAGAACTATCGTTCTCTTCTAACGGTGCACGCATGTTCGCCAAGTTGATTATCTCCCTTGACGCGTGAATGCTGTTAACGCTGAGCCCGCGCTGCCGGTGTATGTCCAAGGAGTTCTCCGTCGATGTCCAAGATTCGCGTTTTGAGTAATTGTACTGTGACGGTTCTGTTCTGTGTTTTCGTGATCTTTTTCTTGCTTGCGGGCTGTAACACGTTGCCGTGAAGTGGTCGGCTAGGAGAATTTCTTCCGTGAGCTGTTAAAAAAAAAAACGAAAGAAAGACAACAATATGGAGATCACTAAAACAATCTTTCAATAACACGCGAACTCTAAAGTTCACTGAAAATCAAACTAACGATTGCGTTTTTTCACTGCCGTCGATCATAATTACGACGACAACCAACGGACCTGAAAAAATAAAAATAAAAAAAGACAAAAAAAAATGGATCGAAATCTACCAATCACAATCCACGCACGTGACTTTTTGAACCCATTGAAGTGAACTTTTTTGTCCTGAGACGTCCGCAGGCGCTAAGATGATTGACGGCAGCGAAAAACGTAAACGAAAATCCACCTTATTCATTTGCGATATTTATAAATTGTCATGATAACAAATAATAATAAAGCAAAATATTTTGGACATATTAAGTCTCTATCATTTCCCCAACAGTGATTTTAATCATTTTAGGTAGATAGGTTATCAGAATACCGACCTGAATATCTCGGAATAAAAACGTTTTCACTTAAAACCAAATTCGACCAAACTGCACTGAGAATACCTCCCAAAACTGAACCACCATCAGCGGCGACAGAGTTAACTTCTCTTTATCATTTGTAAGAAAGCGAATGAGAACCTAACTTGGGTACCAGAGGCTTTTCTTTCGCGTTTTCTGGTTCTGGTCAATGACTATGCCAAGTCTCTATTGTGACTTCGCAGCTTCTCTTCGGCCGATCCTACCCCATTCTCGTTCCCAGATCCTCCGTTTCTTTTGGTCACGTCGCAAAGAAAAAAAACGAGGGGCTCTGGGGACGAGGATGATCCTACCCCGTCTATCCCACGCGCGGAAAAAGCCCCTAACGAGACCGAATAACCCTGTTAAACCTGTTTCTCAGGAATAGGACTCAATCGAACAGGATTTTTATTTGTAAATAATTCTTCAAAATGAAAAAAGTTATCGGTCAGAATTTGTGGGATGGGTGGTTTCATAAGCGTAGTTTAAATTAAACACTCAGCCCTAGTATTGTAGTCTGCTTTACTTACCTTAAGAAATTTCCGTAGTTCCTTTTCGACCGCTGTATGATTATTAGCCACTGCTACCTGCAAAACACAGAAAATAATTTTAACGACTGCAGAAACTTCATACTGATGACGTAACCACTAACCAAACCTGAACGCTTCTGATGCATGGCTTGTCAGTGTCTTCGACCCGGACCAAGGAAAAACGCTACAGCGATCAGTCTTGTAGAAGACGATGCAGAAGAACCCAGCGGTATATACAAACAGTTAGACGAACAGTATACATGTTTACGAGACAGACAAATTTCAAGGAAGTGAAGGCACAGCTGAACTACGTACGTACGTATGTTCTTAATTTAGAAAAATTAGTTAACTTGTGAACAGTACTGAAGAAAACTTACTTGCAGGGGAATCTGGCCATACCGATTAACAAGTGTCACATCTGGAAAGAAAGAGGCTAACTTGAAAAACTGAACAGGAACAGTGAATACCAAAACTATTGTTAGTCTAAACAGAGTAATAATAATTATTCAAGCACACTACAGTAGCATGCGAAAGAAGTACTTTGGGCGTGAACAGGCGATTAAAAATCACATATTTGCTCAAACCTGATGGTAATAGAGCGATTTTCAATTGAGCATCGCAACACTAAAGCCAAATAAATTGCAATGTCAGTGGCCAATCACAAGAAACAACATAATGAACCAATGAGAACTCGAAGCAAATACACGTTGCTGGCGCCAAGCGCGGGAAAACGTGTGTGACCGAGTTGCGATTGGTTTTGGTCAGTTTGCATCTGATTGAGTAGGTGGCGTGAGTTTTTTAAACCAATCACAGAGCGTAGTAAAGCAAAACCAAAGCAACACTCAATAGTCGACTGCACAATTATTGGAATAAAATTACACATTGTAACAAAATCATTAGCCTCTCGTCTCCAGATTTATTCACATTGCAATCCATTTCCTAGTCAGTCATCCTCACATCCTCGGCTAATGGCTGGGCTCCTGTCATTTGCCGAGTCACTTATTTTTTTCAGTCTACAGTAATCATATTAACAAGGTTACTATTAAAACAAGTTGCAATAGGCCACATTTCCGAGTTGCTTTTTGCCTCTGTTTCAAAACGAGTCCTGGTGCACAACCTTTCATATGGAAATGAGTTTTACTGTCTTGCAAATCAAACTCATTTCCATATACACCTATTTCAATTAACGTTGTCGGATAGAAATGTTTTTAAAAGCCCGCAAGACAAGACCGAAAGGTAGCATGGGTAAAAGTAGAAAACTGCTGCACGCACCGAATACTAATGAGAAGTAATTATAACTGACATGTAAAACATTATTTCTAACGTTTCCTTTTTGTTTTAAACCTGTAGAAGTAAGCTACTTTTAGCCAAACTAAATTTTAGCAGAATTAGCTAGTGAAAACCATGGAAAAACAAATTATATAATTCGGGGCAAACCAAATACATCACGTGCGAAATAAAAACGTTTAGATTTCTTTTCCAGCGATATGCAAATTCTAATAAATACCCAGACTACCATTTGGTTTTTGTCTTGTAGGCTTTACGCTTTTATCCAATTTGTATCCGACAACGTTAATTGAAATAGGTGTATATGAAAGGTTGTGCACCAGGACTCGTTTTGAAACAGAGGCAAAAGGCAACTCGGAAATGGCCTATTCAGCTCACACTAGGGACCTTTAACCACGACGGCGACATCACAAAACAATAGGTTTAATTAGTAGTACAATAGTTCTGCACGTGCGTTTTAATTCTTTGTACATTTCTTAGCCGTCCTCTGCAAAACGACAACGTGAAATGACCAAATTCAAAGTATTATGGAGAACGTGAACACGACGGTGAATTTTCCTTTCTCTATCTGGACTTGAACCCTGTCCCTGCGAATTCAGCTCCTGGACAGTTCGGCCACATTGGACAAATTGAACGTGTTGGAATACCGGTAATCGCGAAATAGTTTATAGGAACGTTAATTCACTTTTTAAGTGACGTTTTCCATGGCGTCGTCGTCGTGGTTGCTTAAGGTCCTCCCCCCCCCCCCCCCCCCCCCCTGTACTAGTAACTGACTAACCTGCACCCTCCTTCAACAGCAAATTGACGACGTTGAGCCTGCCGTACATCGCCGCTGTGTGAAGCGGGGTCTGTCCATCAAAGTCAGATACATTCACGTTACCGCCGGTCCATCTTATCAATCGTTTAAGGATCCTTGTGTCCCCGGTGCTGGCAGCGCTTGTCATCAGATGAGCCAACTTACACTCACTGAAGGTACCTCCGCGTGCCTTCAAGTGTTCAGCAACTCCATGTTGGCCATTCATGATGGCGTCTACACAAGTATATCGAAATGAATCATTAGAGAGATTTAGCGTGAACGCCGCTGTGAATTATTTTCGATTTTTCTGATGGATTTATTTAACGATTGGAGGAAAATTAAAGAGAATCGACTGCAAGCTGACGTTTGCCATAAAACGTGGTGCTTCTATTCCTTTTAGACAGCCGAGAGTGAGTGAACAGCGGTTGTCGTAAAACCAAAACCATAGTAATTATATCTGACCAATCACAACAGCCGCAAATAACGCAATAACCAATCAGAACTCGAAACTAAACATGCAACCGATGGAAAGCGCGGGAAAAAGGCGTGTAAGCCAAGTCACGATTAGTTTGGGTTTTGTGACTGAAATCGCTTTAAATCAGTGCAATGCCCATACAAATAGCAACGTAGAACATGTTGCCTCCATGGTGTATTGTATTGTAGTCGAATCAAATAATACCAGTGAGATTTCTGCGGCTTGAATTACATTCGACACGACTGAAATAAATTGGGCCTCAATGGGCAAAGAAGCAGTTCATTGAATGAGAGAGATATATATATTCCGGGAACGAGAGCTCTCATTCTCGAGATGATGAAACTCCGGAACGCATTGTTTTCTAACAGAAAATTACAAACGAGTGAACACATTACTATTTTACGCAAGCGAACAAACTTTTACTAGAAATCGTCAGCTTCTATTCCTTGCTAGCCTCCTACGCAGACGCTCTTTGGGCTCGTCACGCAATCTTAAATATTCCAATAACAACCCCACCCACCCACCCGCGAAAATACGTCCCCCCAAAAAAATCCTTTCCATAATATGCCCCTTCTCGGCTTATATTTCGTTCTTAATGAAAGATAAAACTGCTTGTAATTACAGCATTTTGAAGACAACTCTTCGTATTCAGTTATTGTATTTACAAAATTCGCCGATGGGGGGGGGGGGGGGGAGGGGGTAAACAGACAATAGGACATGGCGTCCCATACTAGGCCTATCTACCCAGCCCAGCCACAAGTAAGAAAAACCCAAACCCAACCCACAACTAAGTGAAAAGACTAATTATACTGTTAACAAAAGCAGGCTTGCAAGGGATTAATGCGGCGGTATTTAGGGCAAAAAATTGTGTAAGTTAGTATATTGTCTGCATTAAAAAAACGAGAAAAATAAAATCGCTCTAAAAAAAATTCACACTTAAATCGACGACAAAAACATGAAGTCAACTTTATTGAAGTGTTACAGGTAATATATGTAGCACTGGATACACTGGAAATGAAAAAAAATTTGTTAAATATCTTGACTGGTAGGAGACTGACCAGTTGGCTATTTACATTAGCGTGACCGAGAAGTTGAACTCGGACTAGCTAGAGGTTAAGCTAGAAGTCAGAGTACGGGAGGGCTTAGACTCAGTACGATGTCAGTCTAAATTTCGAGTCCAGTACCCTGCTGCTGCTCGGCCACGCTCTTCTCGTCCCTCGACCCAAAGCCTCGCGGGTTAAGGAGCAAGGAAATGACTGACATTTTATTTCAGGCCACATTTTAAAGGGTCCCTCTCAACCAGTGTGCTTTGCGGTCGCGTGTTATTGTTTTCTTCCGGGGAACTCGATCTCTCGTGGGGCTAATGTATGCCATACTTTCCAATTTGTACTAACTTGGGTCGTCTAACTGCTTTTTGTGGCCAGAACAAGGCCAGAATCCTGCAAAAAGTAGTTTTTAACTTCAAGCCGCTATTTTCGCGGCATCCGAAAATGGCCGCCGTAAAGAGTATTGGCGCGCAAAGCACACTGGTTGAGAGGGACCCTTTAAAGCAGTTTTCAATTGACTGTCGATAATAAATTATTAGTTTAGTCTAGCATTAGTTTAGTTTAGCATTATTAGTTTTAATTAGTACTTTTCAAACCTTTGTAAACATGTATATATTCTTAACTATCATTATTTGTAAATTGGCCTGAAAAGCCCTATGGGGAGTGTCCAATAAAATGTATGTATGTAAATGTATGTATATGTGTTTGCTTCAGTTTTACTTCACTACGCTCTCTGTTTGGCTTGAAAAACTCGTGCCACTTTCTCAACCAATCAGATGCCAAACTAAAACCAATCGCGACTTGGTCGCACGCGTTTTCCCGCGCTTGGCGTCGATTGCATGTACTGTAAGAGTATTTTCTTCGAGTTCTGATTGGTTCCTTGTCTTATCTTCGTCTGTTGTGATTGGCCAGAGTGATTACTTTGGTTTTGGTTTTACTACACTCAATTGAAAACAGCTCTACTGATACTGTTTAGCTTAAGCACAAAGGCGCACTATAAAAAGCTTTACTTCCGACTGCATTTGCATTTTCCTTGTTTGTTTTTTTATATTCTGAAAATCTCCATGAAATTGCTTCAAAAATGTTAACGGTGTAAATCCTATTAAAGAATCGAGAATCTTAGTTAAATTTATGTACTGTTTAGTTGTTCATATAATTAGCTTTTTAGTTAGAAATTTCGAGAATTTCATGAGTTTTCTTGCCGGTTAGTTCTTGAAAACCAAAACATTTCACGGGGAAATGGTAAAAGATCTTGTCAGTTTCTAACAATTACGAACAGGAATCTCGCTATCTTTATCCGTTTGCTGCCAATTGATAAATGATCTCTGGCCTTCCCTTGGAGAGCCTCCATTCATAGCGTGCCTTCGCCTTTTCTTAACAAGAACCACAACATCCATTTGACATTATCCTATGATACGTTAAGTAGTTACAATGCTTTCACGCAGCTTTATAATTAATTTAAGACTAATATTCTACACACTATGAAGCTCTATAATCAATCTCGCTAAAATATTTACATTCTGAACAAATAACAAATACAGTCGAACCCCTATTAAGCGGCCAACCCCGATTAAGCGGCCAGCTATCAAAGTCCCAATATCAGTATAATACTGTAAATAAAACCCCTATTAAGCGGCCAACCCCTATTAAGCAGCCACTTGCCATTTCCCCGAGGGTGGCCTCGGGGTTCGACTGTAATCTAAACTGCAAAACAGTACGTAATCTCTCCGGTACTCAGTTATATCGACGTATTTCCTCCGAAAAGAGTTGTTTGTCAGTTTTGAACAAGGAAACTTGTCAAGGAAAAACATTTCAAGTAGCAAAACTTGCTCGTGAGCAAGGCTCGATAAGGAAACATTGTCAAGGAATTAACAAATCTAGTTCCAAAAACCCTCGTTTTTACAGAAGCCATACAAAGCTGGGATTAAAAAGATATTCAGTCAGAGAGGAAGTTGACTATTTTTCAAAAACATGTTAAATAAGCGACTTATTTTCCCGTTAATTACGGTGTGTTATGTTTGTGGAACTAACCTAGACGACTGCCACATCCTGCTAATTTACGCCTGCTGATGGAGCACATCTATACATCAATTTAGTTGCCTTTTAATTTCGTCTCTGTCAGCTGTTGTTTTGGGGTTTTTTCACATAAGGTAACGAGCTACATCAGGAAAAATGTTTTTTTCAAGTAGCAAAACTTGCTCGTGAGCACGGCTAGATAAGGAAAAATTGTCAAGGAATTACCAAATCTAGTTCCACAAACCCTCATTTTGGCATATTCCGCTGTACAAAGAGCATTGTATGCAGTTTCAAAGAAAAACTTATGAAGGGAACGTTTTTATTACTTGACATGAACAAATAAAACTTTGGTAAGGAAAACGTGCTCGCGTTCACATAATCAAGGACAACTTATTCGCGTGTAATTAGCTTTAGATACATTATTTCAGCATCCGATTTTGTAAATCGCGTATCTTAAATCGACACAGACTCACACTGTTGAAAATAATAGAAATTCAAACCAGAAAAAGCATAAAATAATGAATGAATTGATACAAATCAATAACAAATGTTAAAACTCATTTTGGCGGGAAAAACGTAGCAGCCAACGCCTGCCGTCGTCATTTAACTACGAGTTTTTGTCGTAGTGGCGAAAATAAGTTCTCGTTAAGATAGGTAAGCTCATACTTTTTTCAACGAAATGGTATAACTATCCTAAAGCAACTTAACCTCGTCGATTATGTTGTTCCAGTAATGGGCTCCTGGTTGTTCTTATAGATCTTTCTTAGTAATTCATTGAAAACCTGCGGCCAAAAGTAGTAGTACTCGTATCTAAAGATCTATAATTTTGAGCTGAAGACTACGCCCAAAATAGGACAACGCCCACCCACTGGAAACTGTTAAAAGTATCCCACTGAAAAGAGGATGAGTTTCAAATTTCCACAGGGTTACCCTCAAAAAATGAGGTTGTCCACTTTTTTGGAATTGATTGTGACTAAACTAAAGAACCTAATACTCAAAACGATTAATAAACTTAAGTAGCCTGACCTCTCAAAAATAAATTATCCAGATATAAATGTCATTGACGTTCCCCCGGCTTGGCGATCCTTAAAACTCTGTTGCAGTTCCTGAAAGCTCAAGATCATTTCTATTTCATCTGGCGTCGTATTGCGGCGTTTTGGCGATGGCGCCAATGTCTTTGCCAGCGTCGTTTCTTCCTCAAAATTTCGCTGCTCACTCGTGTCTTCGGCTTGTGTCATGATTTTCGGCCTCAATCTAATGGGCTTTGGTTGATGTACATCGACAGAGATGGTGTGGTTTACTTCACATGGGGATGAAACGGACGAGGATTCGTCCATCATTCGCTCAACCATGTTCAGATCATAGGAATCCGACCTCCCAAGGCGATCCATTCGTTGTCCGCCGCCTTCTTCAAACTCTTGAATGCCTTCCACGACATCCTCTTCAGCACCAACTCGCTTAGGCCTGGCCCGACGTCGTTGTTGTACACAATATGGTGGCTGAATTTTATCACGATTTCCCATCTTCAACATCTTCAGAACCTCGCTTCTAAAACGGTGGTTGAGTACGATGCAGTACAGCAGTGGATTTACCAGAGAGTTAAGCTGAGTCAGCAACTCCGACCAACGGAAAAACGTGCTTGTTCGAAGGAAGGGAACAGTTTCACCGACAAGAAGGACAACGATGGATGGAACGTAGGAAATCAACAAGGCAAATGTGAGGATTCCAGTCGTTCTAGCAATGCTCCTTTCCATCTTTGCTTTAGCCCGTGAAGTACTTTGATGGATATCACTTAATTTCTTTTTGCGCACACCGTAGTAAACCATGATGTAAAAATACCCGACCAGGACTATGCAAACCACGGCTGGAAGAGTGCAGATCGAGTTCAAGATCTTTAAGTACTTGTAATCGATACCAACGGCCATCAGAATACGGGAAGGAGACGTGGTTAGCACAGCCAGCAGCCAGGCGATTCGTGCGTACTTCTTAATACGGCTCTTGGTCACAATTGCCTTGTAGTCTCTCCACTTTCGTATCGCCACGTACCTCTCCCACGCTATCACAGTCATATGATATAAAGATGCACAAACAGCAGCGTACAGAACCAGTTGGTTTGTAAATGCTATTTTACAAATGGGATAGCCGACAATCCTATCGAGAAGCAATGCATCTGTAGTGATGGACAGAGGCATGGAAACGGCCCCTACAAAACAATCCGCTACGGCCATGCTGGCAAACAGAACGTTCGAGTTTTTTTCCCAGCTCTCTTCTTTTCTTCACTGCGACGATTACTAAGATGTTCAAGAGAATGGTGACGGGGCAAGCGATGCATGTTGTAGCGATGGCAATTTGGAACGTGGTTGTGTCGCTCAAAGTCCATATGAAGATGGGTTCGCTTGGGCAGAAATACTCTGCCGGCGGCTGGCTTGAGGCTTTCACGGCAAGGTTTGTATTGTCGCTAGAGCTCATCTTCTTGCCTCATGGTGGTGGCACACAAGAGTGAAAAAACAACAATAAAGTACTCACTGTGAACGTCAGTTAACCGTGATTGTCATCTCCTGCTTTCGTGTCCATGACTAACTTTAGTTCACTAAGTCTCAACCAAAATGTGTTCCAATGTGTCAAAGGCCAAGGTTATTGAACATTTCCAAATGGCATCTGTTTTGAACTGTTTTACAAACGTTTTGTTATGAAAATTCGAGAAAGGATGCAAAGGTGAAGTGGAGACAAGAGGGTTTGGAGTGGGGGGATACAGCAAAAGGCTTGACATAGAGTGGGTGTCACTCTGGCATCCTACAAAACGGTTTGAATAGAGGAAAAAACTTCTTAAAAAAGTAAAATACAAGAAACCACACCGAGGCATACAAAAAGGATAAACAGTTATTTTCGAGTATGAAATAGGAGTAAGAAACGACCAAATTAAACCAAATCTAAAAGCGACAAAAAGTTAACGGCGTAACGAAATAATGATTTACCCAGTAAATATTCCACATAAGAAAAATGAAATGGTCCCAAGTTGAGGCTTTTAGTTTCAAAGGAGGCATGTTTGTGAGTTTGGGTTAGAACCTATTCCGGCGTTTTGTATATTACCCACCCCTCCCTTCCTTCCTCTGCCCACCTTGCACATAAAGTTTTGTTTTTAACTTTTGTTTTGTTTTGTTTTGTTTTGTTTTGTTTTGTTTGTTTGGAAAAAAAACAAAGGTCACAAATACTTCGCTTTCTATTTTAACAAGTTTTAATTTGAAGAATTGCTGAATCCGCGCAAGCATTTCAGTGAGACATCCTCTTCGCGACAAATTCCAGGGAAAAATGGTGGAAATTTGCACAAGCCATACAAAGCTGGGATTAAAAAGATATTCAGTTTGAGTCAGAGAGGAAGTTGACTATTTTTCGAAAACATGTTAAATAAGCGACTGATTTTCCCGTTAATTACGGTGTGTTATGTTTGTGGAACTGTCCTAGACGACATCCTAGTAATTTACGCCTGCTGATGGAGTACACCTATACATCTATTTAAGGGCCCGGCCGCACTAGGCGAATTTTTGTTTGTTTTGCAAAAATATCTGTCATCAGTTCCGTTTCACAAGTGCGAACGGCGATTTTTTTCCTACCAAAATTTTGTCAAGCCTTACCAAACTTCAAAGGCACCGTCGTCCTGCCCCAGAGCAGGACAAAATTTTGTCAAGCGTCAAAAAACTGACAGATTCGTCAATTCACACACATTAATCTCAAGGTTACAGCGATGATTATTCGCTTGCCTCGGTCCGTACAACTAGTACCGATCCCAAATTTTACCTGCTAACAGCACCTAGTGATGTTTGAGTAGCACAATTTGCTTCATAAACAGTGAACAGTGCACGGTCCGATCGGGTACAAGTATTGCGCTAAAAAGTGACAGTGATAGTCGGGAAAAGCGGCAAGAAACATGCAAGTCGCTTAAAATTTCAGTCCGAGAAGAAGAAATATCTAGTTAATCAGTTTGTGTATCATACCACGAAGGCAGGAGAGTAAAAACTTTAGAAAGTACTGGTTTTAAAAGATAGTCGAGGTGTTGAATGCAAAATTTCACAACAACAACAGAGGTTTTCGGTTTCTACGTGATTGATATGTTGTGGTTCGCGAATAATTTGTCATGATTTTTGGTTTTCAAGTGCGTACGCGTTTATCAAAATGAAAATTTGGCGGAGACAAAATTTGTAGTATATTTTGGTAGCGCCAAACTAATTTTGTCAGCCTAGTGCGGCCGGGCCTTGCCTTTTGCTTTCGTCTCTGTCAGCTGTTGTTTTGGGGTTTTTCACATAAGGTACCAAGCTACATCAGGAAAAAAATTCCGGTTGGACACTATTATCGTTAAAATTTCTTGAAAGAAAATGAATTTAATTGTTTGCTGCATTTCATGGCCAGTTTGGTATCTAACATGGTTTTACTTTGGTATAATACTTTATTGTGATATCAAACGTGTTAATTTAATTTTTCTTTTTCAATTCTATATATTCTGTATTCTATTCTATTATTAGAGAGAATAAGGAAGCATTGCGTTTATTTTTCCCGTAAACGGTAAAAATCCAACTTTTGCAGTCTGCCGTTTCTACGTGAAAGTGAGTAGTTTAGCGTTTGTCGTTCATATTGACGTCTGCTTCAGACGGAAAACGTGTACAGTACGTCGATCCAAATAAAATCAGTCGTACTTAATTAAGACAAACGTCCAACTTCTCATGAACTTAATTCGCTGAGTTTAGTTCGACTCATCGAGGATGAGAGTTGATGAGAGTTGGCTCTCATGAGAGTTTTCGTCAACTCTCATCGACTATCATGAAGCGTGGGCCAAACGAGAGAAAACTCTCGACGACTCTCATGAAAAATTTGAGCTGGTTCAAATTCAATGAGAGCGCACGAGAGTCGATGAGAGCGCATGAGAGTTCAGGCCAAACGAGAGCGAGAGTTTCAACTCTCAACAACTCTCATCCTTGTTTGGCCCGGACTTTAGACTTTATCAACCGAATGTATCGTGGAACTTACTAATGACATAGAGACGTGTACTAAAATCACAGCTAAAAGAGGAAATGAATGAGCTCGACACAAACACTTTGAACAAGTGATTTGATTTCTTTTCGTTGATTAATTTAGCCTCCAGGCTCATCAACATTTTCAATTTTCTACTTGTATTTTTGTATTTCTAGAGCGAAATAAAGATTGTTGTTGATTGTTGAAGAACTTGTCAAAATGATCAGCTGCAACCAAATCGCACTGATTTTTTGCTTCCCTTCCCCGGGGGGAGGGGGGTACTTCCTAATAAGAGGCTACTGGGATGTGCCGCTGGATGGGGTCGCATTTTCACGACTGGATTGACCATAATGGGGTCGCAATTTTAACAGTGACTAGAATGGGGTCACATTTTCAACACGACTGCCTCATGAGTTGAAACAACTCGAATGACTGAAATGCGTCTCTGTTTTGAAATTCTTTACTATTTTATTTCTTCGTTTACTCAGATTTTGTTTCAATTGAGAAGCTATATCACAAGGTTGATTCATAAACACAAAGTGACTAAGTTGGGATCGCGTTTGCGAAAAAGTGACTAAGATGGGGTCTATAATTGGCCATAGAATAGACTATAATGGCGTAGGGGTTCTCAGAGAGACCAGCGGGCCTTAAGTATAACATTGATCAATTAGTCACGCCGTTTTCTCCTCAAAAATGTCCTTGGAATACGAATATATATGACTTAAAAGTTTCCGACTGGAAGTATTAATTTATAATATAAGGCATGACTGAAAAAGTTATTCAACTGACTGTTGAGTATTATCCTCGTTAAACAAAGTCGATCTATCTATCTGAGGCTTTTTTGTCCTTTTTAGCACTCAGTTATGTATATATGTACTGTGTATATATATCTATTCACAAAGTTTACAGAATATGTTTGCTTTAAAAAACCCGCGAGATATCTTCGCTTTATGTCCACGACAGATGTTCGTAAATAATCGGGTAACTTCGGGTGTTTTTCGTAGCAGGTAATGGCAACCTCTTACAGCGGTCAAGCGTAAAAATTAAACGCCACTTCCGGTGTTCGCTGCCTTGACTTTTCCAAGAGTTTGAAGCGTAATGGGCAAGACGTTTGTAAGGAAACGTTACTAAAAATGCTGTGGTAAATCAAAATACGAGCCGATAAAGTAGGTGGATAACAATTATTACATTATCTATGCATACACTGCGTACAAAGCTTAACATTTCAGTAAATTTCTTAACTTTTGGCTTTACAGTGGAGTTCTTCGCAAATTTAAGACATTTGGCAGCGGCAGTTTTGGCGGGAATTACACGCGCGCAGTGCGTTTGACCGCTGTGAAAGCAACCTCTCTAACGGAAACCGCGGGCTTCTCGCGTCCAACAACCCGTAAGTGTCGTAGAAGAATCTTCGTCTGGGGTGATTGTTGCGTAATGTGACGCTGGTATTGTGTTTGATCTTTGTCTCGGTTCCTCCACAAAACATTCCAGCGTGGTTATAACCTCGGCAAAAGCATTTTGGTCCAAGGTCTTTGCTCTTGTCCTCTTGACAAGGGAACTTTGAGGCTTGTCTGTAACTTCGGGTTGACTTCCTTCTGCGATCGCAAAATCAACTTGCGGTTTTCTTCTCCTTGGCTTGGGTTCATGTACATCGACATGGATGACTTGATTGACCGCTTCAGACGCTGAAGAAGTTGACTCGTGTGATCTTTCCATCACTGGCTCGAGGGGATTTCTATAAACAGCATCTCTAAGCTGGTTCAAATCACACGATCCTGATCTAGCAAAGTCTTCCTCTCGCCTCAGTTCTTGAAACTCTAGCACATCTTCCATATCCTCAGCAACATTAATCCGCCTGGCACGACGTCGTCCTTCACCAGCCGCTAGCTGTATTCTTTCAGGTTTTCTGACCTTCAGCATCTCTAGCACCGCCTTCCTAAAGCGTTTCAGTACAAAACAGTACACCAGTGGATTTACCAGAGAATTCAACTGCGTCATCAGCTCCGACCAACGGAAATAAGAGCTTGTACGAAGGAAGGGAATAGCCTCGCCGGCGAAAAGAACCACGAACGACGGAACGTAAAACGTTAAGAGGACAACTGTTAGCATGAACGCCTTCTTGGCAATACTTCTCTCGCGCTTGGCTATAATGAGAGCTGGGGCCTGCTGTTCGCTAGCGTCATTTACTTTCCGCAGTTTGCGCGCACCAAGGTAAACCGCGATGTAAAAATACCCGATCAGAACCAGGCAAACCACAGCTGGAAGAAATGAGATCAATTCTATGACCTTAACGTACTTATAATAGAAACCGGTACCAAGGGAGGTTATGATACGCACAGGAGCCGTCGATAGAACAGCCGCCAGCCATGCGACTACTGTGATGCACTTGACGCGGCTCCTGGTCACAATCATCTTGTAGTCTCTCCACTTTTGTATCGGCCACGCACCTCTCCCAGGCAATCACAGTCAGGTGATATAAAGATGAACAGCTTGCAGCGTACAGCACCAGTTGGTTTGCAAACGCTATTCTACAAATAGAACTGTTGGTAACCTTCTGGAGAAGTAACGCGTCTACGCTGATAGTTAAAGGCATAGAAACGGCCCCGACCAACAAATCCGCAGCCGCCAAACTGGCCAACAAAATGTTTGAATTTGTTTGCAGCTCCCTTCTGTTCTTTACAGCGATGATTACTACGATGTTTAGGAGAATGGTCATCGGACAAGCGATGCCTGATGTGATTATTGCAACCTTGAAGGTGGCTGTGTCGTTTAGAATGAAGGTGAATATTGGTTTTTTGGGGCAGAAAAACACTGCCGAGCCATTGACGGCCAAGTCGGTGTTGTTCGAGAGCATCGCGAAGCCAAATCACATCACATAGATAGCAGAACACAGGGATGGAGAATTACCGCTAGAGTACTCACTGACAAGTCATCTTCTCCATTCGTTTTGGTTCTTCGTTGGGATCAAGCTTCAGTTCACTTGCACAAAAACGAACGTCTTCTCTCCTAGAAAGCCGAGCCTTGTTTACGCCGCACTTTAATATGCCAGCTGTTTTGAGATAAACTGTCCATGCCGGCTTCTTGAGAAAATTTAAAGAAAAAAAAACTGTTGCTATACCAGGGGGTCTATTCTGGTACCTATTAGTGGTGGGCAGGGTAGGTTTTGTCCGATCGATTTAAAAAAAATATAGGAGTGAAGATTTGAGGTTAATATTTAGAAGCCAGTAAAAGGATGCGAATCTATAAAGTAAGTTTAACTACAGTCAAGCGAAAATGGTGAGGTTCGTAACATTCTCATCAATGCAGAAAAAGCTACCGATTTACGCACAAATCAGCAACCGAACAAACTTAAGTTGATGCAATTTACACCCCCGTATAGCTTACACTAACGCCGCCCCTTCCCACGAGCCGCCCCCAACCCCAAAAATTATGATTAAAAATTAATTATAAAAATTGACGTCGTTCACTTTTGTTTTCGGATCATCCCACGAGTTAAGAGTGGAAGTTACAAATTGACATTATTTTAATACTTCAATGGTCCTTTTTCTCCACGCTAATTGCGACGATTGTAATCTAAACCTGACTGGAATTTGAAAACGTTAAAAACAGTAATAACAGCTGGATTTGCTCTCGGTAGTCCCGAGTTCAACTCCTCGGCCACGCTTTGTAAATAGCCAACTGGACAGCCTCCCACCAGTTGGGATTCTTAACAAGTTTATGTCAGTTCTATTTACAATATTTCTTTGTTCAGTTCTATTTCTGTGTCCACAATTAGTACAGCAGTGCTAAATCCTCGGACACTTAAATAAAGTTGTTTATTTATTTATTTATTTTAATGGGAAAAACTGGAAAACAACTCTGTTGGGATGTTGTAGCCAGATAATGCCATGTGTTTAGCATTCTGTTTTTGGTAAAAATACGTCTCGAGAGATATAAGAATAAGAATACCGTAAAAGCTCTATTTAGCCCCCCCCCCCCCTCTCTATTAAGCCCCCCCTATCTAATAAGCCCCCCTTTGGAAGTCAGATTTTGTAATAAGCCCCCCCCCCCCCCTCTCTATTAAGCCCCCCTTCCTTCCGTCAGGCTGATGTAAATGACTTTTCAGCAATATCTTTTGGCGTTTCAGTCACTTTGTATTGAAACGTGGTCTTTAATTTCCAGAACTATCGTCGAGTTAGGGTATAAATTACGTTTCCTTTGTAAGACGGTCATACATAACCCATTTCTTGTTTTGTTTTAGTTAGTGGTGTAACAGTAAAGTTTGAAAAATTAATGTGAATTTTCTTGAAAATTTATGATTTGAAATAAGCCCCCCCCTCTCTAATAAGCCCCCCCCCCCCCCTTCTTGAGGCCTGAAATTAAATAAGCCCCCCGGGGGCTTAATAGAGCTTTTACGGTAATGATATCTTCAACCGAAGAGATGGCAATTTGCTAAAGAAAGAAAGGGAATGGATAATGATATCCTCGTTCTTCAAATTGATTATTTCTTTAGTAAAACACACCAATCCATCGATTGACCGAATTACCCGGGGGGGTCTCCCATATGAAATGACGGGGGTGATCGTCGTACCTTAAATTTTAGAAGTTAAAATTCGTGGCATGGTACCGCTTAAGCCTGGTTTCGATCGCAGCGATCGTTGCGATTGTATGGAAACCAGGCTTTAGGGTGTTTTAGAGTTATTTTAGTATCTTTTAGGGTATTCAAGCCGTAAAAAATGGGAGAGCAGCTAGTTTTGTTTTAGAATTTGTACCTCTTAGGGGTAAAAATTAATTCGAGCCACACCCACAAAGCGAGATTCAGGTACCTTCTGGGGGTTCCTTTCAAACTTCCCGACGATCACCCCCCCCCCCCCCCCACCCCCCACCCCCCTCCCCCGTCACTTTTATATGGGAGTCCCCCCAGGTCGAATTGCCGTTCTACTACCTCTGTTATTACATTTTTGAAGCTAAATTATACGTCCAAATGATTTGCTTTCTCTCTTTCGTGAGACGTTTGCTACATTCGGTATCAGCAGAATTATTAGTCATTTCTTTTTGCTGATGAAAACAGTGGCACACGCGTCTAATATACGGCCTAAAGTCACAGTGATTTTTTTTTGACGATTTTCAAATAGTCATTGAAAAAAGGCAATCCCTGGCTGCTGCTGGCAAAGAAAGTTCCTTTAAGAGAGTGAGAATATCGCATCCGCGAGGATTTCACGACTATTGTTAGCACCCAGTGGTGGCGACGCGAAACGACGTCTGTTTTCTCAGGCTAGACTATTGTATTCCAGTTAGGTTTTACCGTTAATTTTAACTGTTTATCGGTACTGAGTACTCAAAGAAAGATGGGTGAGCTTAACATTGAAATTTTACAAAAAGAAAGTTCTTTTCTATTCTATATCTTTTATTAGCTTAGAACAGATGTGTTATATTTGCAATATCTCAGGTATGACCATTGAAAAAAAAATGAGAATGAAAACTGATGTGCTGCGGTGGAGCGAAATAGCAGCTTTAAAAACGTTTCGCAAGTTTTATCGTGAGCTGTTCTTTTGACAAATACATAATTCAACTTTTAACAGTTATATTTACCGTAACTGTTTTGATTTACTAGTTGCAATTAACCATTATGGCGAGTCATATCTAAGAGAAATCTGTGGGGATTAAAAAAACAAATATCGCAAACAGGATTTTGTTTTTGTAGCTTGATTATAAGAAAACAAGAGAATTGCAGCCTTCAAGATTTCACGACTTTTGTATGCTCCACTTTAAGGTGAACTAAAATAGAAACTGAGCGTGTGAAAATAATTGCGAATTGCAGCTTTTCGTGTGTAAACAGCACAAAACAACATTTTGACAGAATTTACCGTTTTTCTCTAATAATAGTTTTTATGACTAGCATTTTTGTCGCGAATATTAACATGTACATGTACACATGCGTGTTCGAGGTTGTCAGATTTTTCTAGTTTTCTTTCACTCGTCTTAAACATATATTATTAAACTCAAAAGCAATGAACCTTAAATTTTTTACATTTATCTCGACGCTACTATTCTCAGATATTTTCACGAAATGTCGTAATTCGCAAACACCTTAATTTTTCGTGATTATTTAAGGATTTATAGCAAGAGTAAAATACCCAGAATTGCACAATTAAAGTTCACAAATTCGTGGAAATGAGAAAAACAAGACGAAAGTTAGACAGGACTAGACACTAAGTCAAATTTAAACGATGGCTTTTGAGGTTCAACATTGCATAGGGGGGAAAGGGGGGAACCATGTGGAAGTTTATTTTTTAAGCCTCCACTGAATTATCGCTAGATTTGAACGAACTAAACGAAAACACTGAGTCTAAAATGAGAAGTGTCCCAAAACATCTTGGCCAGTATTGTAGGTAGATATAACGAAATTAACGAACTGACTGGGTGGGTGGCATATCATCAGCCACAATATAAACTAATGGAAAGTAAATAGTGCGGTTTATCATTGACTCAGTCGAAAGTAAACATGTTTTTTGCTTTGTGTGGCGTCGCTGGATAAAACAATATCGTGTAATGAGACTAACCAATCAGAGAAAACATACTTTTATCAGCCAATCAGGCGCTGAACCTAACCCAATCCGGCTTCCGCGCGTTTTCCCGCGCTATTCACGGGTTGCACATTTTGCTTCGAGTTCTGATTGGTTCACTGATTACTTGCGTTCGTTGTGATTGGCCAGCTTGGCCAGATGCGATTTCGTCAGAAAACCGTTCTATGCGAATTGACTTGGGTAAGTTTTAGTAACATCACACACATGTTATGATCGTCAACTCGAAAAATAACAATTCAATGTGAAAAATTAGAAAGGGAAAAAACTGAGCACTTTACCGACAAGTGGAGTGACATCGTTTGTGTCTCTGGCGTTGATGTTGGTCCCAGGCTGCAACAGAAGAAACTTAACCACGTCCAAATGGCCCTCAGCTGCGCTGATGTGTCTGTAGCAAAATAAAATCACAAACAAGAAAGAAGCTTATGACAAAGGCAAATGAAGAGCTGCACTCACATGTTCGTGTGTAACTCAATGAGAAAATCTCTTAACCCTTTCACTCCCAGAGTAAAACCTTGAGTCAATAAATATGGTTGTTATGTATCTTTTCAGTCTGTGGATGAAACCCTCGTGTGTTACCATTCAAATGAAAGCTATTTAGCAGTACTTTCAAGTGGTGCTGTTTATTTTTGACAATTTTGCAAAATGAAATTCAAGATGTTTTTCTCAGTTTTTGAACTTAGACAAAGGTAGGATCAAAAGAGAACGAGAGTTGGCAAGAGTTCAAAGCTCTCGATGCAAACTTGAACATGTGACACTCATGATCGACTCTTGTGTGCTCTCGTCGAATTTGAATCGGCTCAATTTTGTATCTCGCAGTCGCTTGTCAGGTGGGATCGTTAGTGGGACAAAATGACGGCCACCTTGACGACACGTCCCTAGTAACGGTCCCACAAGCGACTGCGAGAAGCGACTCGCCCCAGCCGGATTGTTTCTCGTTTCTAAAGTGGGCAGGGGAATGTAACACAAAGAACGTCAAAAAAAAACTTTTCTATCACTTACAGCGGGGTTCGTTTGTTAAAATCTCTGTAGCATACAGTAGCACCATTATGGACCATGTGTCTCAGCATCTGTAGGTTTCCAGTACTGGCCACTTCACAGATCTCGTGCATGCTGTAATGATGTGATAACCGCCTGGCGCCCAGGGCCTCCAGTAACTGACTGACCGCGCGGTGCTCGTGCATGTCCGAGTACTGGAAAATACAAAGACCAACCCAACTACGTTGTAATCAACTGCATTTCTTACAAATTCATTCACATACTAAATTCGTCCTTCTCTTCTTTTCGAAGGCGATCGCTTATCAAGAGATAGCTGTACGTATCGCAGAAATTTCAGATTTTAGCCTGCGTGCAGACGCCTCGTATTTCCTTGCTTCACGCGGAAAACGGAGACGTCTGCACGCAGGCTAAGAAATTTGAGAGCCACGTGGTACGGGAGAACACTATACAATGCGATAGTGCGGGAGGCTACAGTAAACTCTTTCTGTACAAGGATATTGGAGTACGTCCCTACCCTTCTTCAATCCCTTACTTCATCTCCCTCCAAGAAAGACAACTCTCTGAGAGCCGGCGCTGAGCATGGCCACATTAGAGACAGCTGACTTTACGTCAGCTCTCTCATGACGCGGAGACTTCCCATACGGGAACTGTCCAAGTTCACTCCGAGCACATTCGCTTTAGAGGGAGTTGAAGAAACCGGGAAGAAACCACCACAGCTGAACCCTCCCGTAAGGTGCGTCGTGCATCTCGTGAAGGATAAACCGATCATTATAACGGAACAACTTTAGACTAGCGGAGATATAAGCGTTTTGTTTTCCTCGGCTTTATAGTTAACTCTCTCAAAGCGGACACCACTGTAAAGCGGAAACCTCTCTAAGGCGAGCAGCTAGAGCTGGTCCCGAGGGTATCCGCCTTAGAGATACAGTCAACTCTCTCAAAGCGGACACCACTATAAGGCGGACACCTCTCTAAGGCGGACATGGTTGGCTGGTCCCGACCGAATCAAGTTTCTCTTATTTTTCTGTAACGAAACTATCTATTAAGGGAGACACTTCTCTACGGCGGACAGCTAGAGCTGGTCCCGAGGGTGTCCGCCTTGTAGAGAGTTCACTGTAATCTCCTTCGATTCACAGCCGTTATTTGTCTCGGAGAGGAGAGCGTTGCGTGACATGTATTTCGCTTCTCGCTCAACGAACTAAGGGAAAGAGGGACTGCTCGTAGTCTAGAGCTACTTACATTCAAAGGTGCATTTCCTAGCGAGTCAACAGCATTGATATCCGCTCTTTGATCAGTGAGGTACTGCACTACTCCTCGACTGCCTACAGTGGCTGCAACGTGAAGCGCGGTGCTACCGTCAGAGTTTGGTGCATCAACATCCACGCCTAGTGATACAAGACGCTGAAGCTCCTCCACATCGTTTTTTCACTTACAAAGAAAACAAGTTCAAAAAATTAGAGAAGTTTTTTATCGAAAATAGTTACGTGTTCGCTTAGGTTTTCTATTTACTGATTGGTCAAGAAACTCGTGCGACATTATGTAACCAATCAGAGAAAAGATGTTGTTTTCTCGACCAATCAGGAGCAAAAACAAAACCAATCGTGACTCCCTAATTTGCGTTTTCCCGCGCTTTTCACGGGTTGCATGTTTTTACTTCGAGTTTTGATTGGTTCATTGCGTTATTTTCGTTTGTTGTGATTGGTCAGATTTGATTGGTTTCAGTGTCACAGATCAGAACTCATTCCAGTTGTTATTTTCTTGGCTCTTGAATTGTTTGCTTTCTCTTGTTAGAATTGATTATGGATGGTTATTTAAGAAATGAAAAACGCCTTTTACGTGGCCTAAGGACCGATTTAGACGGCACAATATTTGCTAGCCTGCGTAGCTGGCGGTATTTGTTCGCGCGAGGTAAGTTTTTGCAAAATGAGCGGCGACAACGAGCGGCGCAAGCCGCGAGAGAAAATACCGCGGTCTTTCAGACCTCCCGCCGCAGACTCTCGCCGCTTCGCCGCTTACAAATCTTTAAATCGCGCAACAACAAGACCGCCAGCTATGCAGGCTAAATATTTGCTTACGCCTATTGCAACCGACACGCCTCCAACACGAATTCTTGCGTCTAAACTAAACCTACAACTTGCATAAAATTGTCGCAACAAAGTCGTGCGCGCAAGTCGGGTCATAAGGATGTCGCATGCGACAGTCGTGAGCGAAAATCGTAACCCGTCTAAGTCAGCCCGTAGATAAAATTTTAAGCACGCTCACTCACTACAAGGAGATTATTTGAGTGCGAGGAGAATACGAAAGACAAAGAGTGCGTGAAAGACGGAGATCCTTGTACAACTTCTTTTTATTTGACATCAATTTATTTTCTAGATACATAACTTGATCATACGTCCAATAACGGATGCTATTTACACATTATAAATCTCTATTCTGAGAACCTAACTTCGTCGTTGCCTGGTCCCAAGCCCAGGATGAGAAAGGAGGAGGATTATGCACAGGGACACAGGCCGCCCAGGCTCATGAGAAGAGAACACGAACGTGAATCTTAGTTATACGCGGTATTGCGTTACAGATATTAGATTTATAAAGATTTGTTTAGAAGGTTTAAATTCAAATGTTATGTGGATAAAATTGGCTTATCCTGTTACAGTGTTGTATTCTTTGCCCGCTGATTAGGCCGGTTTGAAGCGATTTCGACGAGCAATCGCTGTGTGAGGTTTCCACTATTGAACTCTATCGTCGGTGTTTGGAAATCGGATGAAACATTCTGTTATCAAAATAGCGTAAATCTGTTTTAAAATAGATACAGGCTTGGATGCAGAATCATGTCCATTCACGGTTCAAACGCCGACATTGCGATTTTCTGAAGTGCCGGCCGCTGATAGCTGCATATGTTCACCCGTTTGTCTAGTGGCAGTGGCAGCTCCAAGCTGATTGGGCGCTCTGAATGTCACAGTCAGCATTTTACGATGAAGAACAAAATTTGCCACGTACACGAAATGCATCATTGCAGTAGTAACCAGCCTGGACGTTTTCACCATTGTTGCTCCAAATTCCTCGCCCTTGTCGTTGAACAAATGGGAAATTATTACTGGAAGTCTAAACAACAGAAAAATGGCACAGATTTTGTACGTCAACCAAGTGAATTTTTTCTCTTGGCGTTGATGCGCGGAATTTGAATTTGAGGGGCGCACGGCGGCAGAGGAACGTAAAAGCTTTCATGATGCGAAAGAAAGAAAATATCACGATCAAAACAGTAATCTTATCGAATTGACCCACAACAGATAAGAAGGCGGTGAAGAGGACGCCCTGTTCTGTGATCTTGTTGGTGTAAGGATAAAACTGAGTGCATACAGATGGTTCATTTCTCGTCGAAATCGCGAAGACAGCAGTTATTAAGGCTAAGATCCAGGACACTGCAAGGACTTTCTTCACGTTTCTTGTTGTTAAACGTCGATTAAAAGGACGAAGAACACAGTCGTAACGATCAAACGCCATTAGCCACAAAGTCAGGGCGTTTCACTACCATGCAGGCATACCCCGAAGCAAATCCCACTTTACAAAAGTATCTCAGCAACTGAGTCCCGAATTTGAAAATAATTCACAGTTGTCATAACTATTAGCAAAGGCATGTTAAACAGCGCAGAGAAAACCCCGATCACAGCAAGGTTTCCTAGCAGATAGTGAGGCACTTTACGAAGGTCTTGTCGCCTTCGAAGCAATATGAAGACACGCGCATTGCCAAAAGTTCCCGCCAAAATAGTTATTGCCACGAATATGATGACGGCGATCGCGACATCTCTTGGGACTCGTGTGGAAGATGCGCTGCTTGTTTTTGAGAAGTTTGCTTTGAAACTTGAATTGCTGCTGTTTCATGATGAATTGTAACATATATTTTTCCTGCCAGTTAGACGTCCAAGCTTGTCGTGTCTCGTTCACGATGTGTACACAATGGCGCGGTAGAAATAAAAGTGTTGCGATAAGATTGTTTTCTCAGAAATCGCTCGACGCTTTGATCTAATCCTTCAGCCGTCAGTATACGTGAATATTGCGCCTTTTCATAGTGAGCATTTAAATATATAATACAACGACGGTTGAGCAACGCATTAGTCGGAAAGACTGCTTTAATCTACGATCTCTACCTATTTCAATCGCCAAACATTACAAAAACCATCGTTTAATTCTTTGTTCTTTAAGTTTAATAGCATACATTTTAAAATTCTTTGTTTAGAAGTCTATTAAAGTTTCTTCTCGGAACGTTTATATATTCAGTATATTGAGTCACTGCGGCACATTTAATGTCATTCTATTTTATAAATGCTCCAAACGGTAATTAAGAGGCTGTCTCTGTAAAAAACCACCGAATTACGCGTAAAAAATAATTTTAGCTGAAATTCTGTCAACTGAAATACTTTACCAAGGCTAGAACTAAAACAAGTTTGGTTTGGTTCATAATTATTTTCTGGCCCCGCCTGGCCCGTCGCAACGTCTCGAAAATTAAAATTGGGCATTTTTCGTGTGCGCTGTAAAATATTGATTTGTATGGGGGATTATCTGGCAATTAATTTGATATCAATTTGCTCATAAACCTTTTGTACTTGAATGCTAAACACGAATACAATGTGGCATAAGATTAAGATTGAGATCTTTGCGCTTTTTACGATCAGCAAAGAAAGAAAGTTCCCGCAAAGAAAGTTCCCGAAAACTTTACTCCAATCACCATTTATCGCGCGATTCCAAATCGCCCGTGTAACCAGCTGCGATTTCATGGCGATTTGACTGCGGATTTGTCGCCGCTGTTTCGAACTTGCTCGAATTTTGATGACTACAATTTTAAAATTTCCGCAAAATCGCGAAATATGGTCACGCCAAATTCGCGAAAATTTCATGTAACTAGGTAGCACTGAAAAACAAATACGGCAAAGCAAAGAAACTCGTTTCTGTGTATTCAGCTGCTTTGATCATCCCAAGCTACTTCATTAGAAGAGCATCTGCTATGTCACATATCCTCCATAATTTCAGGCGACGAATATATTGTTATTATTATTCATATAATTGTAAAAATATATCTAACATCGTACAGATGTGAAGAAATTCTCTGAGTGAGAGTCGCAAAAATTATTCTCCGCAAGAAAAATCAGTTTCCCCAAATCGCAAAAATTAGATCCAGCAAGACACAAAACTGAAATCGCCCATTAGCGCAAAATAAAACTCCAGCAAAAATTTCATGCTACACTTTGAGCAAAATAACGTGATTCGTCAGTAGCGAGTAATAAGGTATTTGCCGATGTCAAAAACAGAGTAAAATAGAGCGGTTTTTCAATTGACTGTCGAAAGTTATCGCTGAATATGCTTTGGTTTTGCTTTACTACTCTCGTTCTCGTTTGGCCTGAAACTCTCATGCACTCTTAGGCCCAGTTCAGACGCCTTACTTCACATGAGCCGAATCGAATTCGATGAATTAAGTTCATGTGAGGTACGGCGTCTGAATCAATTCAGAACGGCTGAATGAATTCGGATCGGCTCAGCCGTTTCTTCCCGCCTGGCTCAGCCGGGAATAACGGCTGTGGACCGCTTTGATTCAGACGCCGAACTTCACATGAGCCGAAACAAATGCATGAATTATTATAATGTATTTTTCAGTATAACAGCAATTTTCCCCTATTAATTTAAGTTCGGCTGAATTAAGCTCGGCGTCTGAATCAAATTCAGCCGGTCTAAATTAATTTGGGTCGGCCTAAATTCGAATTCGATTCGGCTCATGTGAAGTACGGCGTCTGAACTGGGCCTTAGTGACTCTCGTCGACTCTCGTGCGATCTCATCGAATTTGAACCTGCTCAATTTGTTCTTGAGAGTCGTCGAGAGTTTTCTCTCACTGGGCCCGACGCAGGAGCTCCTGGCCCGACGGTAATGGTAGTCGATGAGAGTTGAAGAACTCAGCAACTCTCGTTTGGTCTGCGCAAATACAGACAAGCATACATAAGAATGAATTTGGGAGAACTCGGAAGTGTTTAGGAGAATGAAGGAGCTGATTATCACAAAAAAGACTGAAGTTTGACTTCGAATCAAATTAACCCAAGGAGAAATATAAACTTTTTATAGAAAAGAAAATATTTTCAATCGAGTATCATGAATATTTTTTATTATTATTATTTTTTATTTTATTAAATTTACAGGGCTGCAAATAATTATCAATTATTGGACGAGGTTTGAGCAAAATATCGTGATTTGTCAGTGGCCAGCAGGATCCAATTATTTGGCCGAAGCCGAAGGCTGAGGCTAATAATTGATCTGCGAGACACTGACAAAATCACGATATTTTGCGATAACCTGAGTTCAATAATAGTTTTATCATTCGATCCAATTATTTTCGGAAGGCGGGAAGCCTTGCTGAAGTTATCGCAGAAGTCGGCATTTCTTCTCAATTCAATAATTTATTCTGTCGACTGTAATTAAGCTTATGCATAAACATACAACACATAAATTCAACTTGCCTTCGTTGCCTTTATATTGTCGCTGTTTTTTTTTTTGTCTAGTAAACATGTCAAATCGCTTTTCGACAACTCTTGAAACACGGAGCTGTAACTTACAATTCGCCATTCATTTTCCTGGCTTCGGCGTAGAACTTTCTTAGAACCGCTGCAAGTTTAAGTTTCGATGTTACAAGCTCTTTATTCATCGACTTTTCTTTCTTCCAAAAATTGGCGAAATACGTTCACAGCAACTTTGGTTGCCTTCTTGGTGTTATCGCTGTTTTTTGTTCCATTAGACATTAAGATCACTCTCAGATAATTCTGGAAATCGGGCTGCCATATATTATTCGCAGCAAAACAACTTTGCACCGTTGTGCGCATGAGCAGAATTATTCGTAGGCAGTTATTCGCAGGTCACGTGGTGGGCTCTCGGCCAATGAAAAGGAAGAAAAAAATGCATCGAATGATAATTTTGTTTTCTTGAAAGGACATGTGTCCGACTAAGTCACCATTTTGGTCGGACAAAACAAAAATGAGGTCGGCCATCATACAGTACTGCTTGATAAGTGAACCCGCTAATCTAACGCGTTGTCAAAGCAGAGTAAACTATAGTTTGCGTTTAGAACAAAGTGCGTTATAACGCGTTAAAATTGTCCGGAGATTATGTCCGACCACAGTTGGGATTTCATCGGACATTGGCAAATTTTGGGCGGCCATTGTCCGATGACCGACTGTTATTTGCAGCCCTCCAAAACCAAAGCAATTACAATGGCCAATCACAACAAACGTAGACAACGCAATGAACCAATGAGAACTGAAAGCCAATACACGTAACCGGCGCTAAGCGCGGGAAAACGCGTATGACCGAGTCGTGATTGGTTTTGGTTTTGCATCTGATTGGTTGAGCTGGTGGCGCGAGTTATTTTAAGCCAATCACAGAGCGTAGTTACTTTTGACACTCAATTGAAAACTGCTCATATTAGCGCTTGCTTTTGCGTTTGAGAGTCCATAGTAAAACACACTTCATATAAGAACCCTCCAATATTACCTACAGCACTGCACAGCAGGTCTCCCGCTCCATCTTCACACCATCCAGCCCCGTGACGTAGCAGACACTGTACCACTTGGTCATGACCAAACTGAGCAGCTTCTACAAAATAAACACAACTGAAAATTTGGAGACTGAATTGCAAGTGAAAACAATTTTCAATCCCCAAATGTGACGGGGTGATCGTCGGAAATTTTGAAAGACATCCCCTAAAAGGTACCAGAATCTCGTTTTGTGGGCGTGGCTCGTATTAACTTACCCCTATAGAGCGGTTTTCATTTGAGTGTCGTAAAACCAAAACCAAAACCAAAACCAACACCATGATTGGTTTTGGTTTAGCATCTGATTGGTTGAGGTAGGTGGCGCGAGATTTTAAACCATCACAGAACGTAGTAAAGCAAAACCAATTTCGGATTACTTTCGATACTCAATTGAAAATCGCTCTAAAAGACTAGAGTAGTAATTCTAAAACGAAGCATCAACTAACAATTTCACCATTTTAATAGCGGTGAAGACGATTGTTTCGAATACCTTCTTCTCTGCCAAGTAGTTCCTTTCGTGTATTTTTTCCCAGCTTAATACCCTAAAAGGTACCAGGATAACTCTAACGAAGGTCGTTTTGGATTTTAACACCCTAAGCGGTACCATGCAAACCACGAATTTGAACTCCTAAAAGCCGGTACGACGATCAACCCGTCACTTTTACATGGCCATGACGAGCGCAGAGAAAACCGGATGTTCAAGGTCTGGTTGCTATGGGGTGACGTCATAGGTCTGCCTCAGTAGCCATCATCGTAACGATTTTGCGGTTTTCGGCGGCGTTCATAATCTCACAAACTCCTGTGGAGGCAGCCTGTTTATTGTTGGTGGCTGGATTGCTGTTTTGACATTTTTAGGAGGTTAGTCCTCGATCTCTGCAGGACGTACAGATTTTTTTTGGTTGCTAAGAACCTCTGGCTCGTTATGGTAGCCCCCCCCCCCCCCCCCCCCCCCCCCCCTCCCCCCCAGACATGCCAGCCGAATGGCAAGGAGGATACGTCATGTTGCTTAGCAACTTCAGTGGCGAAAACCGCGATCTCATGACTATGAGCGAGCATGGAAGAAGATTTACTGTGGTTCGTATACATATCAGTTATTCTTACCAGACAGCGGTGAAGCTCTCCAGCGGTCTCTCGCATGAATGTCTACACCAGGCTGCCGTAGAAGGAACTTGACGCAGTGGAGATTTCCATGCATGGAGGCCACGTGACTAAGAAACAACCAATCGGAAGTCATTGTTAGAGCGGTTTTTCAATTGCGTGTAGTAAAACCAAAACCAAAGTAATCACTCTGGCCAATCACAACAACCCAAAATAAGGAACCAATCAGGGAAAATACATGCAGTCGGCGCATAGCGCGAGAAAACGCGTGCGACAAAGTCACGATTGGTTTTTTTGGCATCTGATTGGTTTTAGAAAGTGGCGCGAGTTTTTTCGAGCCAATCAGAGAACGTAGCAAAGCAAAGCAAAACAATGCAAACGCGAATTACTTTCAATACTCAATTTGAAAATACGTCTGAACAAGAATAGCCAAGAGAACAGCCGCTGGAGCAGCTTTGTCAACGGACTCAACGCCCTTTGCTTCAGACGGAGCCAAAATGATTACCGAGTCAAGGAAGTCATAAATATTTTTGGGAGTTCACGGTATAACTCAGAGCAAAACAACAAAAGAAAAACTCAAAATTACAACTCTTTACTTACAGAGGCGTTCGTTTGTCAAAGTCCTGCACGCCAAAAGACACTTGTTTAACAATCAAGGTATCTAGCTTTTGTAAATCCCCTGCAGCCACAGCCTTGAAAAGCTTCTTGTGAAGAACTTCCTTCTCTTTGCTCAAAATGGATGACGGTGAACTATCAGAGGTATCATAAGAGCCCAAAGCTTCATTTGTATTACTGGAGTTTAAGCCAACCTATAACAGAAACAACAGAAGAATGTGCAACCTGCTGACCAATGGACAATTTGGCAAGAGAATAGAGCAGTTTTCAATTGAGTGTAGTAAAACCAAAACCAAAGCAATTACAATGGCCAATTACAACAAACGTAAACAACAATGAACCATTGTTGGTTTAAAAAACTCGCGCCACATTCTCAACCAATCAGATGTAAAACCAAAACCAATCGCGACTTGGTCACACGCGTTTTCCCGCGCTTGGCGCCGGTCACGTGTATTTACTTCGAGTTCTCATAAGCTCAATGCGTTGTTTTCGTTTGTTGTGATTGGCCATTGCAATTGCTTTGGTTGGGTTTACGACACTCAATTGAAAACCGCTCTATAACTGAAACAAATTGATTGCAAGGCTAGCACTACGACAAAAGGGCATATTTATTGGCCGATATTTCGACTAGCAGAAATAGTCTTACTCAGGGTCAGGGCTATATAAATGAAAGAAAATAACGGCTTCTTAGAAAGTCACATTCATTATCTAGAAAATTAAACCGTGCCTAAAGCGAAATTCGAATAAGTTTGCCGAATATAAAGGTATTTATGCCCTTAACTCTTATTAATCTACGTCAATTGCGCTAACTGAGCAGAGAAAGAAATTTAAATTAACTCACAGTTTAATCTTATAAGCCAAGTCAGTAGGTACGTCCACAGCAAAGACCACGTGACAGATACAGCCACGCCCAGTAACTTGACTACCCAGTTGAGCACCATTGAATAGAAAGCACCATCTGCACTCGTCACATCCTTCGACGATTTAGCGAACAGACCAGCTGCACGGATCATTATAATGAAATAAAACACACTGATTATAAGGCATGTTTGAAAGAAGACAAGGAGATGACATTGACTAAGTCAGCAGGGAGTTTGTTCTGAGGTAAAAACAAGCACTTTGAGTGCTTGTTTTTATATAAAAAAAAGTCCGGATAGACGGCACAACGTAGCTATGATTAGAAAGCCTAAGGGAAAGCCTGGTGGCTGACTGACTGCAGTTTATCCAGATCAACACACTGGTCGGGTTATTTTGCTGTTTGTAGATCATGCAGAGACGTGCAATTTCCGTGGTAAATACACTATCGGTAACTTCAGACTTTTAAAAGAGGGAATAGGATATTAGTGTTTCCTATATACACTACCTAAATCATGTACCAACTAAAAATCCTGATAGAATGACTGACATTGAGCGGTTTGTTATCTGGTTATTGCTCTTTAGTTCAGTGAGAAGTTAATCTGAATTGGTTTCTAATCTGAAGAAGCAAAATAGGTCTACGTTCAAGAGCCTTACAAAAACGCAACGCTACTAGTGGTAATCAATTGACAGAAAAAATAAGAATCGAATCGAGTGAGTTAACAAGCAAATGACCTACTATTTCAAGTAATTTCCCTTAGACAAAGCTGTATTTGTAATTCGACAAAATAAAACTTGCACATATCCTCTCAGACTATGACAACAAAGCTGATTGCCAAACAGAAAAATAAGTCACTTGGAAACAACAGCTACAAACTCTGCATAGTCAACAGCTTCAACAAGAACCTTTAGTTCATTTACGAGCTGAATTTTAATGATATAATTTCTACCTGCCACTGCTCCAAGAATTCCAGGAATACCATGGGTATATGTGATATCATGCATCCCTGTGCTGGTCCATAATGGTTGGTATTTCTGAACAGACCATGAGACAACAGATGATGTGAGACCTACAACAACTCCAATGATCAATGAAGCCCACACCTCTACTGAACCAGCACATGCACTTACACCTGATGAACAAGAACAGGAAAAGAAAACAAAGTGAGTAATACTGTAGTCAAGTCTGTTCTAATCCATTGCATTGGAGGAGCCAAGTGGTTCATCAGTGCTGGCGCTTAACTCTGGTTTCTGTAGCAGTTGAGAGATGCGGGAGTGAGTGCATTGGACTCCTGAAACTCCTGATCGAGCGGTCCGGGTTCAAGCCCTGGCCAGGGTCAGTGTGTTGTGTTCTTGGCAAGACACTTTACTCTCACAGTGCCTCTCTCCACCCAGGAG
The DNA here is from genome assembly GCA_029204205.1 of Desmophyllum pertusum. NCBI lineage: Eukaryota > Metazoa > Cnidaria > Anthozoa > Scleractinia > Caryophylliidae > Desmophyllum > Desmophyllum pertusum. The sequence continues at coordinate 326,722 of MU826399.1, forward strand.
TATAAATGGGTACCAATGACAAAATGCTGGCCAGGGGGTAACCTGCGATGGACTAGCATCCAATCCAGGGGAGTAGCAATACTTCTGACTAGTCGCTTCATACTATAGAAACTGGGATAAGCTCTGGCAGTTGTGGGCCATGAAGTCTAAACCTCTGTAGCATGAAGCGATTAGGAGAATCTCTACTCCCCTGGATGGGATGCTAGTCCATTACAGATAAACCCCCCAGCATTTTTGACAGGTTGCCCCAACAATTTGCCAGAACCCATCTGCTCCTGGGTGGAGAGAGGCACTCAATGAGAGTAAAGTGTCTTGCCCACTTGCAAGAACACAACACATTGACCCCAGCCAGGACTTGAACCCAGACTTCTCGAAACCAGAGACCAACACACTAACCATTATCCCACTGTGCTTCCCACCTTATTAAGTGATTTTCTATTTATGGGGAGAGAACAGTTATTGAGACAACGATGATTGTTTGTGTCCAGGCAGACCTCTGTCAATTAAAGTACTCATCGTAAGACACCATCTGTGTTATCATGACAACAAGCATATGTAAGATGGCTAATCCGTCGGCCAAGTTACGAAAATATGTTCGAGCCAAGAATCACGTGTTTTAAACGTCTTTATTAACGATATAAAAACGGGAACGAAGTAACTAATGTAACAAGAATAAAAATACAAAAGCTAATTACAATTTAAACTAAATAAATGGTATTTTACTAGAGTAAAACAAAGCAAAAAGTGCTAAAAATACAAGAGTCACGAAATGTAGACTAAAACACTTGAGAACAGGAAATGATGTAATTAACTGTCAAACTGAGAGTTAATTGATAACAGCATGCAATGTAACTAAATACAGCTAACAATATTATGCAATACTTGTAGAGCAGAACTACAGTAATGAATACAATAGAATAACAACAGAATTTGTAGAATATCAAGACAATTGGATTCTAGGATTATGGCAAAAACTACAGTAAAACATAAGTGAAACGAAGGTAAGCGAAATACTGCAATTTAGCGGATACATGAAACAATTAAGGCTAAGCTTTTAAACACATAGACCAAAGGTCATGTATACATGTGACATGTTGAACCAAAATATTACTGATCCTAAATAATATAATTGAAAAGCGATTACTAAGACAAATGTAGGAATTGTAAACACTAAGTACAAAAACCAAACTGTTGCATAAAGTAAACTAAGCGAATCTAATAAAATAAGAGAAATATGCATACCAGATATGTGTTATTGAAGATGACTTGAAATCATATCCTTCAGACTTGACTACTGTATAGTTCCAGCTGACTATAGCGCCACAATTACCAACTGAAGAACTATGCTTAAAACTGGCTAATTTATAGTAAATTCTAGGAAATTATAGACATATTTGTAAACCAAATAAGGCTCTAAAAGGTGGATATCAATCCAACACAGGATTTGAGTAAAGGAAACTGTAGGGTGTATTAACCCACACACACAGGATTTGCATAGGGGAACTGTGTGGTACAATAATGACTTAGCAAATAGCTACATACACTGAAAGGGTGTGTAAGGAAACTAAGAAATTAAGGAAAATAACTATGTGATTACTGAACAGGTAATTTGGATAATTTCGACTTGTAAAATATTGATTGCGTGACATTGTGAAAATAGACTAAAAATGACCATGTCACACATACCTACAAGACCAGCCATGATGCCTTGCAGAAGATCTGTCATTTTAAAGTTCTTCCTCGTCATGTATGTCACAATTAACCAGCTCAGTAAAGATGCACACACAGAGAGGTGAGAGTTAATAAACGAACGAATGGTAGCATCATTGAATTTGTTGCACAGATCCAATGTTTACACAGTACCTATGGAAACAAAACAAATGCAAGAAACGAGCATTCATAGCAAGTTAATTTAATTATAACAACAATACTACAGCTTAAATTATGCCAGACAAGGGTACAAAATTATCTGCCTGAGAGGTAAAGCTTGTACACTGTGAAGCCTGTCTTATGGCCCACAATGCCAGTAAGTGTAAAAACTCCAGTTAAATCTGAAGTGACTAGGAGTATTGCCACTCCCCCTGGATGGGATGCTAGTTCACTGCAGATTATGTTTACCCCCCAGCATTTTGTCAGGTTGCCCAGGTCAAAAAAGGCACTGTGAGAATACAGTGCTGTCTTTTCCCAGGAAAACAACATGAAGGTTGTCTGGTCAGGGTTGAACCTGGAGCCCAACACACTTATGTGTATAACCTGCACCTTACAGATGAGGGGTTCCTCCACCCGTTAAAATACACAGACTTATAAGGTGCCACACCCTACAGAGGGGTGATGAATGGTAAAATCCAAGACTGCCGAGACGCTGGTTTAAAAATCCGAGCCCAAGACTTAGCGCTCCAAAATCTGAGCCCGAGACGCAGTGATCCAAAACTCCGAGAAAATAGAGTATAAAAGAAGCTGCATTTGCGAAATTCAAAATTCGAGACTCCAAGACCGTACTATTTTTGGCGAGCCCGAGATTCCGATATGCTTTTTTTAAGCGCCGAGATTCCGAGACTCGGCTTAAATTTGCTGAGATTCGTTATTTTTGATAGACCATTCATCACCCCTCTACAGGTACCACCAGACTGGAAAAGAATCAAAGTTACTTGAAAAAAAACCCATACATTTGAAAAAATATAATAATATAAAACTAATTATTTTGTCTTTACCATCCCAAAGACGTGATAAGCCCTCCAACAATAAGAAATACATTTTGAGTGGGATGCATGTGCTCCATCTCTTGGTTCTGTTTCTGTGTCTGATTTTCATGAACGTGTTTAAGGATCTTGGTGAAAACAAGAGCGGAGGAACCTATCAAGAAAAGGAAATGAATTATTTAACAGACTGTATTAATTTACGGTTAAAAGTGGGTCCCTAAATTTTGAAGACTTTTGAAGACTGCGCAAGCCTTGACTATAAATGCCAAAATATTGGGTTACCTGTTGAAGTATGCACAGTCAAACTCCCAGATTGATCCACAATTCCAAAGTGATGATGAAGCCATCCTTTTCCGCGTATCCAGTGGGTCATGGGGTAGTACACAAAAATTGGCCACAGCAAATAAATAATCTACAAGCAGTGCAAAGAAATAGTTCACTAGTAACTATTTACCATCACAACACCGGACGGTCTAATTTGGCAGGTGTGCAGGTGTGCAGGTGAGTAACCTAGGGTTAACAGTTAGTGGTTAATGGCTAGGGTTAGGGTTAGGGTTAGCTTTATTTAAGGGTGTTCTGGGCTATTCTGGTTACACCTGCACTCACACCTGCACCCACACCTGCACCTGCAAATTAGGCCGTCCGTCACACCACTGCTACTAAAATATTTGAATAAATTATCCTTACATTGGCAAGCATGCAGCACAGGGGATGAGAAAATGAAATTATTAACAATGAACAGGAAGTTGTGTTTCGGGGGACTGACTCCCATTTTTTTATTATTATTATTTTTTTTTTTTTTTGGGGGGGGGGGGAGACTCCCATATAAAAGTGATGGGGGTGATCGTCAATTTATAAACAAATAGTTGTCAGTAATAATTAGACCACAAGAAGTTATGTGTAGTGTTCTCACCAATGCTCCAAGAATGTTTATTTGTTCTGCCCTAAGATCAAAGGATAAAAAGCAAATTATTATTAATAAATATTTATAAATATTATTTGATTAATAAACAAGAGATTAGAATCATTAGCCCATTTTACTGCACAGTGTACAATATGTACATATTATAGGATACAGACTGAAGACTTCCGTGGAATATTCTAAAACTATATGGTCTGTAAGAAGTGCTGATTACATGAGCTGGGCTCAATTTTTCATGTTTATAGAGAGATGGCAGCCACTGTCCTCTTGCTGGCCCGGTGAACGTGATTACATGGAAAATTTTCAGCGCCATTTACCGGGCCAGACCAGCTCATGTAATCAGGCCCAAAGTCTAGGGTGACATTGTGAGGGGTGGCGAATGGTAAATTCAAGACTTTGCGAGACAGCGAGACTATAGCGTTTTTCTCTGCGAGACCGAGACTTTTTTGAATTCATGGACAAGACCCTTTAACATATATCCTTAATGGTATTTAATTCATTCTCACCAAGCAGACAAGAGCATAAGTGGAGTGATAATAGCCAGCATCATTTCAAAACTTGCAAAAAGAATTTCCTGGCACAGAGTTGGCGTGTAATGAACAGTTGGTGCCAGACAGACCCCAAAAGAATGCATCATCAAGGCTCCCGATTAAGCCCTATAATGGACAAGAAGCAACAAAACAAATAAGTGAATAAAACCAAATAAAATAATAAGTAAATAGTACAGTGCTCTGCAGGGGCAGGATAGAAATAGAAATAAAAGAGATCTGACCCGGGGGGGGGGGGGGGGGGGGGGGGGGGTGGATGGACTTCAATACACATGTAAAAGTGACACAGGTGATCGTCAAAAATTTTAAACCCGGCCCCTGTAATTATTTCATTTCCATCTATGAAATATTAATTCTAAAACAAAACTAGCACCTGTCATTTTTTCCGGCTTAATATCCTAAATAGAAGGTATAATTTGCAAGAACTGCAATACCACCAGTGTTTTGAAACTGTACTTGTTTGTCCTTGTTTGTTTTACCAAATATGGAACTTCACTCTAACTTCAAACTTGTTGTCTCGTCTTTCTTTCAAACTTTGAGCTTCCAAATTGGGGGTGCACCTTATCTTACGGGTGTGGCTTATACATGGGTAATTAGGTACCTAAGCGGTGCCAAGCCACAAATTTTCGATGGGGGGGGGGGGGGGGGGGGGGGGGCTCCCATATAAAAGTGACGGGGGTGATCGCAGTACCTTTTATGGGTTAAAAATTTGTGGTTTGGTACCGCTTAGGGTGTTAAAATCTAAAATGACTGCCGTTAGAGTTATTCTGGTACCTTTTAGGGTATAAGCTGGAAAAAATATGACAAAATATGTCTTAGAATGATAATAAGTATAATAGGGGTGAAAATGAATTTGAGCCACACCCACAAAACAAGATTTTGGTACCTTTTAGGGGTTCTTTTCAAAATTTCCGGCGATCACCCCCATCACTTTTATATGGGAGTCCCCCCGGGCAAATTTGAGCCTCTAAAAGGTACCATGATGCATGGGATTACCCCCCCCCCCCCCCCCCCAAGGCCTGATATAAGCTTACTTTCTGTGATGGTCCAAATGAAAGAGAGTAGCCTACAAAATACCACAATATTGAGCCAACAGTGAAGTTGATGAGGGCATGTACAAGAAGGGTGTTTGAGGAACGACATGACCTGGTACCTGTCTGGTAAATCGCAAAGCTGAATCCCTACAAAAAGAGAACACAAATATCATCATCAAATCTCATCATGTGTTACTCATAGCCAAAGAGCAAGCTTTTCTTCAGAACTAGACACTCATCCTTTGGAATAATTTGTGGAAAACACAACTGATTGTTTAATTTACATGATATTTCCCCAGGATGGTTACTCCCAAGGTCCTGTGAAGGCGGACAGTCTAATTTGCATGTGCAGGTGTAACCAGAATAGCTCAGAACACCCTAAAAAAGCTAACCCTAACCCTGATTAACCACTAACCGTTAACCCTTGGTTACTCACCTGCACTCACACCTGCACACTTGCAGATTAGACTGCCCGCTGTGAGTGTTGTATTTATTACCAGTATATAATACAGTTGAACCTCACTATCTCGAACTCGGTTATCTCGAACACCCTGCTATCTCCAACTCAAACCCATTCCCCTTGCCCTTGTTTTTCAGTCATTATTACTATTCGGCTATTTCGAACTCCCACTCTATCTCAAACTGTTTTTTGTTTCCCTTGAGAGTTCGAGATAGCGAGGTTCGACTGTAACAGACTAGTTTGCAGTCATAGTGTTTTCTGTCATTTAATTTTAAATAAGAGTGCAACCATTACATGAAATACAGTGAATTATAGGATCTGAGAATTAACCATCAAAATATATAACCTTGAACCGAGGGGAGTGACAGGGGTGCCCATCAGAAATTTTGAAAGGAAGCCCTAAAGGGTATCAGGATTTTGTTTCGCGGTAGACTACGAGCAGTCATCTTTTTTCCTCAGATCCTTGGTGCGAGCGGAATTATAATTATGCAAATTAGGTGTAAAAATGAGGAGAGATTGAGGAGAGTCTATTATACATTACTTGAAACGAAATGCCACAACCAATTTACATCGAAACAAACCTTCCTAGTCTCCATCGCAGCTGTTATTTTGGGGAGAAGTGTTGCGTGACAACCAAAATAAGGCTGCGAAGGAGACTATAAACCACTCAACCATAATAGTTTTAATGAGTTTGTATATAAGGAGTTTTGCATCAAGAATTCTTAGTGATGTGAGATCAGTCAATAATTCGATGAATGTTAACTGGTGTAATAACACTTATTAAGTGTCACTTAACTTGTCAGCTAAGTTACACAGTCACAGGATAGAAACATATTATTGATTGATTTCACTTATTTATCACCATAAATTATCAGTTCGAAACTCCTGAAAATAACTCTTATACCAGCGTACTACATGTACAGTACTTGCAACTGTATGCATGGCTGGGCACATGAACCAATTATAAAGCGACCGATCGCGATCAAATGTTAAATATGACCGCTTGGTAAAAGTGACAATTTAAAACCTCAAATACGTACTACAACATGCCTTCGCAAGTGCTGGTACAGTATAAACTTACATGTAAGGTCAGTAAACATGCTGAAATAAGAGTCAAATAATTGCCGAGTTCTGCAACAAACCACAATGCCTTTTGAGTTGAAACAATACTTCGGTGTGACAATACAAAAGTTGGCGCCAAACCCGTCCCGAGGGACTTTATATTTCAAATATCGACGATTGCAAAGCGGGCAACACTTTAGCGTCTTTAGCCTTACATTTCCGCGGGCGGAAACGAGCTCGATCTTCCATCCCAGACTAGCTAAGACTATCCGTAAATAGACCCCAGCTATTTATAAAAGGAGAAAGAGAATCAGCTCGTATTAAATTGCCCACCTGCAATGCAACAAACAGGGTGATGACCGAAAGCCAAGCTGCGTCCACAGCACTCCCGCATTCCATTTGATCATGAATTCTTCGTCGAAAAAAACTAACAGCAAAGGCATTCGATACGGCCCATAAATCCCACGTATTTCCCTGTGAGTTATTTATCCGCTGCCAGCGCTTGAGTGACTTCGTTTAGAAATTGATCAACTTGTTAATTGATCTATTCTTTCAACCAATCACTGTTTTGACAACTGAACAATTCGTGCAATACGTCAAGTTATCAAACACCCAACGAGGGCAACCAATCAACGATGACGAAAGAACAGGGACACGCGACCTTGTTTCATCGGCCTGACATTGGATATTAGCGGAAGAAAGTGAAATAACTTGAGATTTTACCAGGTTTTTGTTGGAGCATGGTGGTCGGTCGTATCGTAAAAAATGGTGCTTGATTTAATTTCGTGTCCAGGGCCTACACCCCGCCGCAGGTGGCGAAAGACCCTGGGTACGACATTGTCCATGCGGTAGCGACAGTCGAGCGACAGTCACTGAAATAACGTGACATGGATCGATTGAGTGGTGGCAGGTGGTGGCAGAGGTCGGCAGAGCTCCGGCAGAGGTCTACTAAGCTGGTGGTGGCTTGTCCCCAGCGCGATGCTTGTTCAGTTCGGGCGGTGGGGGTGGGGAGAGGGGGTGGGAGAGGAGTTAGATAAAATGGGTCAAAAACCTTACAGCCTGGGGTATATGGTATTATTGGTGCCGCCCTTTGAGGGCACGACTTGGACTATGGTCTCAAAAGGCTCATAGACTTGGCCTATTTCTTTAGTTTGGTATGCATCACGGCACTATTTCATTTCTCTTCGGATGTCTGGACGTTTGCATTTCCAAACCACGACGGGCACGACGGCAACTCGAGAACCTGCGAGAACGTCGCTAAACAAAAGGTTTGATGAGCAGTACAATGGTTCTGCACGTGCGTTATACGTCTTGGTACATCGTCTTACCCGTCTTTGAACAGCAACTCGAAATGACCAAATTCTGGGGAACCGCAACGGCGAATTTTTGAAGTTTCTCTTCGGATTTGATCGCTGTCTTTACAGTTCACTGAGCTGAGGATAGTTCTCATACCGATAGACAATGAATGGAACTAGAGATTCGAGATTCTGATGTAAAACATAAATCCATTTTTTTAATCCGGACTTTGTCCTCGACGTTGCTGTCGTCGGTTACTTTTCACGGTTTGGCGAGAGGTGGCGCACCATCACACAAAATGTCGATTTTTGGACATTGGCTGTACAGCGACGGATGTTACTTTATCATGGTAGTGATGATATGGCTTGAATAGGGTAGAAAATGTTCACTACATCTGAAATAGGACCGTACAGATTTTTGGATCAAGACTGAATCTGGGGTACAGCGTGGTTTCCTATATTTTGGTCGCCCAGTGCGATAAAAATCACCAATTCACGAAGGAATGCCCTATCTTCCGGGACAACCATATGCAATACAGGGGCACCCAACGACAAAATTTCCCCGCTGTTCGGATACTGTTCGGATACGTTAGCTGAACTTTCAAACTTCAGAAAATTTTAGGGATTGAAATCTTATTACCCGAATTATGAGCTGCTTTTGCCTTTCCAGAAAATCCTAGCTGACTTTTTTTGTACCTAAAACGACATTTTTATCTCTCCGAAAACAAAAGGCATTAATTTTCCCATATTTAGCCGGAAAGTTCGAGATGACATTTCAATAACCGAATATCTGAGGCGATTATAGGCCTTCCGAACAGATATTCCACCGAAACGATCCGTTGGGTGCCTCTGGCAATGAGGAGTTTATTCAATATAGTATACATAAAGTACTGTCTTGGTTAACTGTGACGGTGTGTCACGGCGGTGATTGAGCCAGAGCGCTATGAGCCGGACCATCTGTTTACTGATCAGGCAAGTTACGTGTGTTGCCGTTTTATGGCGTGATAAGAAATAACATCTTGCAACAATTAATATTTTAATAGCCGACGTCGGCGGCATACAAAAACTGATTGCAAAAAAATATTGACATCTCACGCCGATCAGTGCGGCATATTCTATCTCTTTTCTTTTTTTTTTTCCGTCCCTGCAGATAGCGGTTGAAACCTATTTTGCAATAACCCTAAACCAAACAATTCTCATGGATCGATCGCACTACCAGAACCGTTACATCGGCTCTAGCGAGCTGGTCTCACTAAAGTAGCCCTGGTAACGTTTGTGCAATGAGAGGGAACACGGAAAAACGGTTCTTTCAATTAAACGTCAAATCAGACTGCCCACATCCTATTTACCCGTTTACGGAGAAGATCGTAAAAATTATTCTCCAACAAGAAAACTTTAAAGAAATAATATGCGTGAAACAAGTTTTTATACAAATAGCTGAAGATGATGCGCGCGCTCTGATTGGTCAGTTAGTGATTGACCATTGCACCGGTAAACCACAAGGAAATTGTTGTCATTTCAATTTCACACATTTCATGCATGGTTTATCGGTTCAATAAAACACTTGGGTTGTTGACACAAACGGGAAATTATAATTGACTGGGTAGCAAATATGTCAAGGTGCCGGCTACCTTATCAGAAAACGTGCAACAGGTGCAATTACAGGAACCGACTGGGCTGCTCCTGTGAAATAGCTCTCTGTTGAAGAACATCCGAAATTAGTAGAATTATTTCCTCTCTAGTCTTGGGCGAAGTTATCTCCGCCCTTTCAATTCACCTTGACCTGCTCAGGCAGGCTTTTACAGAACCAGGAGTCCATGACAGAACAAAACTGAAAGGTATCCATTTAATCTCCATACGTTCAGTCGTTTAAGCTTGAAAACCCCTCTTTGTGCGTGATGTTTAATTTATGATATCTGAAAAAATATCTGTTTCCCGAAATTTGAAGAAATTTTGTGTCGATGTTCGAGTAATTTCGCGCGCCACTCGTTATTAGAAAAATAACAAACTGAAATGAATGACTCTTGAGTTGACAAATTAGATTATTGGACACATGCAGTGACTAGGCGACAGGTCGTTAAGGAAGACTGACATATTTTTAGTGCTTTTTTAAACGCGCACAAAAATGGACAGATTTAAAGCAATATCGCAAGTCATTTTAATCCTTCTTAAGCCTTTTAAGACATTGTTCTTTTCATCTCTGCGGTTCCTTCATTATTTGAACTGTTCATTCCAAGACAATGGCAGGATTATGGCAGTCCAATTACTGATCGACATAAGTATCAACAAACATTTAAAGTTTCATTGAGTGGTTATCGCAAAATCTATTACTTTGCGTTGCCGTTCTCCCAGGGCCGTTCTCTCGTCTTCTCGCCGAGTCTGACCTCCTTTTTACTGGTCGTCTAAAGTTTTAACACCCCTGGCGTCTTAGAAGTATAATTAATTGCGACTGGGGCCTTCGCATTCAGAATTTACGACGCTATTAGTAGCTGTCACAAAGCAACGAATGACAAGGGAAAATATTTAGATGTCAACGACTGAATTTCCGGCCGGCTGGGAACGCGTGATTCACAAGAAGTGCAGAAGGTTTGAAACGTAAGATGGGGAGCATTTGTTTGATTGATTCAATGAAGAAGACCAGATTGAACCTTTCGTTTCACGTTACTAAAAAAATCGTTTGATGGTGACGAACAATTAACATTCAACATGTCTCCACATCAGTTTTGACATTGACCCAAACAGTATTTAATCCTGTTGGCCTTCAGTTTCTCTTATTTTTACAACGAATCATTTGCGATCGATTATCACTTTGGGATCAACTCGGCAAAGGCGATTCACCAGTGGATATGGTCGTGATTTCGTTTCCGTTCAACGTATTTCTTAAGCTACAACTTTTGCTACAATTCACGAACTGTTTTGAAGAAAAGAACCGCAGTTGGACATGGAAGTCTGGCGACATTTTGGCCTCCAAAACGAATCAGGTGTTAAATCTTCAATACGTGTCACCCCGGTTAAAATATATCTCAGGGGAAAGCAAACCATGGGAGCCTCGGATATTGGACGACCAAGCAGAAAACGGTGAGTGGATTGAAGTTATTTTAGTCACACGGTGAGTCGCTACGGCACGAGTCGGGGTTTGTATTGAGTTTCGAGCCGGCATGGGTCCTTCAAAACTCACCACGCGTATAAGGAATATTCAGACATACGTGGCTAACCAGAGGCTTGATAAAACCACTGACACTTAGATTATAACCCAGCATCGTCACGTAATTTTCAAGGGGCGGGATGCAATATATTAAGAGAATGTTAAACCCAAACTTTCAGATTATATATATGTGATATGTAGAAAATATTATTCACGCGATGAAGCACGGTGTTCGTGATCTCGAACATCGATACCCATCAGATATTTGTCACACCGGAACCAATATGAAATCAATCGGTTTTACAGCTAGACAGCGGGAATTATTGATATTTTTGAGATTCCAACTTGTTGGGTTCCACCGAGAGAAAGATCTGAGGTCAGAGACTAACGAAAAAGGACGAAAAAATTACGAAATGATTAATATTCATGATTCGAGTGAATATAAAGTAATTTCACGGATATTATTCATTTCTGTGGCACTTATCATGCTGTGCATATGAACCATGCGGAGCCTCACGCTGTTTTATTGTTTGTTTTGATAACTTTATTTGCCATAAGTGTACTTTTAAAGCAGAAGTACAGAAATGTAAAACACGGAGTTAAATACATCAACAATCTTTCAGGGGTATTGATTTTTTAGAATATCACCAAGTTAAAAATGAAATAAAATAAAAAAAACCGAGTTAGGATATGACATCAATAAAATATGCGCTCAGCCAAAGGTTATCCGAAATGTGACTCCCGGCTTGTCAGTGCGATGTTTGTTTATTTTAAGACTTAGATCACACATCTCGCGCTAATCTGGGAAAATTCTAGACTGGAAATTTTAGATCTGAACAGTACAGCCTTTTGATATACGTTTGATGTCTAAAAACAAACACAGGGAGAGGTTTTAGGTGAACACAAAGGTTTGAGTGAACCTGAGCCACAAGCGAAATTTTTTGCGCAAGCACTTCCGAGGGCGGTCTTCCGATGATCGAATTCTCTCTAACTCTAGTTCGATTGATTGTTTTATAAATGTAACCAAAATATGCTGTAGTATTCTATTGCTGTTACATAAAATAAAGGCAAGAATTGCAAGGCGACTTCATAGAGTGTTTACATAGCTAGCTGTCCCTATAGTCTCAGACAATCCAATAACCGATCCACACTGTTAAATTTGAGAAAACAGACGTCATTTCGCGGCGCCACCGCCACTGGGAGCCCCGCGAAACGACGTCTGTTTTCTCAGGCTATGTTAAATTGTTCATACACTACATCGTATCGAACATTTTAAATCATAGCACACGGATTCCAGGTAGTGTTTTCTTTTTAATGGATTACTGATAATTTAGTTGCGTGGAACTGGTGGAATCCAGAACTCTGAGTTGCTAGTTGAACCGACAAAATCACATCACATCCCTCTGGACGTATTGCGTACCTATAATAAACGCATTGCAGACCTGTGCTAGTATTACACAAATACAGCTATACTGCTAAAGGTGCTATTTTTAATGACTACTCATTTAATTTTAACAATTAAAAACAAGCCAGTAGAGAACACCAAAGTTTTTACTGACTCAAATAAAATTGCCAAATTTAGTACGGTCGTATCTTGGGAAGAAATCGCTGACTTTAGTATCCGCTAAAAATAGTAACGTTAAAAATGTTGTTATAGTTAACCGTTAGGTAAATAGGCCGGAAGAAACATAAACCCAAGGGCAGCTGGAACATTAGATAAACTAAAAATACTAATCTTTTGAAACATCTTTGTTTGCAGGCGGAGAATGCAGAAATAACATTTACGGCCTTTCAACAAAATTTCACACTCGACTTGTATCAGATCGCGGCCTCTTTGCATCGCGGTACCTGGAAAGACGCGGACACTTCAACGACTTTGTGGCCAACGGGAGAAATATAAATCATTGTTTCTACCACGGCACCGTGAGGGGTAGGGAAAGGTCAACAGTGTCCCTTAGTACTTGCGAAGGGATTGAAGGCCTGATTAACGACGGACTCGCGTCTTACTACATAGAACCAACAGACCACTCCTATCATTTATTCTACAGATTGAAAGATCTTAACTTCAATGAATATTATTCAGCCGAACAAGGAATGTTACATGACAGGGGTATTCAGGCAATGGATAGTCCAAGACAAATTTTCAATAAATCTATTGCCGACTTGAAAACTCGAAGAAGAACTCGCAGGGATGTCTTTACCGAAACAAAATACGTTGAACTGGTTATAATTAACGACCACAAACAGTTTGAAGCTTGTGGAAAGAACCTAAACAAAAAACGAATCTGCGCGCAAAACAGATCGCGAATATAGTGGATGCTATTTTTAAAACCGCTGAATGTGCGCGTTGCGCTGGTAGCCATGGAAACGTGGGATGTTGCGGACAAAGTGAAAGCGGATGACGATGCCGAGACTTACTTGTCAAATTTGATCAAATATAGGAAAAGGAATTTGCTCCGCAGGCATCCAAATGATGCAACGAAACTATTGACGGGAGTCTCACTGAAAGATTCCGTTCGCGGCAAAGCGCAGATTATGACAATTTGCACGCGGCAGTCGGCTGGCGTGATTCAGGATTACAGCCGCAATGCCGCGTTCACTGCAAATACATTCGCCCACGAGTTGGGTCACTTGTTCGGCATGTATCACGATGAAGACCTACCTCGCTGCGTGTGCAACACGCGCAACTCGCGCGGATGCGTGATGAGCGAGCATGTCGGCCGCGAGCCAGCCACTGAATTCAGCAACTGCAGTCTCAAGGGACTTGAAGAAACGTTATCGCGGGGCTTAGGGTCGTGTCTTTTTAACGTTCCTAGAACTTTGTTCGGAGGTCCTGTTTGTGGAGACGGGTTTGTTGGAAGCGGCGAGGAGTGCGATTGTGGTACCGCGCAAGAATGCGCCGATAAGGCAGACACTTGTTGTGATCACGTGACCTGCAAGCTGCGTGCGCATGCTCAGTGTGGTGATGGCGCCTGCTGTGAAAAGTGTAGATTCAAAAAGAGCGGAACTATTTGCAGGGAGAAAGTGAATGAATGCGATATCCCGGAATCTTGTACGGGATCTTCCGGGATTTGTTTCGAGGATGTTTACATCCATAATGGCTATCCTTGCGCAAACAACACGGCTTACTGTTATGTTGGAGAATGCCTGACCCACCAGGAGCAATGTCAGGACCTGTGGGGCCGAAATGCCGTATCAGGTCCCGATATGTGTTATAATTATCACAACACGCGCGGCGACAAATTTGGCCATTGTCGAAAGACAAGGAAAGGGAGATATCGAGCTTGCCAGTTGAAGAACGCAAAATGCGGCAAACTGTGGTGTCTGGCGAGCAATCTGCGGCCCGTTTAAAGGCATACAAAGAGATGTGATGAGCTCACTGTGGTCTATTGATGATAAAATAGTCACGTGTAAAAGTACCAGCTTAAAAATGGGCCTGGATGTACCTGAAGCCGCGATGACGCTTGGAGGAACAAAATGCGGTGACGGGAAAGTGTGCCTGAGCCGCCAATGCGTGTCCTTAAATATACTTCTCAAAAAGGGACCTGGGTGTCCCAAAAACTGCTCCGGTAATGGCTTATGCAGCAATGTCGGTAAATGCTACTGTGTCGAACCATGGACAGGGATCTCTTGCAGTGAAAAGATCTCAGATGTTAAACCGACAACTAAAGCAAGCGAAACCCATTAAAACACTGTTACATAGCACCGCGAGAGCGTATTTCTCCACGGAAAAACCGTCAACGATTGCGCAAACGACACCATTTGTAACCGTAGGACCGACTGCTCTACAAGGAGTAGAATCGAAAGTGATTTATATTGCCGTTTCTGTGAGTTTAGTAACTCTAATCGTAATCCTTGCAGCAGGGCTGTGCAGTTATAAAAGACATTACACGCACCAGAAATTCGTGGTGCAAAAGAAGAGTAAGAAACTTAAGGTTCAACCACGAGTCAAGGTCATTGTTATTTAAGGGAAATTCTAAATTAATTATTTATTAGACGAGTCTTCCAAAGTCCGTCAAATATCAAGAATAATAACTGTATGTACTTGTTATAAATTAAATTATTGGTGCAGCTTTCACTGTCTCTGTCTTTCACTCATATTTGTAAGGTTGCTGTCATTTTCCTAAAATATAATATATCTTTCCTAAGAAAATATTGTTCTCAAAGATACTTGGCCATCGGACATGTCGAATAGGCGGCACAAAGAGGCGAGGGCCACTATAAAGGAAGGGGGAGGGGGGGAACCTGGAGTAAAATGTGCGGGAAGCGGAAAGTTCAGATCAACCCCCTCCCCCGGCCCGCCCACAAGATTGGAAAGAAGGGGAAAGGAACGAAATAACTCATGAAGTTGACACTATTACTTTGATCGGTGCTTTAGAACGCTTAACACACCTGGTCCCAGCTAGTTGTTCAAAGGGTGGATAACTGGATAAATCACTATCCAGTGGATAGGTGTTAACAAAACAAAACTACGCTCTTCACTGGATAGTGATTTATCCGGTGGATAGCTTTATCCATCCTTTGAACAACCGGGCCCTGGTTTACTATGGGAACGGCTGTCATCGATCTAAGCAAGATTGAAACAGTTTGCGAATTACACAGAAAGGGGCCGGGGAATGGAATCTAAAGCTCGGCCAGTGCGAACTAGAACGAGACTTGCCGAGAATTGAGAGCTTTCTTTAATTAGCTACCATCGACTATAATCAAGCGTGGCCCAAACGAGAGGAAACTTTCGACGCGCGACTCAGGTTCAAATTCGATGAAAGGGTACGAGAGACGTCGCCAAGAGCAGTCAGAGTGCATAAGAGTTTCGGCCTGGGCCAAAAAAGTAAAAGGCCACGTGATACCGAGGTTCGTATCGAGTATCAACCAAAGTCAGTGATATCGGGGTTTCTTTTATTGAGACCGACTTGGAGTTTATTATCAACTTGAAGAAAGAGGGGATGATGTAAGCCGGAGAAGGATCCCCCGTGCCCCATGATAATTTTTTGAAATTTATTAATAGTTTCGCGCCATGCTGTGAAAGTTATTTTTATTTCCTTCTGATCGAGGCTACGACATCACGTTACTCGAACTGACCAATCAGGTAGCGCTCTTAAAATAGCTCAGTTATGGACTGAAGTTAAAACTAGATTTCAAAAAACTATCATTGGAAGAGACCTATGTATGGGGTGCTGTCTTAGTTCATCTTCTATTGCTTGAAGTTGATAAAGATCGCGTCATTTCAGTTTCGAGTGCCGAGTAGGGGTAACGCTCGAAACGTCAGCTTTCCAAATCAGTCGCTAAGGCGGTCAGATAATTAACTACAGCCTGATTTACACATATGACGCAAGCATAATCATACGAAACGTACGTGTAAACCGGGGCGACGCAAGCCTAAGCACAATAAAAGGAAATCTTTCCTTTTTCTTGTGCTTATGCTGATGCGTACGTCGTTGCGTTGCTTGTGTAAACCGGGATAACGGGTTGTACTGACAAACGCAAGCACAAGCCGCAAGAAAGCGCGCGCGCGCGATCCGAACACTCGTACATGTAAACCAGTTTTCTGGCGACGTAATCGTCACATATCAGAGCGGCGGAGTTTGTGATACCGGGGTTCGTTACAGGGGTTGAATTGTAGTTCTGTAATTAATTATTTCCTCGTCTATCCGGCTTGCACATGTCGTTCGAGAGAGAAGCAGTAAGAGGCGAGAGGTATTGCTTTTATTTATCGAGGGCCCACAATAGGGTTCCCAGATCCCACCTTCCCGCCTATTTTTTCTCGTTAATCCCGCCATCCCGCCCTTCTTTTCGTCGAAATCCCGATCCCGCCCAAAATTGTAAACAAGTTTCTGTGTTATTATTAAAATAAACATCACATAAAAGACTTAGGCCCCGTCCAGACTTAGGCCCAATCTCGTCCCGCGAGCCCGCGATCCTTTAAAAGCATCCAAAAGAATCGTGGGCTCTGGGGACGAGGTTGACTTTGGCCCCGTCCACACGTACCCGTTTTCATAACGCTCAGTTTTCGAACCGCTCCGTTTTCATCGAAAACGCATCAAAAGCTTCTCATCCACATCATCGTTTTCGTAGCGTTTTCCCCGTCCATACAAATACGCTCGAAAACCCGCAATACCGTGTCAAAAATCGCCAGAATACCGAAACCGCAGGTATGGTATAGTGTAATAGACGTGTCTGTGATAATATTTTAAATCTTCCACTGCGAAAACTGTGAGCTTCAAGGAACAAGATAATGTCTAAGGACAATTATCAGTGAATATATTTTGAAGCCAAAAGGAGGTTTAATATTTTGTTTAAATTATCCTTCAAATATTTTCTATACTTGCGTTTTATCTTGACTGACAAACAAATTTCAATCGAGTTTCCGTTGGTTTTTATATAATACCCACAAATATTAGCATTTGCTAGCATTTGCTAACTTTTGCTAACAAATTGCTTGCTCGTGAATACATTTCACCGGAAATAGTTTTTGAGGCAAGGCTGTTTCTGACCATTTCCATAATTGCTTGATCCCTACGTGGACTGGCTCCGAAACCTCTTTAATAATTTTCTGACCCGCAACGAATATTTCTTTGAAAATCGCTGAACCCTTGAACAAGCCATTTTTAAATGGCTTGTTCAAGGGTTCAGCGATTTTCAAAGAAATATTCGTTGCGGGTCAGAAAATTATTAAAGAGACAGCTGGAAGTTTCTAGAAGCCCAGAAGATTGTTTACGTGCAGTTGTCCTCGTAATAACATCTCTTTCAAGAGTAGTTTCTCCTTTTGTTCCTGTTATAGAAACTTAAACAAAGTTTGATCGTGGAAAATGTTGGTGGATAAACATCTATCTTTTATTTCGGGAGTACAAAAATCGCGTGCAACATTTTGTAAATTTGAGAACTCATTGTTGATGTGGCAGACAGTTCGATTAAGTCTGATCATCTTGGCTTCTGCGATAATATTCAGAAACAATTGTTTTGTTTGAGAGAAATTAACAGACCGTAATTTGAAAGCGTTCCAAATCTATTGTACAAACCCCTCTATTTTTAGTAAGGCAGTCTCGTCTGAGTTAACACTGAAGTACATTAGTTTGTTTGCTTGAGCTCGCACACCGTTATCATCTCGATCCACACTGATCTCTGAAGTTAAGTTCCTTGAAGTCAGTTTTTATATTCGTTTTAGTGATCGCTTGCCTTTCTTAATCTTGACAATCTTGTATTCTAGGTTTTGATTAGTTCGTTGATAAATTTAAAACAGGCTACACCTCCTTTGCTATTCATTAATTGAACCGACACAGCTATACACAAAGGATCCATTTGTACCAGTCTGCCTTGTGCGCTTGGTCAATTCGTGCAGTCACGTAAAATTGAAATCCCGTATCCCGCTACGTTTCCCTTGCGATTCTCGCATCCCGACCCCTTAAAAACACGAAATCCCGCTCCCGCTCGTAATTGAAATTCCCGCTTCTCGCTCTGTTTTTAGCTCGCATCCCGAATATCACCACAAAAATAAGCCAAATCCCGCATCCCGCCAAACCTATTGTGGACTCTCTTTATCCTTTCAGTCAACAAACAAGTCACAACTTTATATTAAAATGCATAAAAACACTTTAATAAGTACGGTTTATTATTGACTGGTTACAATTTTGCAATCGTCCATTGCATATAGGATCTAACAATACATCGTGAAAACAAGAAAAATCACTTTAAAAAGCACACAAAAACCCAAACTGAGAATAAAATATCCCTCGGAAAGGAAACCTAAATCCAAAACTAAAATATATAATATAACATTATAACAAGACCTAATTCCTCGCACTGAAATAAAAACAGTCAAGAGTAAAACGCCAAATCAGGCTTAAAACGATGAATGAACATAACATGCGTTCCCTCGCCAACACGGAGCACTGAAGCACTTTACTTGCCGCAAGCTTTGAGCTCGCGGTCCATCTGGCACAAAATACAGGTGGTGCAGAGCAATCCAAGAATGGCATCGTTGCAGAGAGAGCCCTGACGAAAGAACATCAAAGGTTAGGAGAATGAAAGAACTCTTATTAAATACGGAGCAGGTCAGGGGTACGGTACTCTTTTATACGCTGCAGGCTTTCGCAGATCGTTGGAAAACGAAGGAAAGGCGGCCACAAAGCAAAAATATAAATGTTGTGCCTTCCAAAAAAAAATTTCAATTTCACCTATTTCGCTATTGAAAGTACTAGCAGTTGGTTCGTCCAACAGCCCCCCCCCCCCCCCCCCCCCCCCCCCCCCCCCCCATACAAGTGTTGGTCTAGTGCATGTCTAGTGTTAAAAGGGATTCAAGATGAATTGACAGGGGGATAAACATATTTTCGCCATCTTGTTAGCTAAGGGATTTCCTTCACTTCTTGTTTTCGGTGTTTGCTCGTGCTTTGCGCATGCGCTCTATCTTTCGAGCGTTCGCGCTGGTTTTTTCAATTCCCGGAAGAAAAACTCCCGAGCCCGACTTGTGAGCAAGTCTAGATTTTCGCTTGTCTCAGCTAGTTTTGTTCGGGATTGTGGGATTTTTCTGATTCGCCTGTTTGTTTCTCCGTTTGAGTTTCTATTTTCCAAAAGCCTACAAAGAGGCTGCAAAGGAGTTGCCGGAGTCTGGCTCTGTAACTTACTTAGACTGCAAAACAGTCGTATTTTTTGCGTTGGTCTGTCAAAACAAATGCGCGCGGTCTTTGAACGAAAGGTCTGGAGCGAGTGTGAAAACGGAAAGTGGAACTTGGGAAGAGGCGCCCGCCTCACACGCCCGTCGCGCGCTTCGCACGCGAGGATCACGCTTTCGGCGCTTCGCGCCTTGCGATCAGCGATTTAGAGAAAAAAACGACTGTATAACTTACTGTAATATGCTGTCTCTGCTCTCAGCTTGGCCCTGAGTGTGAATGGAGCGATCTCGGCACAGCAGCAAACCATAGAGGAACCCTTCACCCATACGGCTCGAGATGTTGCACAACTGGAGGCAAGGGCAGCACAAGCCCATGATGCCTGTACACAAACAAACAACACAACTCAATCAAAAACAACTCAACCTCCGTTATTCGTCACGCAACGCGAGAGAGGCGTTGCGTGACGACCTAAATTACGGCTCCAAAAAACTTGTTCCCAGGGTCTCTCGCTCTAGGGGGCAGGAAGAAGAGAGACCCTGGGAACGAGGTTGGGCTCCAAATAGAGTGGAAAAGTGTGACGTCAAAAATTTTCAAATCATTTTATCAATCCTCAAAATCCCACCCACAGATAAAGATTGCTGCTGTATGATCAGTCTCAAATTTCAACTTGTTAGCACGACTAGAACAGACTAGATATAGAGGTTCACAGTTTGGTACCGTCCCATATAAACCTCTCCAATTTTGCGCCTGTTCTAAACTGAAGGAACAGACGCAAAAATTAGAAGGGTTATGGAGAAATTAAAACCTGAAGTGCCACACTATCTCGGACGCAAATTGCAATGGAGAGCTAATTTTGACAAGTGGAAGTTTTTTGGCATGCTTCCTTCGAATAGCTGATCAACTTTTACAATTTCGCACAAATTTAATTTTCGTGACGTCATAACTTTAGTACTCTGTTGAAGACTGCTATTGTTTCACTAAATCCCTCGAAGGCGAAAATTATAAATAAGCCTTCCTAAAAATACTACGCCTTGTATATAAATAACTGAAAAACAAACAAATAAAACACGATTAACTTACAGCTGCCTATGTCACCAAAACAGCCAAACACGCCAGAATTCCAGTCCCTCTGGACATGGGTTTGTTGTACAACAACAGTCGTTCCGGGTTGGGCTGTTACAACTTGTGCCATGTTCAAATGGAGTTCTTAAAAGACCTGTAAGTTAGCGGGTATACCTGGCGTTCAGAAAAGAAAGAGTGAATATTTTGCGACTTGTTTTCAGACGTAGCCTCCTACGTAGCCTAGTTACGTAGCCTACGTAGACACTCTTTGGGCTCGTCACGGAATCTTTAGAGAGGAGAGATTGCGTGACGGCGCGTGGGAACTGAGGCTATTCAGGCGTGATTCACAACATGTTGCACATCACGAAACTACGGAAGCCGCATAAGGGTCACACGTTGTCGCTTCCAAGTTGTCGCTTCCAAGTTGTCGCTAACAAAGGAGGGACTTCTTGTAGTATAATGTGGAAGGAAGGGGGAGAGGGGTGTGGGAGAACTTTACGAATCTCTAAAAGGTTAGTTATACTTTGTTAGTAGCCACACGAGCTTTTGAATTAACTTCCTCCCCCGGAATATTCTTCTTCCAAGTTGTCGCTTCCAAGAGTGTCGCTTCCGAGTTAGTCGCTTCCGAGTTGTCGCTTCCGAGTTGTCGCTTCCGAGTTGTCGCAAGAGAAGACTGGTAAAGAGTTAGTCGAAGATGGCAGCTAAGTTGGCGAAGTTCGCGTGTTTTTATGTGCGTTTTATTCTAGCGACAACTTGTGACCCTTATCGGCTTCCGTACGAAACACATATTCTACTTACTTTTACCTTAAATGTAAAAGACACTGGGCTAAATATCAAGGATGAAATGGTGGAATCGTATTTTCCGCTATCTTTATTCGTGGATCGAGAACCTTCCATTCATGTAATATAAAGCGCAAACTAAAAGTCGTCAATATCTTGAAAACTCTTGAAAAGATTACACAGAAAGGGAGAATGAAATGTAACAACCTCAAGGCAAAAAAAAACTTTCGTCAGGTTAGGTTCTCGACTCAGGTAGAACCTAACCTGACGAAAATTCGTACGATTAATATTACCAAACAAGAAGTGGTCTTTCAGGTGCTGGAATTGATTTTCCGCTCAGTTTAATTTTAATCATTTTGAATTTGCGGCGGCCATTTTGGAGAAAGGTCTATTGATTCAACCTTCAACTGCAAGTAGTTTCCAAGTGCATTTTTCATTTGTCGTCTTTTAGAAAAACACCATATTTTCGCGCAGTTTTTAATAGTGAAAATCTAATCTTCATAATGACAACTTTGAGATGTTTATTTATTTTAGGTACACCGTTGCTAAGGACATATTAAAGTCCTTCTGTGTTTAATATTAAAATAAAGAATTTTAAAACGTGCCGTAGTTTTGAGTGTCAGTTTGGGTTCAAATCTGGTAACAGGCGATTGATTATAAACTAATAGACTAAACCTCGACCTAAACGTTTTATATTTAGCCATCCAACCTTCATAAATATCATGATTATATTTATATATTATATCCATTCGTGCAATGCGGAAAAAAGCGCATGCGACAATCCCGAAAGGTAAATCTGGGATATGATCAGCAAGGTACGTTCCTGACACTGTAGCTGTCGAACCTACTTTGTTGCTTTCTTTAGAACGTCCATGGCGTCTCGTGCCCATTTTCTCATCCCTGAAATGCTGAAGACTTAAAACTACCCACGATACCTTTCGGGATTGTCGCGTGCGCTCTTTCCGACAAGCATAATTACAGCTGTTTCGAGAAAGGCTAGTTACTTTAGGGCGTTTGTTTATAGGTCGTCGGGCGTAATCTCGAAATAGCGCGATTTTAATTAGAGAAAGATAAAGATCTTTTGTTTCCTATAATTGTAGTTTCTAAGGCGACTTGTAAACAATCAACAACAGAACTTAACAAAAATAATACATCATATGGATCTGGACGAGACGCAACATTACACAACAAAACTGTTGGAAATTAAAAATTGTTTTTAGTGTGCTCGTGTAATGTGATCTGCACTAACTTCAAGCTCATCTCAAGACAATGTTGTATCGAGCGAGAATATTTATAAATATTAAACGCGACTTCACGCCTTTTGCCCATCGAATATGAATAAAATAACAAAGTGATGAGCAAATAAAACGACGTTAAAGCTGGTGAACATGACAGATCCTGAGTATGGGCTTTTACTACTCGTGAAAAATTCAAAAAAATAAAATTATACTATTAACAACAATTACAAATGTGAAAATAAAAGTTGCGTGACAAAAAACACTGAAATTGACGACCGCAAGTGTTTCGATTACATGGATAATTATTCACCGAATACATCATTTCTTCGATTCGACATTACTTTCGGATAGGAAAGGGAATTTTCGTTATTAAAAATAGATTATAAAAATAATATATGAAATAAAATTCCTCTTTGGTAAATCGATATAAGATCGCAGGTATTGTATGAATGAAAACTAATATTTACAAAGGAGTCATTCGCATGGGCTGACTTGAAACATTTCAAATTTGTGACTCAAAATGCGCAATTTATCATCGGAAACGACGTTTAGCTTGCAATATTAAACAAACAATCTGGCTCAACAAAAAACAGAAAAATTACAGTTCTCGGGATCTTTCAAAAAGGAATAAAAGAAAACGATACAACCCACTACTTATTATACATCAAAACAATCGACCGACCAAAGGTGTTGTCGCAGTGTCGTGTTTACATCTTTACAAGGCTGGTAGTGGAAATAGTAAAACGATTTTTATTATTCTCCGCACTAATGCGAATGCCTGCGTCGAAAATAAGAAATCTAGAGGATTCGTACATGATATATTCTAGTTACAACACCGAAAATATTGACGAATTTGGCAATTTATTTTCCGTGAAAATATTCTGCCTGCGTAAAGTGATATGAACATCCACGGCGAGTTATAACTGTCGCCTGTCGCATCATCAGCGTACTGGCACGCACCCTGATGCGTACGATCTATCAACTAAAAGCTCTCCAAGGAATAACAACAAGTTGTTGGCTAACAAATTACTTCTAACAAAACCTTTCCACAAAATAGCAATAGCGAATCGTTGAGGCTTCAGAAGATAAGCGTTCGAAGCCCTACGACCTTTGTGGCCGGAATAATCGAGTTCAGACACTGGGATTATAACACGCAACCCTTGAAAAACTGCTTTACTACAGGCCACAAAATAAATACGTTATGACCCGATCACAAATTTCCTTAGCTATCAATTTAGACTACTAGTGTAAAATGGAAAGTCTCTTACCTGATAAGAAAACAAACGCAGAAGCACTCCTTCGAAACTGAAGGTAAACACACCATCTTTGTCACTGAGCAAACACAGATTAGTATGATCTGATGAGTGATGATTGGCCACACACCCAAATATCGCATTCCAGGCGAGCTTTGTCAATTATTCCCCATATCTAATCAGTGTGACGTCGAATTTTGCATCAAGGACAAGAATACCGTACATTTTGACGACAAGAATGGTCCAGAATGTCATGGTTAGTGATTCGATAGGACAGAGCAGAAACACACAAAAAAAACATTTAATTAACATTGATGCAGGTTTATAATCGGGACCAAACTATCGTGTTTATATCAAGGTCTATTTAACAAATAAGAAGCCAAAACCATGTATTATACTGTCATAAAACACTCCGGAATTTGAGACACGAGAGAAATTTAGAAAACACGAGCCGCAGGCGAGTGTTTTCTATATTTCTCAAGTGTTCTCAAATTCCCGGAGTGTTTTATGACAGTATAATACATGGTTTTGGCTTCTTTATGTGCTTTAAAATATAGATTTACGCGCGCGAAACGATAAAACACGCTTTTGTATGATTTATACTCTGATAAAACATGGTTTTTAACCAATCAGAGCGCGCGAAATGTTCAGTCTATATTTTAAAAGCCTGTAAAACGTGAAACTGTTGTGTCACGCCGCGAAAAGCATCCATTACTTCGCAAGTGAAACTGGAGCATGCACAGCCATCCAAGGCTACACAAAACAAGCAGCATATTTAAATGAATTTTTTTACGTGTATTGTAAGTGAGTACGTGAAAAAAGACTGTGCGCGCGCTCTGATTGGTGTTTACGTTTTATCGTTTCGCGCGCAAGGCCATGTCTTTTACTGCCAAAACACTCCGGCTCGTGTTGTCGAAATTTATCTTGTGTTCTCAAATTATGATGATAGGCCGCCAATGCAGTACCAGTACAGTGAAAACCAGCAGTGTATACAGTACGTACGGATTTTGTATGAGATTTTATTAACAACACTGACGTTTAGGAACATCTATTCTACAAGAGAAAGTCAGTTACTAGTCCTTGGCTCGTCACGCAAGCTCTGCGAAGGAGATTACTGCAATACCTTGTTTTCCGAAACTGAAAAAATAACTCGTCTAAAGATTAAGAACGTTCAGCTTCAGCCTTAAGTAAACTATTATTTTGACGTTTCGCTTCGATCTGAAGAACCGGTTGTCATCCTCTTGGTGTGGGACAAGGAACGCGGGCTCACAAAATGGCTGGAATCGAGTCTAAAGGCCGTGGCAAACGAGGAAACATTGTTACGGAAACATTGTTGCGGACGCAAATGTTTCGGCGAGCAAACGGGGAAACATTTGTTGTGGACGCAAAATGTTTCTGAAAGAATTCAGAAACATTTTTTGCGCAACAAATGTTGCGTGTGCATTCAGAAACATTGCGTGTGAATTCAGAATCATTTTTTCCGCAACAAATGTTGCGTGTGCGGGCAAACGGGGAAACATTTGCGTCCGCAACAATGTTTCCGCAACAATTTTTCCTTCGTTTGCCACGCCCTTAAAGGTAGCCTGCGTGCGGACGTCTCCTACTTCCTTGCTTCACGCGGAATTCGAAAGCAAGGAAATAGGAGACGTCTGCACGCAGGCTAGTCTAAAGGCAATATTGAACAATGGTACAAATGGCAATATACAATGACAATGGTACAAATGACAATATACAAGGCTGTTGTAATATCCATTGAAGTACATTGTCGGCGATCGGGAAGAAAATACTGACACGGTGATATCAACGCTATGTATCCTCCAGATGAACAAGTCCAGTTCTTTTGTTATTTCCAGCAAACTATCCTCAGTCAATAAGTCCAAATTCTTTTCATCACTCGATAGTTTCTCCTCGTCTTCATCAACACCACCACAAGCTCCTTCACTTTGTAGTCTTTGCTCATCTTCATTTTCCTCTTGTTGTTTTCCGCGTTTACCTTTTCTAACATTATCATGATTTCCAGCAATGTCATCTTCATCATCTTCGCTGTTTTCATTGTCGGTGCCACTCTCGTCATCATCATCATCATCATCATCATCATCATCATCATCATCATAATCCTTCTCATCATAATCACTGTCTTCATTGCTATCTGTATCATCTGATTCTTTGCTGCTGAAAACAAATTTAATATAACCAAAATTGCGTAGAAACAACAAACAAGTTATAACTTTTAAAAAAACAACGACATCAGTTGTATTTGAAACATTCTCGGAGACCCATGGGCAGATAAAGCTTACTTGACGGGCGGGTATGGCGTATACCCCCTGTCATACAAACGTCTCTAAATTTTCCAGTTTTTCAACTTCCGTTTTCTCAACTCAGGTAGAACCAAAGCTATCGAAACTTCGTACGATTACCAAACAAGAGGTGGTCTTTCAGGTGCTGGTATTGATTTTCCGCTCAGTTAAATTTTAACCATTTTGAATTTGCGGCGGCCATTTTGGAGAAAGGTCTATTGCGCTCACAAATGATTCCATTATGAGAACAGCTGCGTTTTCTGCGAAGAAGTGAAAAAACTACTTTTCTAAAAGTCATGAATAATTCATCAAGTTACCGTGACGACTGTTTGGATACCTTGTCTTAATTAGAATAGATTTTTACGATTTTAGTTTTGTTAGTTTATTCCTTAGTTTTTGTTTCGATTGAGAAGATACAGTTGAACCTGACTCGTCCCCAGTCGTCTCTCTTGTCTCCTGTTAATATTAACGAGAAGAGAAGTCCTTTGTTGGGAGTCGCAAGTCGCGCTAAATATTACAGGAGACAAGAGAGACGACTGGGGACGAGTCAGCAGTTGAACCTCGGTATTTCGAACTCGGTTATTCGAACCCCCGCTATTTCGAAACTAATATACATTAATACCCATAGACCGATTGCATGAATGCTTGTGGCACCAAATTTGAATAACAATACTTTAGAACACCTTAGGGCCTCCACAGACTAGACCAATTGTTATCGACAACCATTTAGTTGTCGATCATAAAAGGTTGTCGATAACAAAAAAGCCAGTGTGTGAAGCTAGTTGTCGATAACTAAGGCCCTTAGTTATCGATAACAAGCTTCACACACTAGCTTTTATCGACAACTTTTTATGATCGACAACTAAATAGTTGTCGACAACTATCTCTCTAGTCTGTGGAGGCCCTTAGCCTCGTGCTTATGTTTCCAGACAGAGGATTTCTCCAATCATCCCAGTATTGTTATTCAAATTCGGCACCATTTATGCAATCGATCTATTCTCCTTGGATTCGCCCTTGTTTTTTACCCAATTTACTACGTTTATTTCGAACTCGCTTATTTCGAACTCCCCGCTCTTTCGAACGGATTTTGTTTCTCTTGGCCTAAAATCAACGCCGTTTATTTCGAGCTCTAATTACAATTATCATAGAGGTGGTCACTATAGATGTTTGACCTGGTTTCACGTTAAGTTTTGTTAAAAAAGGAAATACTTTTTTTTTCAGAATGGAATATAGACATTTGCTATTCTATAAAGAATGTACACTATTGTCAATTTCTTGAAATAAAAATTGTATAAGGTACAAGTTATTCCATCGTGTTAATTATTAATGATTATTTCGAACGGAACCCCCGCTATTTCGAGCTATTTTTCAGTTCGAAATACCGGGGTTCAACTGTATATCAATCATTCCAAACACCTCGAATTTCGTCAAAGATACTCCGCTACGCGTCGTATTTTCAACTCTCTTCTCGGTGTTTGGAAATCGGATGAAACACTGTCTCTCGTGTTTGATAAAAATTATAGTAAATAAAACATTTTTATTTAACGTTTATCAAGGGTGTTGCTTGTGGAAAGAAATAAAGGCATATGTTAAGCTTGGTAGAAATACGAGAAAGATGTTTTAAATCAACCAGTGACACAAGCTACTCGGGGAAAAAATTCTGAGTTTTTCCAACAGGAGTCGAACCTATGACGTTTCTTGTAAGAAATAAAACAAGTCGACTGAAACAACGTTGTTCATTTCACTAGATAACGAGCTGCTGTCAATCAAAAGTGAGACTGTGGTATTGGTAGACAAGTACCGACAAAACATGTACAGGTGTTTAAAATAAAAAACACTTGTACCCAGGCAGGGTAACAAAAGATTGTTGGCAAGTAAAGCGAGTTTGGCCCATGCCACGAGCGTGACTGATGACGTCACTCGGCATTTTTCGTTCAGTTGCCTTCCTTACCATGGATAAAGAGCAGATTAAAACCAGTCGGTCAACATTTGAAAACGGCCATGAATAAATGAATTATTGTGATGACACTACGATTTCCAGAAGTATTAGATCGCGTTAAAATGTCGAAAAAGAGAGAGAGATCTCAACATCGTCCACAATAAAATACCAGTTACTCAAAGAGTCAAAGACAAAACTGAAGGAAAAAAATATAAACAGAAAACCGCACTGAGCTACAAAACTTAAATCAATATTAAAGAAATCCATTTATTTTCTTTACTCCACAAAACCTTAGAATGGGTCGATTGGGATTAAAATGTTCCTTAGTCATATCAATGTCCATCAAATCTGTAAGTAAAAAATATAGGTAATCAGCGATGATATACGGTTCCTGTAATGAGAGAAAGTGCTTTTTTAGGCATCACTTTGTAGAAGTAATGTATACAGTTGAATCCCGCAATCTCGAACACTCAAGGGGAACAAAAAACAGTTTGAGATAGCGAGGAATTCGAGATAGCCGATAGTAAATGACTGAAAAACATGGGCAAGGGGAATGGTTTGAGTTCGAGATAGCGGGGTGATCGAGATAACCGAGATAACCGAGTTCGAGATAGCGACATTCAACTGTATTCGAAAAGTTTCAGACTCTTGTTATCCAATAAGAAATGGAGCGAATAATCAGAACGTACGTCCACTGCTGTTGAGAGGTGTGGTGGCTTCCCAATGAGCCAAAGCCACAAACATAGTGGGATAACTGAATACTAATAGTTTTATCTGATTCTCAAACCAATGTACAAGCCAAAACAAGCACAACACTAAGGACACACATGTATGATACAGACTGTTTGGTCACATCAAGAAACAAACTTCAAAGGGTGCGACATAAACTGGAGTAGACTGCGAGCAGTCCATCTTTGGCCTTCCATGGTGAAGGAGAGCAGGGGATGGGAACCTGGAGCACTCGTCTGGCAGATCCAGGGGGAGGGTCGGGGGGGTCTGGACCCCCTATCCGACCTGAGGAGTTTTTTTGCTTTCTCCATTATCCATATCAAAACCATCTCCAGGTTCCACCAAAATGCACTTTTCAGAGCTTGAAATCTCAAATATTTTCTGGGGAGGCCTCCAAACACCCCCTCTACGCCTTTTAGTAATAACTCAGTACTGCTGTCTAATTCCAAAAATTATCCCTCTACTTCACATTTTCAGGAAAAATCCTGGGACCCCCCTATCAAAAATTCCTGGAAAATTCCCCTGTAGATTAAAGGAGGTGGAAGTCTACAGGAACGGGAAACAGGAAAAGAGAGGGCAGGATGCCCAACATGGCAGGAACCGGGAGAAATAGGCAAAAAATTCCGTAATATTTTGCAATAATAAACAAAGAGGTGAGAGCCACTCAGGAAGGGGCAGGAACCAGGAGTAAAATGTATGGGAAGTGGGAAGTTCAGACTCCCCCTCCCCCCACTTCCCCCTCCCCCCACTTCTCCCCTCCCCCCCCCCCACCACTCCTCAAGGATCATTAAGCAAGAAGTGAAAAATACAATCCATGAGCTAAAGAGGGGGGGGGGGGGGGGGGGTACTGTTTGAAGACTACAAGCAGAGTGTAGATCACAGTACCTTGTGATGAATGTGCGTTGTGCTCTTTTTCGCACTCCTCTAGCCATTGATCCTGCGCTTCAATCACTTCCTTGCTGGTTTTACAAGCAGCATACCGATCCAGCAGATCCTGACAAGTTCAAAACAAACGCGTTTAAAAGATATCAAATTGCCTAGAATATGAGCAGTCCGTCTTTCCTTCCAGTTCATCAAGCAAGATGAGAGAGGAAAATGGCCATGCAAAATCTGGTGCAGCAGACTTAGGGAAAGAGGGACTACTCGTAGTCTAATTATTGAAGTGTTGGTGGGGACCCTGTGACGGGCAAGGAAACTAATTATGCTGCTGCGGACCATGTGCCGAGATGGTCAGTGTCCAAACCAACCATGAGAAGACAAAATTATAATATATAATAATATTATCTATAGATTTTTAAAGGCTAATTTCATCCTGCATGCATTGTGTCCTGAGGAATTCCAACGATCACCTCCATCACTTTTATATGGGATTCCACACCCCCCCCCCCCCCCCCCCCCCCCACCTCCCAGGACATTTTTACACTGACACAGGCACTTGAATATTCAGGTTACTCAAGGTATTGAACACAATATTTAGGTCATCGGAAGATTGGCAAAATCAGTGCACATGTCAAACAAATACATGTATGGAGGTTTTTTCAAAACATGAAGCATGGCAGTCTTCTCCGCAAACCAAATGCCATTAACGAACATGTGCACATTCCAGATATCTACGAAATGTTAGCTAACCCAAGTGAGTTCCCCACATTCTTTTTTTAGCATCTCATTTACATCTGGACGTCCGTTTTTGCTTTATTGCTGAAGGTTACAGTATTTTAACCGAAACGTCCAATTTTAAAGATTTTTAGTCAGTGACAACAAAAGTTTTTTATATACCTGTTCAGTACATAAAATGACGATCCCCATTTGAAACGTTTCAGGAGTGAAGAACCTAGATCTTGTTGACCTGTGAGAGCAATAAAAACAATCTTGAGAAAGATGTTTTAAAATCAGTCAGTGACCACAAGCTACACTGGGAAAAATATTGAGAAAAAAAAGATTAATTCCGAGCATTACAGACCATGCTTTCATTAGTCTCCTATGAGAGTAAAGTGTCTTGGCAGCCCAATAATACAACACAATGACCCTGGCCCGACTGGGGCTTGAACCCTGACTGCTACATGTAGAATGCGCTGACCATTAGGCAGCCACGCCTCCCAACAGCAATGTGACATACTTTCAGATATTCGCTCTTACTATTTCTTATTGGATAACAAGAGCCTTATAACTGTACTTACCAACAATGTACAAAGTGGGCAGCAAATGCTTCAACACAAGACAGTTTACATGGCTTTCCATAGTTGATGGGGTTTGCTGGCAACCAAGTACGGTAACAAAACGCATGTGGCCACCTCGCATCTTTCCAAATGGTGTAGTCTCCAATTTAGCCCATGAGCAGTCAATTACAGCTATTCCATGGTCCATAACAAGGGAGTGGTCTTGCGGTGAAAACACACTGCTTTCCCAAGGGACTTAAAATGAGGGACCGTTGAACCTCTGAGAGAGTTTTTAGTGTTTTTACAAAGCCAAGTCGTGAAAGCTTTCTTCCCTGAACACTTCTTAGGATCACAATGTCCTAGATTCCTAAAATGTAATGTACATAAGAAAAGAGAAATGTTGGAAACTTAACCCAAGAACAACTTAGCGTAGAATGGCAGAGAAGGAAAGGAGTGAGGAGGCATTGTAAGAGTTAGCTGGAGGCCCGCCAAGTGGCTGTCAACTGAGTGGAGTGAATCTATTAGAGCAGATTTAACCAAGTTCACAGTTTGTAGTTTGGGCACTTCTGAGATGTCAAGGTAAAAAAAAAAAATTAGTGCCCTGTCTCCAATAACATTAATGCCCTCCCTTGAGCTACATGTACCAAAATTTTAATAAGTGTCCTGGTCGCTAGATCAAATTTGACACTCAAATAAAATGTTTACATTTCTTACTTACCCACATAGCCAAAGGAAAAGGAAACCCTCGGCCATAATCTTTTGCCTTACTGCTATCTTGAAAATTAAATTACTTCAGGTAAACACATGGAGGGGTCATTGTGCATCACTCAATTTATGCATGGGGTTAATTCAGCAGTGCCCATAACCCCAGGCCAACTCCTGGACATTAGCATTTTGTGAAGAAGAAAAAAAAGATAAATGCTCCACGGTGGAGGCAAACTGAGTTGTTCAAATGCCCCACAGTACAGTAAGAAAGCAAGCAAATTTTATTTCATCCAATAGCAGCCATCTCAAAAGCAGTAGCTGTAGGTTCAATCAGCCACCTCCTCTGAAGCAATGACCGCCTCTTTCTAGTCCAGAATATGTACTATGCACTGTGTAAGTGATGACAACTGACAATAGCCTACTCCTCCTACTCTTTCAAAACATTTTGAGAGGAGGGAATGGGCACTACTGGAACGGTGACTGATGCATTATGGTAAACACCTCCCTCCAATGAACAACCCCTATTGGGAACTCGTGTTTCTTTCAGAATATCCAGATACATCCATTTCTCTGTGACTCAGTTGGCATTTTGTCCCCTAAAAGAACTCAGTTTCTGATAAACATCCCGGATGTTTATTCAAGAAAATATGACGAATCTGTTTGTGAACCAGTTGAGACAGTTTATTTCTAATAATAAATTGACCAATCAAGAGTTTCAGATATTGAATGTTCAATAATTGAACATTCAATATCTGTATTCAATATTGTGTTCAATAATATTGGCAAAATATTTTTGTGAGTTTGATTTTGTTCGATTGGCGTCGATAATCGAACTCGATCGAATGATTGAGGTTCGATTTCCAGATGTTCGATTAGATACGTACCGGGGCTTATAAAGGGTGTCCATTTAATACAGCCTGGTTTCACTCTATATATTTTGCTCACTTTTTACCGGTAGAAAAGAGGGGCTATCTAAAAATATACAAACACTGTATACAGTGAACTCTCTCTAAGGCGGACACCCTCGGGAACAGCTCTAGCTGTCCGCCTTATAGAAAGTTTTGTTTCAGAAAAATAAGAGAAACTTGATTCGGTCGTTTGTAGCCAACCATGTCCGCCTTAGAGAGGTGTCCGTTTTACAGTGATGTCCGCTTTGAGAGAGTTTGACTGTACATTTCAGACGTGTTTGCTATGCAGAAAAAAATGGCGGCAAAAACGAGGTCTATTATTCGGGGAATTCGCAAATTACTATTAAATCTTCAAATCTTTTAAATTTACCCTCGACAGGGTAAGATAACAGGACGTTACAAATCGATAATTTCGCATACTCAAAAAAATCGATAAAAATCGATAATTTTCGATACTAATTAATTGATTAATATCGAAAATCGATAAAAATCGATAGCAAAAGTTTTTGTGATTATCGATTTCGATCGATTTTTGTAATTAGAGTTCGATTTCTATCGATTTCTATCAATTTCTATCGAAAATATCGATTAGTTAGAAAATGTTGTACAGCTTTCCTCGCCGCGTCCGCCATCTTGGATTTCAAACGCCGGAAAGACCCTGGAAACGAAAGTGACTGATCATGTGACCTGTCGTTATCATTTACGCAACTCCAAGGCCAACCGCCAACCTCGTTCCCAGGGTCTCTCTTCTTCCCTGCCAAACGCGATTGGCGGGAAGAAGAGAGACCCTGGGAACGAGGTTACTCCGAGGCTGGAAAACGTCTGTGAACAACATATCAGCGAACAAGATGTCGTACGTCTGCGTATGTAGAAGAGAACGACGTTTGAAATTTGGTTTAATTGAATTCACCCAAGGCACAATACAGTTATGCTCGGGAAACAATATTCTTCAGTATTCTTGCAATGATTTATTCAGGTTTACTGGGTTTATTCCACGGATTCACCATTCTTCGGTTTCCACGTGATATTCCGAGACTTGCTTATCCTGGTGGAAGAATTTTCCGCTCTAACCGCGTGTTACAGGTTTCCTAAGTGTAACATTTTCGTACATCTGTTTCGTGCTATCTTCCAGCTTTCATTGCTCCATATGACACTGGGTTATCACAATCAAGAACAGGCGGTCGCGGTAAGACACAGTGGTTATTTTCCTTTGATTTCGGATCGTCTTTTTCATTCCGAGATGCCAATGAATTTAAGTTTCACTCTAGTAATCGATCAAAATCGATAATCCGATCCCAAATCGTGTGATTATCGATTTTTATCGATTATTTTGACTAATCGATTGATCAGTATCGAATAATATCGAGTAATATCGATTAATCGATTAGGTTTTCGATGATCGATTTCGATCGATTTGTAACGCCCTGAAGATAATCATAAAAATAAAAATAATTTCATATTTTACCTGGTAAGTCGTTGTGAAAGCTATCGAATTCTTCCGTTCCATCCCTGCAAGCAGCTTCAAACCTTACACTCTTACTGAGTTTATGACGATTCGTAGCTTCTTTTGCTTTCCCTTTATGTTTTCCCATACTTATTTCAAGTGTTGCTGGTTTAGCCTGGTTATTTTTAAAGACACTTTTACAATTTATACAGTGCAAGCGACCCGCCATGTTGATTTTTGTCTGTCGAGGAGTAGATCCCTGGGGCGAGTTTGTCTATCCCATTCCCAGGTTCCAGATCTCTTTCGGACAGACGGGGGAACGAGACTGGAAGTCAGACGGGAAGTTCGTCCCGAAGTTGCCAAGCAACATGATCGGAGATTTGGGTTCAAAATGCCTTCTTTAAAATTCACGGGGAAACTGAAAGTAAACGCAAAAACACGATATCGCCGTGGTTGGAAACATAAGCCTATTTTCCGTATTTCTGAACAAATAAATTAACTATTTCATTGAAAAGAAACTAGGGAGTGCTGAAAGTTTTCCAAATTGTTTTCATTAAGAAAAACGCGGTCCGGAGCTCCTTCACATCGATACCTAGCCTGCGTAGCAGTCGTTTCCTCCCCCCCCCCCCCCCCCCCCCCCCCCCCTCCCGCTTTTTTTTCTCGCTCTTTTCGCCTTCGCTCTTTCGCGCGCCTCCCACGCTCTCGGAAAGGAAACGACTGCTACGCAGGCTACTGTGTTTCCTGCGGTCAACGCGCGAACTAGCGTCTATCTCACACACTTACCTCCGCCGCGAAATGGCCTCATTCTGTAGATTTTGAAACGCATCTTTTCCTCTGGGACAGCTCTTTCCTCGTATCTCTTTAATATCAGGCAAAGTATTCAGGGCGCCCCTGAAATTCGTCTTCCGCTTTCGAGGGTCGGGTTTATCCCGTCCATCTTTATACTTCTCTGCTGTGCACGGGTCTGCCTCCAATTGCAAGCCAGTCGCGTAAAGGCGATAATGAATCTTTTTACCGCGATGATGCATTGTCCCCTCACGGATGAATTTCATTTCTAAAACACTGGAAATCAATTCAATAAACGATCAATCGTACTTTAATGACGCAATGAAGCGCAGTACTCCAACCGAGTGCCTTGTGTATCCCATGACAAGCAACGACATGAATGAAAGAGCATCAGACAACCACATGTTGACTGTTTAACATGGTGCGCTATTCAGTCATAAAGGTGCGGTTGCAGCACGTTCTTGGAAAGGAATCGTTTGGGAAAATGAAAAATAGTACAACAAAACACCCTTCGCTAATCACTTACTTACCCTTCTCCCAAAAATGTTAAGGTGTGCATCTTGAGTTTTTTTCAGTTTCACAGACGGCAGAGTTTTAGTGACCCTACGTGCTCAGCTACTGTATTCCAAAGACTAAAAACAATTTAAAATTTTTCGGTTTCTCACTGTAAGCTTTCTGGTCTTACTAATATCCCCGTTGCATAATTTTTTTTTCTGACACAAAATAACCGACTTTTAGTCACGCGGTTACAGCCGTCAGCTGAAAAGTATGCACAGAATTTGTTAATTTATAGCTAGGGACAATAGGCTTTTATGAAAACCGATAATTATAACATAAAAATTTAAAACAAGTGCTCTGTTTCAACACAGGGAGCAGAGGAGCTAAAATTGACTTTTGCGAGTTTCGATCTATCTCGTTCCCAGAGTCAACGGTCTCCTCAGTCAGCGGTAGTCGTCGCCAGGTTAGGTTTTTGGCTGTTCGCGTAAATTTCTACACGAACAGCCAATCAAAAAATTCGAGATTTATTCCATTCCCCAGAGTCTAACCTGGCGACGACTACCGCTGACTGAAGAGACCGTTGACTCTCGGATACGAGATTGGCTGGGACGAAAAAACGAAAACAACAAGATCGAATAACGCAGTAACGCAAAACACCGTGTAAATAAAGCAAATAGATCGAAACTCGCAAAGGTCACGTATAAAACATAAAGATCGAATCTCGCAATTTTAAGTCAAATTTAGCTTCCCTGCTCCCTGTGGTTTCAACACCGACTTCCTTTCAACACAATTTTAAATAATATCTGAGACGCTTGGGATTTTAACAGAGATTTTAATTAACTGTAAAAACTGAGAACTGAAATTGACATACAGTGGAAGCTCTCTGAGCGGACGGACAGCCCTACATAAGGCCGCCTTGACAAAACCCCGTTTGAACTCTAGCTCATACAAACTCTGCATTTACACATTCCCGAAAGCGGCCAGCTCCAGTTGCGGACACTTTTTCTGCTTCCAAGGGTGTCCGCTTACGGGAGCTTCGACTGTATTTTGCAAATCTAAGTTTAAAGTCAGTAGTTTTTCAAATGAATTTTAAGAGCCGATCTGATATTGCGATTACCGCTTATCGTTGAAAAACAAAACCTCCCATCAGTATACAGAGATGAACGTGTCTACTTTGCATATGGTCATTACAACTTTTGTCCGTTGCGAACTACTGCAGATCAAAAATAAAATTTTATCACCAACTTCCAGTAAAAAACGTTAACTGGAAATTTTTATTATTATTATTTTTAGAAAAGTGAGGGGGCTAAAGTCCCCCAGCCCCTCCCCCGCGTGGTCCCTGTGCATAGAAACTTATTAATTTATATCATGGTCTTCCATTAATCCATAGTTAATAGAGGGAAATGGTTATGAAGCCCGGCAAACTTCAAAGGAGCAAACAAGAGAGGCCAAGATTTATGTTGGAAGTTCCATGACCGTGCACATCTTTGTTTTGAGCTCATACACTATGCATGAATTACGTAATCGCAACGTTTCTATTGGTTAGTCGCTTGAACACACGTAACCACCTATTGTATTTTGTCAGGTTTTGTGCACGGTCAACCCCCAAAATAGCGAACAAAAACATATAACAAAGAACTTTGCCAGGCTTCATAACCATTTCCCTCTATAACTATGATTAATCCAAAGATTCATGTAACAGACTATCGTTTGGTTACAAAACGCTTTATTTGATAGACATCATATGTCATCTCGGTGATCCGTTTAAGGCGGGAGTTAACCTGAATGCCATTTTCCCGCCACTTCTTAACATGGGTTTCATGAAAATATCTCGTTCACGTTTTCAAGCAATCCAAAAACTCTCTGCTTAAAACATGAATCTATGTTATCGGGTGTTTTGTAAAACTTTTGGTGATTTTGGGTTTTTTTTGGGAGGAAATAGTTTTTTCTCAAAGGAGTTGTAAAATTTAGGGAAATAAGAAATATTGAAGATTTAATGTAGTTTTAAAATTAGAATTTGAAGTTAAAAATTAGTAGATTGACAATTGGATTGTGGAGCAGAGTCTCTGCAGAGTTCCCACCCATACCGGTCCTCCCGCATGGTGGCTCATGAACACTCTTTGTGTTCATTTACATATATATATGTGCCGTCTTGGCTTTTCCCTCCCATGTGGGAGGCGTAAAGTACGCTACGCGTACTTTAGCCTCGTTTTGGCGTAAATCTTGTTTTCTCTTTAGAGCTTTGCAAAATTACGGAATTAACACAGATTTCTTGAAATTATGCGATACTCGTGAAATGCATGTGGAAAGTTAGCATTATTTCCGAATTATTTTGGTTTTTCACTTTAAAGAGCGCTTAAGGGCCGTTTTACATTTCTGCCGCACCCGGAAGTTTCGCATGGAGAGATCACGTGACATACAAATGACAGCTTATGAACTTTAATATGCTTTTATATGCTTGCATAATTAGGCCCAAGCCCTACCTTAACATGCCTGAGTAGTTGAGTTGACGTTGGTTTGCATTCCTTGTTGGACGCCATTTGCTTACACTGTAGTCTCAGTTTGGATCTTCGCCCAGACCAGGAGCTAGCCCAGGTAATCAGTCCAGCATTCTGATATTACAGTCTAACATTTAAGTATTGTATTCCACTTTTATGTCCTTTGCATGTCGTACTCCACTTTCAATCACATCGCCTTAATTAATGAATTAAGTACAGACGTTTTCACTTTTTGTTTATATCCATCGAAGGCCTTTAGACTTTCAGTTTACGTCTATTAGCGTTCTACGTACACATCCGCCATGAACCCGTTATCGAGTTTCATAGAAACAGTACAAAGGGCTATGGGAAACAAACTGAAGTCGAAAGCGTAAAACTCAGAAAACTATAGCAGTCCGAAATATTCAAGTACATAATTATTGAAGTTGCAGCTTGTTCAAGTTATTATCTTTCAGATCTTTGCGCGCTGCGGGAGATTTCGAGAATTAAATTTGACCTAAAGTTTTCCGAGGCGCATCGTTTTCTCTGGATCATTCTACTCCTCTTCAAGTAAAATATATGAAACTATCATCATCGTCGCTCTTCGTGCCAGTAGGCGCATAGGGCCGCAACATTCTGTTTCCACACCATCCTGTCTCTGGCTACTGCTGTCGCAGTGCTCCAGTCATTCCACCCTGCCTGCCGTCTCTCTACTTCCACTGTCCTCCTCCAGGTCGTATTAGGTCTACCCAATTGCTGTCCTTTTACCCTCTGGTCGCCATCCTAACGCCACGATGCAGTCACTGGATCTCTCTCCACGAAGTATATGAAACTATAAAATCCAACTCTAATCCAAATCTAATTAGAGATTTCACTGTGCTTCGACATGCTTCAATACTCATGCTTCATTTTCATGCGTAGAATATGAACTCTCCCTTTGTTTTACTTTTTTCCGGGTTCCATCGTTGAGAAGCGAAAATATTGGTCCTCTATTTAACCAGCCTTCGCTTCTCGACGAATAAACACGGAAAATATAAGATCTATATCATTTATATATCCATCCCAGTCGTCCGTAGACAAGGGATTTTTTTTTCATTCCCTCCGTTGAAAAACTCATCACGTGATAACATTTTTGTCGCTCGCGCGCCCGCTGAAGTCGAACCGGTCGAACTGTCAATGAAGAAAACTTTTACCCGCAACCGTGACTCGTAGCAATGTTGGTGTCCATCACAGACAGAATTTTCTTCCAAGGAAAAACCGTGTCTTTTACTTATAACTAGGAAAGAGTTTCTTAATGATTTGGAAAAGTATTATCATTGGAAGAGAGCCATGTATGTGCGAACGCTTCTCTTAGATCAACCTTTCTTGATGGTGATACATTTGCAGTAATCTCCTTTTCTGTTTTACTTACATTTTATAGCCATTCATCCGTAAAACAAGTCGGAAAAACCTATTGTGTGGGATATAGCGAAATGCAACAATCTGGATACCAGCAAGGGTACCCTCAGCCAGTAATGGCCCAACCTACGAATATTCAGCAAAGCACTAACACAACTATTGTCGTGAACCAACCGGCTCCAGTGGTGTTACAACAAGGACAGCGTGACTGGAGCACGGGACTGTGCGGATGCTGTGGAGACTGTTACTCTTGTAAGTAAAATGTTTGTCACATCTATATCAGTTAAACTAGAGAACTCAGTCAGAAAATTTTGCAATAGAGCGGTTTTCAATAGCCCTTTTCACGGTTAACTCTGCTCATTTGCATTACAATGAAATCTAGCATGTATGTGAGGCAATTTCGGGCTATTTTGTTGTTTTAGCCCGAAATTGCCTCGCATCCACGTTGGATAACATTGTAATGCAAATGAGAAAAATCAACCGTGAAAAGGGCTATTGAGTGTCGAACTGTAATCACTGAATTGCTTTGGTTTTGCTTTACTACGCTCTGTGATTGGTTTAAAAAACTCGCGCCACCTTCTCAACCAATCAGATGGAAAACCAAAACCAATCGCGACTTGGTCGCACGCGTTTTCCCGCGCTTAGCGCCGGTTACGTGTATTTGCTTTGAGTTCATTGCCTTGTTTACGATTGTTGTGATTGGTCATTGTCATTGCTTTGGTTTTGGTTTCACGACACTGACTCAATCGAAAACCGCTCTAACTTTCAAAAGCATTTCATTGCGTTTACTGAGCTCTATGATTGGTTAAAATATCTCGTGCTCCAACTAATTAAAGCAGGACATGATTTTTTTTAAACCAATCAGGAGCTAAAGCAAAACCAGTCGTGATTTGGCGTACGCACATGTTGCCGCCTTCCCGGGGATGGAATTACTCAGATATATTAGTGACGAGGAGGGGCGGAGACCAGACACCCTATTAGACCTGAGAGTATCTCTTCTTTCGCCATTATCCATTGCAAGATCAACCAAAATGCACTTTTCAGAGCCTAAAAATCTCAATTTCCTTTTCTGGGGAGGGAACACCCCCTCCGCGCCTTTTAGTAATAAGTTATAACTACTGTCGTCTACTTCTAAAAGTTCTCCTTCAATCTCCGTCACATTTTCAGAAAAGCCCTGGGACCCCCTCCCCCCTCCCCCCTCCCCCCTCCCCCCCCTCCCCCTTCTATCAATAGTTCCTGGATCCGCCCGTGTTGCTCGCTTTAATTTTTCGTTCGCAAGCCTTTACTTTGCCCGTTTCACAGCAGTCTTATAGCCTGTAACATAATTTGCGTTCTTATGACTCAAAAATGGCGTGAACATCAGGATTTTACACCCAGGAGGGGAAAACATTTCCAAAGCGATATGCTATGATTTGTGCAATTTTAAAATTGCAGTTTGTTTGGGATTGTGGTGTCCATGGTGTTTGCTGTGTGATGTATCTTCGAGAATGGGTGAAGGTTGTTGCTTTGCCACTTGCTGCCCTGGAGCTCTGCTTGGACTCAGGATCAAACTCAGGGCGCAGGAAAACATTCAGGTAGGATTAACGTTCACATTCATTAACAATTAGGATGATTTTCCAGTCCGTACTGCGCAGTCTCAGGGTTTGTTTTCATTTTTGTTTTGAATTTGTTGAATTTGTTGACATGTTACCCCTCGATAATAGCATACATGAGGCTTTTGAGTCCGCCATTGCGGATCGTTACGTTTAGGAGCTGAAACGTCGGTTTGAGATAACATCGAGGTTCTTCTACTCGTTAATAACGAAGAAAAAGGTACGTTTTACTCGGAATTTTTATTTTGACTAGTATTTACATTCCTTCGTTTGAGACTCAAAAACATTGCAGGGCGGAGATTGCGCAGTACGCCGATTGGTCAGTTCGAATAACTTGATGTCGGAGCCTCGATCAGAAGGAAATACAAAAAATAACTCTCACAGCATGACGCGAAACTATTAGATTAAAAAAAATTATCATGGGGCACGGAAAATCCTTCTCTTAGATCATCCTCTTTGACTTCTGCAAAGGTATGCTTTAAGAGCAGCCGAGATACTCTATTAGTAGTAAAAATATTGCAGCTTCAGCGCCAACCTCGTTCCCAGGGTCTCTCATCTTCCCGCCCCCTGGGAACGAGGTTGCTTCTGCGCTCGCCTGTCCGCTCGCCTTGCCATGAGATTTTACTCGAATGATAAACTAATAGACCAATTCCGATATATTAATATTCTAACTTGGCTCCGAGGCTTAGGGGAATAAAACAAAAGAAATCGACAATAAATCACATCGAGGTTGAGGATGAATAAATCATTTCTTTTGTTTTATTCCCCTAAGCCTCGGAGCCAAGTTAGAATATTAATATATCGGAATTGGTCTATTAGTGACACATGCAAGTCACGCCCCCGGCCAAACAACCGTTTTCTCTTGCAAATGGAGTATCCCCAACTCTTATCTAAAAACAGAACTAATACTTGCCGTGGACTCTGTCACGATTTTTAGAGACGAGATTTCAACATTCTCGTCCCCATGCCCCTACACTGCACGCTAATGAGTGTATGTATTTGTTTATTTGTTCCAGGGTACCCTGTGCAATGATTTCTGCCTGGTGAATTTCTGCGGATCTTGTGTGTTGTGTCAGCTGTCCCGTGAGCTGAATCACATTGGAGTGAGGCCGCGGTTAAACTGAACTGGTTGATTTATTTCACTAAAATCAGTTGTAGAAAAACATTTTGTACGTCAGATAGGTTTTTTTTAGGTTGGAAAGTTATGTTTTTAGTATATAGCGGTTATAAAACGTGTTAACAGAGCTGTGTCACCATGGATCTTATCGAGTAGCTGTCGGTTACATGCAAAATGTAGTTTCAGTTCCAATCAAATTAACTGCGCATACGAACAAATTGGTTTGCTGTGGTTGGTAAATGCCACTAAGAAGAGGAAAGAAGGGGGGGGGGGGGGGGGGGGGGGGGGGGAGAGATTCTCTGACGGAGGGAGGGAGTGAGAGCGAGCGACCTTGGACCGTCTTTCGGCTTTCTCCCAGGCCATCAAGGTCAATTCATTTTCGTGACGTATCCGAGACGAATGGCCACGTGACCCGAAACAGATTGACCGCGGCGAAATATAGAAGCCTAGGAACTAGGCAAGGGAAGGAGACGGCAAGGACCATCTTAGAATCAGGCTAGTCAAAAACCTTGATCAAGGGTACAGATATTACACTATCTTTGCAAATGGACCGAGAATTAATGGTTAATTCAAACTGAGAGCACAACATACATTTGCTTACCCTGGGTGCCAGAGGCTTTTCTTGCGCGGTTTCCGGTTTCAAATCTCTCATCTCGACGCGACGGAGAAATAAACCTCTGGTACCCAGGGTAACATTTGCTTTACTGTACAGCCCCGCAAATGATCCCGGGACCGCAAATGATCCCCGACCGCAAATGATCCCCAAATTGGACCGCAAATGATCCCGAACCTCAAATGATCCCCAGAGTGGACCGCAAATGATCCCGCTAAAATCGAGGAATGGCGTGGACGGTGGACCCGATTTTTTT
The DNA here is from genome assembly GCA_029204205.1 of Desmophyllum pertusum. Taxonomy (NCBI): domain Eukaryota; kingdom Metazoa; phylum Cnidaria; class Anthozoa; order Scleractinia; family Caryophylliidae; genus Desmophyllum; species Desmophyllum pertusum. The sequence goes on from MU826399.1 coordinate 369,741, forward strand.
TCCATTTTGAATATTTAGCGGCGGAAATCGAGCCTAGTTTTCGTGTCACCAAGATTCATTTATCTATAAATTTCGAGATTAAAGATGGTTCCGCGCCATGAAACAAGCTAGACATGGAAATTGACACCCGTTACAGCAAACTACTTCACGAAATCGGCAAATAACATTTCTGGTGAATTTCAAAACACCCTGGCCCGCTTTGATGAAGTGTGAAAACTTTTTCAGGCTCAGTCCTAATTGCCTGTTCCAGGCGTTCGGATAGTGGACTAGGAGTGGGGTGAATAGGTTTTCGGATCGGTGGATTTGGCCAAAAAATTCGTTCGGATTACGGATTCAATGGATAATTTCCACGTTTTTGCGGATCCTGCAGATGCAATGGATTACGGATTGTTGCGATTTTTAGGACCGGATTTTGGATTTTGCTTATTATATTGTTCGGATCGTGGATTTCATCCTTCCTTATCAGTCAGGCTTCTCCGTAGCAAATATGACTTTCTTCAGAAGACGTAACATTTTTGGAGTAATATAAAATAGTAAGAGTGACTTGACTCAAGATGACTTCCGCTCAGGTTGTCGAAACGTCAGTCGCCACAACAGCCCTTTTTAGGACTACAATCAGCCAGACGATGATTCTAGAATAACTACTGATACTCCTGGGTTCCAACCATTTACTATCAACAATAAATCGCAAGTCATGTTTGCCTTATTGAGAAAAAAATTCAGTCCATTTGTACTAATACATAAAATTTAACTTTAATATTATTTCAAAGAATCTAGCCGCAAATTGTATCTATGGTAATGAGTAAAATGAGTAAAAATGAGTAAAATGATTAAAAATGAGTAAAATGAGTAAATGAGTAAAATGAGTAAAAATGAGTAAAATGAGTAAAAATGAGTAAAATGAGTAAAATGAGTAAAATGAGTAAAATGAGTAAATGAGTAAAATGAGTAAAATGAGTAAAATGAGTAAAATGAGTAAAATGAGTAAATGAGTAAAATGAGTAAAATGAGTAAAATGAGTAAAATGAGTAAAATGAGTAAAATGAGTAAAATGAGTAAAATGAGTAAAATGAGTAAAATGAGTAAAATGAGTAAAATGAGTAAAATGAGTAAAATGAGTAAAATGAGTAAAATGAGTAAAATGAGTAAAATGAGTAAAATGAGTAAAATGAGTAAAATGAGTAAAATGAGTAAAATGAGTAAAATGAGTAAAATGAGTAAAATGAGTAAAATGAGTAAAATGAGTAAAATGAGTAAAATGAGTAAAATGAGTAAAATGAGTAAAATGAGTAAAATGAGTAAAATGAGTAAAATGAGTAAAATGAGTAAAATGAGTAAAATGAGTAAAATGAGTAAAATGAAGTAAAATGAGTAAAATGAGTAAAATGAGTAAAATGAGTAAAATGAGTAAAATGAGTAAATGAGTAAAATGAGTAAAATGAGTAAAATGAGTAAAATGAGTAAAATGAGTAAAATGAGTAAAATGAGTAAAATGAGTAAAATGAGTAAAATGAGTAAAATGAGTAAAATGAGTAAAATGAGTAAAATGAGTAAAATGAGTAAAATGAGTAAAATGAGTAAAATGAGTAAAATGAGTAAAATGAGTAAAATGAGTAAAATGAGTAAAATGAGTAAAATGAGTAAAATGAGTAAAATGAGTAAAATGAGTAAAATGAGTAAAATGAGTAAAATGAGTAAAATGAGTAAAATGAGTAAAATGAGTAAAATGAGTAAAATGAGTAAAATGAGTAAAATGAGTAAAATGAGTAAAATGAGTAAAATGAGTAAAATGAGTAAAATGAGTAAAATGAGTAAAATGAGTAAAATGAGTAAAATGAGTAAAATGAGTAAAATGAGTAAAATGAGTAAAATGAGTAAAATGAGTAAAATGAGTAAAATGAGTAAAATGAGTAAAATGAGTAAAATGAGTAAAATGAGTAAAATGAGTAAAATGAGTAAAATGAGTAAAATATATATCTAAGTTTGTGATGAGAATATCAAATTTAGAAATTTCTAAACAACAAAAATCCACCTCAATTATTGTCAACTTTTTGGGATAATCTTGTTCTGTTTTTATTTTTTTATAGTTAGCACAAAATAATTGTGACAAACTCATAGCAACTAAAATACTTCAATTGATCCTCAAATTGCTGGAAAGCTCATTTCCGAGGCTTAGGTTTTAAAATTTTCCCAGGAGAGCATGCCCGCGAACCTCCCTAGAAACTCCCGTCTGCGATGGTTGCTGTCCAACTTTCGGCAGTCATTTTCTCGTCCTTTGTTAACATCATACACAGCGTTTGAGCCTGAAAGATTCGCGGATTCGGATTATAGCAAAAATATTTGCGGATTGACGGATTTGGCTAAAAATTATAGCGGATTAGCGGATTCGTATACCCCTATTCACCCCCCCCTCGAGGAGCGACGTGAAAAGACATCGAACGCCCGGAACAGGCTCCTAAAATCACTCTCAATAATGCAAATGTAAGCACGAGAAGGAGCAATTTAGCCATTTTCACACTGCAAGCACATGGGAGAAACAGCTACCTCGCATGACATTGATAACTGAGGTGACACGCCTTGACGGTTCAGATGACCTTTGATTTCGAGATCGGATGTCAATCACCGTGCGACAGCAACCGCGCTTTCAGTTTTAAGTTATAATAAGCCCCTATAAGTGGCCACCTTATGGCCGTCCCGATGAGAGTTCTTAGAGTTCTCCTCTTGTTTTTTTTAGGAGCCTGAAAAAAAAATTCACAGTTTTCACACTTCATCGTGCAGTCATGTCGCCAAAACAGCATGAAATAGAATTCACCGAAAATGTTATTTGCCGATTTCGTGAAAGTAGTTTACTGTAACGGGTGTCAATTCCCATGTCTAGCTTGTTTCATGGCGCAGAATTAGATAAATGAATCTTGGTGACGCGATAACAATATAACATGCCGATGTTAACTCTTGTGTAAGTCTGCAATAATTCTAGACGAGGATGAATTTTACCGCGAAAACCAAAAAAACACATTCTCGAATTAAATATTTTTACTGATATCTCGCGTTAGTTTCAATGATTTTGAATTTATATTTTTTACTAAAATTAATCTGCATCAATGCATGAAAAAAAATCGATCACTTCCGTCATTAGTAACCAGGTAACTAGATAAAAATGTCTAGCGTGCACGGTTTTCAGTTCTTGGGAAAGATATTCAAAGGAAAAAAATCGGGTCCACCGTCCACGCCATTCCTCAATTTTTAGCGGGATCATTTGCGGTCCACTCTGGGATCATTTGCGGTTCGGGATCATTTGCGGTCCAATTTGGGGATCATTTGCGGTCGGGGATCATTTGCGGTCCCGGGATCATTTGCGGAGCTGTACATTACTCGACATAGAAACTTATGTCCAGAATGAATGGAATTTTTCTTTTATTAACAATATATTATGTCATATGACCAGTTTTACAAAATAACCTTGTAATTGAAAATCATGGCCATCCATTAATCCACAGATTCATGTAACAGACCGCTATCATTTGGTTGCAAAACCGCTGCCGATTTGATTCTGTCGCACCGGAAGTTTCGCATGCCTGAGAGGTCACGTCACATACAAATTACAGCTCATGAAATTCAATCTTTGCCAAGGACAAGGATAAAGATCAATAAAGATTGCGTGTTTTGAATTTATGCATAATTAGGTCCTGATTAGGCCCGAGTCAGTTAGCGTTGATTTGCATTCCTTGTTAGACGCCATTTGCTGCACTGTATCAGATCGTTTTGGATCTTCGCCGATCAGGAGGCTATACAAGGTAATCCAACATTCTGATATTACAGAGCAATATTTAGGTATATTGCATTCCACGTTTTATTTCCTTTGCATGTCGTGAGTCCACTTTTAATCACATTAAGTACATACGTTTTTATTTAACGTCGAAGGTAGATTTTCAGTGTACGTACGTGTGGTTCTAACCATTCACCATGAACCCGTTTAATACCATTACCGAGTTTCATCACGGCAGTAGAAATAGTACAAAGAGCTATGTAAAGTGTATGAAACTTAGAAAACTAGTAATATTTTATAAAATAAGGTATGCAGTCCGTAATATTCAAGTATTTAGTTGCGGCTGGTTCAAGTTATTATCTTTACGGGCTGCGGGCTGCGTGCGACTCGGCTGAGAAGTTTATGGTTTGACCCAACTTGAACGTTTTGCCGAGGTGCATAGTTTTCTACGATCCGTCGTTTTTCTTTGTATTATTCTATTCCTCTTTGAACAAGTGAAATCAAGAGAGGGTGAAATACATGAAACTATAAAATTCAACTATTAACGGTCTACATTGATTTCACTGTGCTTCGATATGCTTCAATTCTCATTCCCTCATGCTTCATTTCATGCCGCTTTATTCCGGGTTCAGGGGCAGATCCAGGAATTTTTGATAGGGGGGTTCCCAGGGTTTTCCTAAAAATGTGAAGTACGTAGAAGGAGATTTTTTGGAGTAGACTGCATGCAATAGTTATTTCTAAACGCTTCTACAAGGGGCGAATGGGGGTCTCCCCCAGAAAGATTTCAGATTTCAGACTCTGAAATGTGCATTTCGGTGGATCCTGGAGATCCATGCTATGGATAATGAGGGGTGGCGAATGGTCTATCAAAAATGACGAATCTCGGCAAATTTAAGCCGTGTCTCGGAATCTCGGCGCTTAAAAAAGCGTCTCGAAATCTCGGGCTCGCCAGAAATAGGACGATCTTGGAGTCTCGAATTTTTGAATCTCGCAAATGCAGCTTCTTGTATACTCTATTTTCTCGGAGTTTTGGATCACTGCGTCTCGGGCTCGGATTTTTGGAGCGCTAAGTCTCGGGCTCGGACTTTTAAACCAGGGTCTCGGCGTCTCGGCAAGTCTCGGATTTACTATTCGCCACCCCTATAATGGTGAAAGCAAAAACACCCACAGGTCTGATAGGGGGTCCGGACCCCCGACCCTCCCCCTGGATCCGCCACTGGGTTCCATCGTTGACAAGCGAAAATGGGTCCTCTGTTTAACCGGCCTTCGCTTCTCGACGAATAAAAACGGAAACACAAATGGTTTATATCAGTTTACGTGTCCATCCCACACGTCCGTGGACAAAGGTTTTCTTGTTCAGAATGTTCCGTGTTTCGGCTTTTATCGACGCACGTTTTTAAAAAAAACTCATCACGTGATAGCATTTTTGTGGCTCGCATAAGTCGAAAGTCGAACTGTCAATGACAAAAATTCAGCCCTCTCTCCAGGAAAAGCTATAGAGCCGGTTTGACTGAAAATAACTCCCGCTATGACAGACTCTCGCTATTGCTGACAACAAACTACGTCCCGAAGGACGTCCCGAGGGTGTCCGCTATAACGAGAGTTGACTGTAAAATATGATACTTTTCCAAGTTATTAAGAAAATATTTTCCCAGTAAAAGATAGCCTTTTCCAGGCGTTCGGATAGTGTTGGGAACGACGCGAAAAGTCGCGCGAAGATGTTTTATTTCCACCCCTTCCCCCACCGCGGAGCCTATTCATAGGCTATCTGTTCATTGACAGTTGGACTGCTACATAGAACTTTAAGGAATTTTCAAAAAATATCATTGGTCCAAGAGAGCCATGTATGTGAGAATGCTTCCTTTGGGCCAAGCTTTCTTGATGCTGATACATTTGTAGAAATCTTTTTTTCTGTTTTTCTTACATTTTATAGTCATTCATCCTTAAAACATGTCGGAAATGCAAGGCAATCCCGGAGCGGGAGGACCTCCTCCCTACGGCATGCAACCAGGGTACCCCCCGGCTCAGGCAGGGTACCCTCAGCCAGTAATGGCCCAACCAACGAATATGCAGCAAAGCACTAACACAACTATTGTCGTGAACCAACCGGCTCCAGTGGTGTTACAACAAAGGACAGCGTGACTGGAGCACGGACCTGTGCGGATGCTTTGAAGACTGTTACTCACGTAAGTGAAATGTTTGTCACATCTATATCAGTTAAACTGGAAAACTCAATTGAGAGTACTTTGGCAATAGGTTTTAAAAGCATTTGATTGCGTTTAACTGAGCTCTACGATTGGTTAAAATACCTCGTGCTTTAACCGAATCAACGTAGGACATTTTTTTTTTAGCCAATCAGGAGCTAAACCAAACCAGTCGTGACTGGTGACGTGGCGTACGCGCGTTTTGCCACTCTCCCAGCTACTCTGGGGAAGGGGGGAGGGGAGGGTACTCAAATATGTCAGTGATGGTGAGGTGTGAAATCCATTCTGGGTTTGAAATTAGCGATTTGGATGACTTTCGGAGATTATAAATTTTCTGACGGATTTTTGGGGGTAGAAAGAATTTGGCAGGGTTGAACAAAAATGCTACACTCTCCACTTTGAAAGAATGACTGCAGTCTGCTTAAAGACCTTAAAGTTTGTGACAGATGCACGATGGATGAATAAAGGTGGACGTATGAACTATGTCGCACTCTTTTCGTGTGTTTTTTTCTAACTTTATTGTTTGAGGCATATACACGAGTGTGTTGCTTGAAAAACTCCAAAACGGTGTGAACATCAGCCATTAGACGGGCGTTTTACACCAGAGAGGGGAAAGAAATTGCCAAAGCGATATGCTAATGGTCGCTAATGAATTGTTTTTAAAATTGCAGTTTGTTTGGGATTGTTTTGTCCATGCTTTTTGCTGTGTGATGTATCTTCGAGAATGGGTTGAAGGCTGTTGTTTTGCCACTTGCTGTCCTGGAGCTTTGCTTGGACTCAGGGTCAAACTCAGGGCGCAGGAGAACATTCAGGTAAACATTCATTAGCATTCTGAGGAAAAAATCGTGAATTTCATTTTGCAAAATTGTCAAAAACAAACAGCATCACTTGAAAGTACTGCTCGATAGCTTTTATTTGAATGGTCACACACTAGGGTTTCATCCACATACTCAAAAGTAACAACCACATTTATTGATTCAAGGTTTGACTCTGGGAGTGAAAGGGTAAAAGTCATTTCGCTGCAAAACTGTAAGGCTAAGGGAGATATCATAGAAGCCCGGCCTGACTGCAAAGCAAGAGAGGACGATTCAAGAGAAACATATCCAGATACAGAGGTCTCTTCCGATGATATATTTTCAAATCTAGTTTTAATTTTCTTCCCATAGCTGAGCTATATATTTAAGAGCGTTACCTGCCGATTGGTCAGTTCGAGTAACGTGATGTCGGAGCCTCGATCAGAAGGGAATACAAATAACTTTCATAGCACGGCGCGAAACTAGTATATATTTAAAAAAATTGTCATGGGCACGGATAATCCTTCTCTTAGATCATCCTCTTTGTGCAATGGTTAAGGTATGCTTTGAGAGTAGGGACTCTATTAGCAGTGAAAAATGTTGCAGTATTCGCAAATGTCTTCTTCGCTCGCCTTGCCTTAAGATTTTACTTGAATGATAAACTATGCAAGTCACGCCCCCAAACGAGCAAACCCACGACCGTTTCTAGCATCTCCGAAATGGAATTATCCATAACTCTTACTAGTGACTCGCCGATGATTGTGACGTCTTCGTGCAGGTAAGTGGGAGCAGCCACTGACCAAGAAGCGAACTCCGTGGACTCACAATATTTTATCAGTCAGCATTCTAGTACCCATGCCTCCTACACTGCACGCTAATGAGTGTATGTATTTGTTTATTTGTTCCAGGGTACCCTGTGCAATGATTTCTGCCTGGTGCAATGCTGCGGATCTTGTGTGCTGTGTCAGCTGTCTCGTGAGCTGAATCATATTGGAGTGAGGCCGCGGTGATTTTTAAATTTGTGATGATCCAAATTTTATGGAGATTCAAATCTTTCGAGGAACTTTGTTAGCGAGTAACTTAAGTGAACTGGTTCGATTACTTCACTAAAATCAGTTTTAGAAAAAACATTTTGTAAGTCAGATAGGGTTTTTTTAGGTTGGAAAGTTGTTTTTTTAGCATATAGTGGTTATTAAACGTGTTAGCTGTGTCACCATGGATCTTCTCGATTCGCTGCCAGTTACAAAATATAATTTCAGTTCCGATCAAATTAAACTGCACATACGAACAAATTGGTTTGCTGTAGTTGGCAATGCCACTCGGAAGTCAAGAGGAAAGAAGGGCGGGGGAGAGAAAGAACCTCCATCCCTCCCCCCGCCTCCCACACGCCTATACGCGCAGGCTAACTATTAAAGATAGCCTAATGAGTGAGAGCGAGCGACCTCGGACCGTCTTAGAGTCAGGTTAATCAGAGAACACACATTCTCGTTCCTAGATCCTCTGCGGTTTCTTTTGGTCACGTGGTTGGCGAAACGGAGGCTCTGGTCTTACTGGATGTCCGAAAATTCCGGACATCCATTCATTAATTCGTGTTGCGCATTCATTTTTTATCAGCCAATGAAAAAATTCGATTTTTTTCCTTGCGACCAGGGCTACTCGTTTCCGGCGCAAAGAAAAAAACGAGGAGCTCTGGGAACGAGGATGGAGAATACGTCATTCAATGGCGGACTTGCGCCAGTCTCTCACGGCGGCCTTTACAGACGTTCGCGTGACCCACCCGACATCGCGTGACTGGTACTCGTTTGAAGACATTTGCTTTGGATCTTCGTCGATCAGGAACCCAGGTATTATCAACATTTAGGTATTGTATTACGTTTATTTCGTTTGCATGTTGTAGTCCACTTTTAATCACATCGCCTTTACGAAGTAAGCAGACGTTTTTTCACTTCTTGTCAGTATATATACGTCGAACAAAGAGTTGCAGTTTACGTCAATTGGCGTTCAACACATCCGCCATGAAGTTTCATAGAAACAGTACAAATGCGAGACAAAGAGAAATTGAAAGTGTATAAAAACACCCCAAAAAACTAGTAAGAAGTATGCAGTCCGTCGGTAATATTCAATTATTGTAAGTTGCGGCTGGTTCAAATTTATATCTTTGCGCGATGCGGGCGACTCCGAGAATTTAGCTTGACCTAAAGTCTGCCGAGGCGCATCGTTTTCTTTGGATCATTCTACTCCTCTTCAAGCGAAATATATGAAACTATAAAGTCCAACTATTATTAACGGTCTAATTAGAGATTTCACTGTGCTTCAACCCTGGGCTTCAATATATACTTATGTTTTGTATTCATGCGTAGAATGTGAAAACGTCCGCTTCTGTTTTCATTTTTTCCGGGTTCCATGATTCGTTTGAGAAGCGACAATTTTTCCTGTATATATATCATAGCCAGCTTTCGCTTCTCGACGCATCTGTTTCTGTCCGTACCGCGTTCATAGCTTTTCGTATATCATTTATTTATCGACATACATGTATGTGCGGAGTGCCGTGACCAATTCTATATGTTTCATTCTCTGTGTATATCCGATATGTATATCCTCTGATATATTTTTCTCTGTTTTATTCTCTTTGTATATTCTCTGTGTTTTATTCAGTCTGTGTATATATTTTTTCTCTGTTTTATTCTCTTTGTATATTAATATTCTCTGTGTATATTTTTTTCTCTGTTGTATTCTCTGTGTATATCCGATATGTATCACGAGGACGAAGTCAAATGAAGAAATCACCTCTGATTGACATACGGGCTCGCAAATGTCATGAATTCAATGTTTTCACAAGGATTAACTTTGAAATGATTAAAAATCTAATATATATTTTTATTCATTGTCGAATTTCAAATATGGAGTCGTGACCAATAATTAGTTGAATTTATAGCTAAAACGCTCCGCCGACACACACTTTATATCATGAACCGAAAAAAAAACATACATCATTTACAATCACCTAATATTCAGAGAAGTAAAGAGTATTAAATGCCGAAAAATAAACCGAACTAAATTGACTGTACGTGACATGTTGGGAGTGGGGTAGGGATGCGTTTGTCTCGTAAGTGTTTTTCCGAGAATTTGCTCTTACCTGTAATGTAAACATCAAGAGCAAATTCTCGGAAAAACACTTACGTACGTCCGGCGTCAAAAATATTTCAGCACAGGGATGAAATTTCATTCCGAGACCGAAGAAACGCGCATATCCTCGTTATCTTTTTGTCTTGGATTTTTGTTTCTATTTAAAAATACATTTCAAACAACAATGAAACTAACTGGGTTCATAACTGTGCTTTTTTGTGCAATTTAATGGCTTATTTTTAAACGCTAAGAAAAATGTATTTGTTCGGAAACGTTCAGCTGAACTTTCAAAACGTCAGAAAATTTTAGGGATTGAAATCTTATTACCCGAATTTATGAGCTGCTTTTGCCTTTCCGAAAATCCTAGCTGACCTGTTTTTGTACCCAAAACGACATGTTTATCTCTCCGAAAACAAAAGGCATTAATTTTCCCATATTAAGAAAGTTTGAGATGACATTTCCCTAACCGAATATCTGAGGCGATTTTAGGTCTCCCGAACAGATATTCCACCGAAACGATCCGTTGGGTGCCCCTGCATTTTGAGTTGTTCTTACTCTGGATAACAGAGTGTTTTTTTCCAACCAGAAAGAGAGAGACCCTGGGGATACAATAGAGACTTGACATTGCCTTTTCTAGACCGTCACTTTGACACCCAGAGTACCGTAAGTTGTCTTGTTGTACTATTGTGACAAGAGAGGATGATCTAAGAGAAGGATTCCCAGTGTCCCATTATAATTGGCTGAAATCTATTAATAGTTTCGCGCAATGCTGTGAAAATTATTTTATTTCTTCTGATCGAGGTTACGACATCACGTTACTCAAACTGACCAATCAGGTAGTGCTCTAAAAATGGCTCAGCTATGGACTGAAAATTAAAATTAGATTTTAAAACATTATCATTGGAAGAGAGCCATGTATGTTGGAATGCTTCTCTTATATCATCCTCTCTTTATAATGATACGTTTTGCAGTAATCTCCTTTTCTGTTTTACTTAAATTTTATAGTCAGTCATCCTTAAAACATGTCGGAAAAACCTAGTGTGGGATATAGCGAAATGCAAGACGATCCCGGAGCGAGAGGCCCTCCTCCCTACGGCATGCAACCTGGGTACCCCCCAGCCCAGCCAGGGTACCCTCCAGCCCAGCCAGGGTACCCCCCGGCTCAGGCAGGGTACCCCCCGGCTCAGGCAGGGTACCCTCAGCCAGTAATGGCCCAACCAACGAATATGCAGCAAAGCACTAACACAACTATTGTCGTGAACCAACCGGCTCCAGTGGTGTTACAACAAGGACAGCGTGACTGGAGCACGGACCTGTGCGGATGCTTTGAAGACTGTTACTCACGTAAGTGAATAGATATATCAGTTACTATATATACGTTCACCTGGAAAACTCAATCATAGTGAATGACCGTTTCGAAAACATTTCATGTATTTTTAAAACGTAATTTTGCGTTTACTGAGCTCTAAGATTGGCTAATAGAAGTCACGTTCTAACCAATCAGAGCATGACATGTTTTTTAACCAATCAGGAGCAAGACCAGTCGTAACTTGTGACTTGGCGTACGCGCGTTTTGCCGCTCTAGGCACTGGTTGCATGTTTCTACATCTAATTTGTGATTGGTTAATTCAGTTATTTGCGCTTAAGATGATTGATTTAGCGACTTTTGTTTTTAGAAAAACCGCTCTACGCTTTGTAACATATCTTGTCTTGTCGTTCCTTGCTCGTTGTCTTTTTTTTCGTTTTCACGCCTTTGCGCTCTCATAACCCATTAGAGGCATATACACGAATGTGCAGTTTGAAAAAAAAAACAACTAAAAATGGTGCGAATATAGCCGTTAGGCAAAGCTTTTATACCCGGGAGGGGAAAGAAATTGCCAAAGCGATATGCTATGATTTGTTCTTTAAATTGCAGTTTGTATGGGATTGTTCTGTCCATGCTTTTTGCTGTGTGATGTATCTTCGAGAATGGGTGAAGGTTGTTGCTTTGCCTTTTGCTGTCCTGGTGCTCTGCTTGGACTCAGGATCAAACTCAGGGTGCAGGAAAACATTCAGGTAGGATTAACGTTCACATTCGTTAACTTTTCATTTGATCTCATTTGATCACTCAGTCGGAGGAACAAGTACTAGTTGATGGTGAAATCCCGCCTCCGAGATGGGACTGAGCCCGCGGTGTTCGTCCCCGAGGTTGCTTAGCAACATGACGTATTTGCAGCGCGATTGCTTTCGGAGTACTCGTGAGCGCTCGCGCTCAGGTTTTTGATTGGATAAAAAGATTCTGAAACTCTTCGAGTGCCAAAATCGGCGTTTGTTCCTCCGACTACATTGCGAAGCTGTAAGCAGAATATCATAGAAGCTCGATAAAGTAGTCATGCAAAGTATGCTTTGAGAGCAGGGACTCTCACTGATTTAGTAACAAAAATATTGCATTGTTCGCAAATTGTCTTCTTCGCTCGCCTTGCCTTGAGATTTTACTCGAATGATAAGTGGCAGATGCAAGTCACACCCCAAAATGAGCAAACGCACGACAGTTTATGGCAAATGCATCTCTCCCCAACTCTAATCTAAAAACAAAACTAAGTATTCGCCGATGATTTTGACGTCTTCGTCCACGATGAAGGTACGTGGGCAGCCACTGACCAAGAAGCGAACTTCTTGGACTCGGTCACAAGATTTTCAACATTGTAGTCCCCATGCCTCTACACTGCACGCTCTGTCTCGTCCCCAGGCGCCGTTGCATTTTCGTGGGTAAAGGGCGGGAAAACAAGGAGCGCGGTGCTTGATGGTTAGGAGGCGGGAGAAGAGGCAGCTGCACGCTAATGAATGTATGTATTTGTTTCCAGGGCTCCCTGTGCAATGATTTCTGCCTGGTGCAATGCTGCACAACTTGTGTGCTGTGTCAGCTGGCTCGTGGAGCTGGACCACGTTGGAGTGAGGTGATTTTGTGATGAACCAAATTTCGTGGAGATTAATCTTTCGTGGAACTTTGTTAGCGAGTGATCTAAAGTGAACTGGTTCGTTTTAATATTTTACTAGAATCAGTTGTAGAAATAACATAAATTTTGTAAGTCAGATAGGTTTTTTAGGTCAGAAAAGTTATGTTTTTAGCATATAGTGGTTATAAAACGTGTTAGCTGTGTCACCATGGATCTTATCGAGATGCTGCCAGTTACAAAATCTCATTTCAGTTCCGATCAAATTAGACTGCACACTGAGAGTATTTTTCAATTGAGTGTCGTGAAACCAAAACCAAAGCAATTACGTACAACACAGTGAACCAACGAGAACTCGAAACAAATAGACGTAACAGCGCGAAGCGCGGGAAAACGCGTGTGACCAGGGCGCGATTGGTTTCGGTTTTGCATCTGATTGGTTGAGTAGGTGGTGCGAGTTGTTGTTTAACCAATTACAGAACGTAGTAAAGCAAAACCAAAGCAATTCTGGCTTACTTTAGACACTCAATTGAAAACCACTCTATCGTCATATCGTGAACAAATTGGTTTGCTGTGCTTAGCAACTGATGTCACTAGATGTCGATCGACCAACCTTCAATTCAGATTTTGTGACTATCGAGTGAGATCAGCAGCATTGGTGACACCTTCTCACGAGAAGGACAGTTATAACTTGCATGCATGATATTATATATAGAGAACAGCCAAGCTATATTATAATTGCAAAGAGATTTATAGAGATTTATAGAGAGTACAGTATACAGCTATAAGAATAAGACAACCCGCGCAGTGCTTCCATGGAAGGAAAAAAGTTAAGAAAGGAAAAAAAGTTAAGAAAAGCGCGGCGCGATGTGTATAGAGTGTCTTGTATAGAGTGACATAATTATCATAATTATCATAATGATGATTGAATATAAATTAGGAGTTAGGGATTGAGAAGAAGATCGCGCCTCGCAAGGCACCATGGGGGTACTCCCATAGAAGATCACGCCACGCAAGACACTCGCCCGGGGGTACTCCTATATACGAGTGACGGGGGTGATCGTCGTTACCTTTCGTGGTTTGGTACCAGATGGGCCAACTGCCATGAGAAAATAACTCAGGACCATTAGATTATTGATGGGGGGGGGGGGGGGGGGGGGGGGGGGGGGGTGGTGTGCATGAATTTCAGCTGTTCCTTATTATTATTTTTTCTTCCAGCCCTACAAGATATTTTTGTTTATCTCTTGTGTGCTTGTGCGATATACCATCGATATTTTTGGGGAATTTGCCCAAACCCCACCCCACCCCCCATCAATAATCTAGTGGTCCACACCTTATTTTCTCGTGACACTATAAGTTACATGTAAGTCGGGCTCCCCCCCCCCCCCCTTCCCCCTCCGGGGCTTCCCCTACTATTCCCCGACACCTTTTCTTCTTCCGTTCCGCAACTAATATAACACACATGACCAGATTTAGGTTGTGATAATTTAGTAAACTGTCTAAATGTAGTAGTTCAGTTTTAGAAGAACTGTAAGAGTTTCTGTTTTTTTTTTGTAAGACTGAAATCATTAAAATCTACATCTCCACGAAGGAACACATTGGCTTGTAGCTGTTTAGGACTGAGCCTGACACAGTTCGCTATTGGTCTGGGATGCATTTTTGGCGGGATGCGTGATTTGGCTTATTTTTGTGGCGATATTTGGGATGTCCTTTTTTTGTCTCCCTGGATTTTCTTTAAGCCATTTGAGCGATTTTTGATTCAACGGTCTGTATCATACTCTTTCTCTTAGTATGATACAGACCGTTGAAACGAAAATCGCTCAAATGGCTTAAAGAAGCACCAGGGAGGCAAAAAAGGACACCAGGTAAGGTTTCAAACTTTATTGAAGCTTTTCAAAGGAAAAAGAAGATATTTTCAATTAAATTTCAAATCCATACAAACTCTTATAGTACGCTTTGGTCACCTGTGGTGTCAGCTGTCTCGTGAGTTGAATCACGTTGGAGTAAGGCCGCGATGATTTTAATTTGTGATGATCCAAATTTCATGGAGATTAATCTTTCCTGGAACTTTGTTAGAGAGTGATCTAAAGTGGACTGATTGATTTATTTCACTAAACTCAGTTGTAGAAAAACATCTGTAAGTCGTGTTAGCTGTGTCACCATGGATCTTATCGAGTAGCTGTCAGTTACAAAATCTCATTTCAGTTCCAACCAAATTAAACTGCACATACGGTACGAACAAATTCCGACCCCCCACTACTACGGCTAACTTTTTCCTGCTTTTTCTAAAAGTGAATAAGTCAGGCAAAGGACGGCGAACGAAAATGCTGCTTGAGCTAGCCTGACTCTCTTTTGGGATTAGTGCGATGAGAGCGGAGCACGATCGTGATGTTCGAGAGCGGATCGCAAGGGAGTGGGGTACGACTCGCAGGCTAGCCTGATTCCCAAACGGAGGGAGTGAGAGCGAACGACCTCGGAAAGTCTTTGAAGCCTTTATCGAGAACATGATTGGTAAGAATTCAATGATGGACTCGCGCCAGTCTCTCACGGCGGCCTTTACAGACGTTTGCGTGACCCACCGGACAAAGCCCTCGGGATCGCGTGACTGGAATTCGTAGCTCAGAAGTTGTTTTTTTTTAAATTTCATCTCTTGGTGTTGATTTACATTCCTTGTTTGACTTGGACGCCATTTCTTGCACTCTATCGTTTTGGATTGTCGTCGATCAGGAACCCCAGGTATTCAACATTTAGGTATTGTATTACGTTTATTTCTTTTGCATGTTGTAGTCCACTTTTAATCACATCGCCTTTACGAATTAAGTTGACGTTTTTCACTTCTTCTTTCACTCTTGTTTATATATGTCGAAGGTAAACTTTGAGTTTACGTCTATTCCGTCATGAACGAGTTTCATAGAAAACAGTACAAGAGGGTGGTGAATAGGTTTGCGGTTCGGTGGATTTTACTCATTCTACCAAAAAATTCTTTCGGATTACGGATTCAATGGATAATTTCCACGGATTCGCGGATTCTGCAGATGCAATGAATTACGGATTTTGCAATTTTTAGGACCGGATTTTGGATTTTGGTTATTATTGTTCGGATCGTGGATTTCATCCTTCCTTATCAGTCAGGCTTCTCCGCAGTAGCAAATATGACTTTCTTCAGAAGACGTAACATTTTTGGAGTAATAAAAAATAATAAGAGTGACTTGACTGCTGAAGATGACTTCCGCTTGAAAAGGCAGTCACCAATTCAACAACAGTCCTTTTCAGGACTACACTCAGCCGGACGATCATAACTAGACGAACTACTGATCATAATTCTCCTGGGTTCCAGCCATTTACTATCTATGCAAGTCATGTTTTGCCTTATTGAGGGAAAACTGAAAATCATTCTATTTGTACTAAAACATAAAATTTAACTCTAACATTATTTGAAGAAGCTAGCCACGAATTCCTGAAATTCAGCCAGTCCGCTCTGATTTCATATATTCAGTTTCCGGATTCCATCGTAGACTGCAAAACAGTCCGTATTTTAGCGCAAGAGTCTCAATTCGCGCGTCGCGCACAATATCTCGAGAAAAAGAGAGACTGTTTTGCAGTCTAATTCCATCGTTGAGAAGCGACAATTTTTCCTCTATATGTTATAACCAACTTTCGCTTCTCGACGCAGACATCTAGACTACGAGTAGTCCCTCATTTTTCTCAGATCGAGCGGGCGAGCGCGCGCGCGCTCGCCCGCTCGATCTGAGTAAAATGAGGGACTACTCGTAGTCTTACAGACATCTGTTTCTGTCCGTAGTCCTTGAGTGCGAAATCACCTCCGATTGACCTTGAAATGATTAAAAATCTAATATATATTTGTATTCATTGTCGAATTTCGTACACTTTACATCATGATAATGAACCGAAAAAAACAAACAAACAAACATAATTTACAATCACCTAATATTTAGAGAAGTATAAAAGAAGAAGAATCAGCCGAAAAATAAACCGAATTGTACGTGACATGTTGGTAGTGGGGTAGGGATGCGTTTATCTCGTACGTGTTTTTCCGAGAATTTGCTGTCCCGAGAATTTGCTCTTGATGTTTACATGGGATGAAATTTCATTCCGGGATCATGAAAATTCCTTCAAGTTCTATTTAAACAATCGAAAATAAGACTGATACAGTTGAAGCTCTCGTAAGCGACCACCTCGGGAATTCGAAAAAGTGGTTGACCACGCGCTGAAACAATAAATCCACTTTTTAATACGATATTTACGAAAGCGAATGTACAAAAATGACGCATCCACAGAGATTGAAAACGTCTCTTATTCAGATGACGGACTGCGAGCTCAAGCAAACAAACTAAAGTAATTCAGTGTTAACTCAGACGAGACTGCCTTACTAAAAATAGAGGGGGTTTGTACAATAAATTTGGAACGCTTTCAAATTACGGTCTGTTAATTTCTCTCAAACAAAACAATTGTTTTTTAATATTATCGCAGAAGCCAAGATCATCAGACTTAATCGAACTGTCTGCCACATCAACAATGAGTTTCTCAAATTTACAAAATGTTGCACGCGATTTTGCACTCCCGAAATAAAACGATAGATGTAAATCCACCAACATTTTCCACGCTCAAACTTTGTTTAAGTTTCTATAACAGGAACAAAAGGAGAAACTACTCTTGAAAGAGATGTTATTACGAGGACAACTGCACGTAAACAATCTTCTGGGCTTCTAGAAACTTCCAGCTGTTAAATGGCTTGTTCAAGGGTTCAGCGATTTTCAAAGAAATATTCGTTGCGGGTCAGAAAATTATTAAAGAGGTTTCGGAGCCAGTCCACGTAGGGATCAAGCAATTATGGAAATGGTCAGAAAACAGCCTTATCTCAAAAACTATTTCTGGTGAAATGTATTCACGAGCAAGCAATTTGTTAACAAAAGTTAGCAAATGCTAATATTTGTGGGTCAACGGAGACTCGATTGAAATTTGTTTGTCAGTCCAGATAAAACGCAAGTATATATAGAAAATATTTGAAGGATAATAAACAAAATATTAAACCTCCTTTTGGCTTCAAAATATATTCACTGATAATCACGGTCCTTAGACATTATCTGTTCCTTGAAGCTCACAGTTTTCGCAATGGAATATTTAAAATATTATCACAGACTTCCGTCTATTCCACCATACCTGCGCGGTTTCGGTATTCTGGCGATTTTGACACGGTATTGCGGGTTTTCGAGCGTATTGTATGGACGGGGAAAACGCTACGAAAACGATGGTGTGGATGAGGAGCTTTTGATTCGTTTTCGATTAAAACAAAGCGTTTCGAAAACTGAGCGTTATGTAAAGGGATACGTGTGGACGGGGCCAAAGTCAACCTCGTCCCCAGAGCCCACGATTCTTTTGGATGCTTCTAAAGGATCGCGGGCTCGCGGGACGAGATTGGGCCTAAGTCTAGACGGAGTTTAAGTCTTTTATGTGATGTTTATTTTAATAATAACACAAAAAACTTGTTTAAAATTTTGGGCGGATCGGGATTTCGACGAAAGAAGGGCGGGATGGCGGGATTAACGAGAAAAAATAGGCGGGAAGGCGGGATCTGGGAACCCTATTGTGGACCCTCGCTTACGAGAGCGGTCGCAAGGGGAGCATCGACTGTACTTTTCCCGGGTAGCCTGCGTAGCAGTCATTTCCTTTCCGAGAGAGTGGGAGGTGCGCGAAAGCGCGAAGGCGAAAAGAGCGGGGGAAAAAGTGGGAGGGGGGGGGGGGGGGGGGGGGGAGTGAAGCTGAACAAAGGTTTTTCCGGGATAAGACCTACTAGTAATTTAGCCGGTCTCAACTCTCAACAACAGTTTCACACACGCGCACACAATTATGCCTCTCAACAGCAGATGTTT
The DNA here is from genome assembly GCA_029204205.1 of Desmophyllum pertusum. NCBI lineage: Eukaryota > Metazoa > Cnidaria > Anthozoa > Scleractinia > Caryophylliidae > Desmophyllum > Desmophyllum pertusum. The sequence goes on from MU826399.1 coordinate 388,455, forward strand.
CATCCAATTTCCAAACACCGAGAAGAGAGTTCAAAATACGACGCGTACCGGAGTATTTTGCGACGACGTTCGAGGTGTTTGGAAATGTCTGTCTCGAGTGTTTGATATATCTTCTTAATCGGAACAAAAAAACGAAGTAGTTAAACGGAGAAATAAAATAAAATCGTTAAAAATCTAGGTTTGGATACCGGGTTTTAATAAGCATACGTGACGGTTATGATATCATGTGTTCTATTAGCTTGTTCCAGTTCATTCGCCGCTCATCGCGCTTTGCGCGTCTTTTCGTATCGCTTCCTAGCCTGCGTAGCTGGCGATACTGTTCGTGCGAGGTAAAGTTTTACAAAATGAGCGGCGAAGCCGCGACAAACGAGTGGCGCAAGTCGCGAAATACAAACTTCCCCGCCCCAGACTCTCGCGGAGCGGCCGCTCGCTTTCGCGCTTCGCCGCTTACGAAGTTTTACTTCGCGCGCCAACAAGACCACCAGCTACGCAGGTAGTCGGCTCGCTCCCCCACTATCCGAACGCCTCGGAACAGGCTAGTGTTCTATATACGATCAGCTAAGTTTTCCTGTAACTGATGGTACAATAAAGCAATGTTGCTTTAGCACAGGCGAGTGGACAGTCAATTCGAGAAAAGAGTTGTGTTTGTGTGTGATGGGGGAGGAGGGGGGAGGAGGAGGAGGAAAGATGACTGAACCCCTTCCCCACTCCCTAGAAACACGCATATCCTCGTTATCTTTTTGTTTTTTGTTTTTTTGTTTCTATTTAAAAATAAATTTCAAACAACAATGAAAATAACTGGGTTAATTTTAAGTTGTTCTTACTCTGGGTATCAGAGTGTTTTTCCAACCAAAAAGAGAGAGACCCTGGGGTCACAATAGAGACTTGACATTGCGTTTTCTAGACCGTCACTACGCAAGAAAAGCCTTTGACACCCAGTGTAAGTTGTCTTATTGTATAGGCGACAAAGAGAGGATGATCTTAGAGAAGGATTCCCAGTGCCCCATGATAATTTGCTGAAATATATTAATAGTTTCACGCCATGCTGTGAAAAAAGTTATTTTATTCCTTCTGATCGAGGCTCCGATATCACGTCACTCGAAACTGACCAATCAGGTAGTGCTCTAAAAATGGCTCAGTTATGGACTGAAAATTAAAAATAGATTTAAAAAAATTATCTTTGGAAGAGAGCCATGTATGTTGGAATGCTTCTCTTATATCATCCTCTCTTTATAATAATACGTTTGCAGTAATCTCCTTTTCTGTTTTACTTAAATTTTATAGTCAGTTCATCCTTAAAACATGTCGGAAAAAACCTAGCATGGAAAATACCGAAATGGTAGGAGATCCGGAGCGGGAGATCCCCCTCCCTACGGCATGCAACCTAATGTACCCAGCCCAGCCAGGGTACCCGCCTGCTCAGCCAGGGTACCCCCCAGCCCAGCCAGGGTACCCCCGACTCAGGCATGGCACCCTCAGCCAGTAATGGCCAAACCAAAGCAGCAAAGCACTAACACAAACTATTGTCGTGAACCAACCGGTTCAAGTGGTGGTACCACAAATGCGGTGAATGGAGCACGGGACTGTGCGGATGCTTTGAAGACTGTTCCTCAGAAAGTGAAATGTTTGTCACATACATAGATATATCAGTTACGTTCAACTGGAAAACTCAATGATAGTGAATGACTCAATGATGTATTGAACGTAATTTTGCGTTTACTGAGCTCAAAGATTGGGAATAGAATTCGTGTTCTAACCAATCAGAGCATGACATGTTTTTTTTAACCAATCAGGAGCAAGACCAGTCGTAACTTGTGACTTGGCGTACGAGCGTTTTGCCGCTCTTGGCACCGGTTGCATGTTTCTACATCTAATTTGTGGTTGGTTAATGCAGTTATTTGCGCTTAAGGTCATTCCTTAGTATTGCACTGCGCATCCTTTCTGTGCGTAATTTCGCGCGTAATTAGCGCGCACATTAAAAAAATGGCGGCTTTTTCATTATGGCTATGCTCGCCAGAGAGGTAAATGGTGGTGACCTATCATTTTTTTCGCATATTTAAGTCTAGTAATCATCTTCTTTCTAGGCAAGGATTATAGACCAATTCTCAGTGCAGAAAAATTAAATAATCACTGGAAACGTGAAAAATACGTGTTTTTGGTTGATTTGTATAGGTAATAGCATGAGTTATAGTAGTATTTGGAAATAATACCGTGAGTAATATTTCAAAATTGTCCAAAATATCACGAGCCGCTTCGGCGCAAGTCAAGAGTGGTATTTGAGATAAATTCAGCTCGTTTTGACCAATCAGCGTTCAGAAATTTCTCAGCCTGTATTATTATGAGGTATTTTTAGTCGATTATATCTCTTTCGCGGGCTGGTGACCTATTCTTTTTATTCTATATTTTGAAACATTACATCGCAATGTTCAACTAGGGAAAGTTTCAGAAACTTTCCAGTGTAACTTTTATTTCGACGGACTTACATATCCTGATATCTTGTCTTGTCGTTCCTTGCTCGTTTTTTTTTTAATCGTTCGCACGCCTTTACTTTGCCCGTTGCACCGCAGTCTTACAGCCCGGCACGGAATTTGCGTTCTCGTAACCCATTAGACGCATATACACAGGTTTGTTACACGACATGGCATTTTAGAGTGCGAATACGCACAAAGACGAGAGCAGATATGAGACCGTATTATACGGGTCTCAGTCCCCCTGACCGCGCGCTACGGAAAACACTGTTGAAAGCCTATATTTTAGGAAATATATTATGTCGTATAATAAACAATTTATTCAGCGGAAAGTTGTGTAATACGGCTGGGCATTTTTACTCGTCAGTGTTTATTTTTTCTCGCCTAAAGGCTCGAAAAAATAAAAACTGACTCGTAAAAATACCCAGCCGTATTACACAACTTTCCGCTGAATAACCTCTATGTACACATCAGCTGTTAGGAGAGAGTTTTACACCTGGGAGGGGAAAGAAATTGCCAAAGCGATATGTTATGATTTGTTCTTTAAAATTGCAGTTTGTATGGGATTGTGTTTTCCATCGTGTTTGCTGTGTGATATATCTTCGAGAATGGGCGAAGGTTGTTGTTTTGCCACTTGCTGTACTGGAGCTACTGCTTGGACTCAGGATCAAACTCAGGGTGCAGGAAAACATTCAGGTAGGATTAACGTTCACATTAGTTAATGTTCAGGTCAACCTTAAAGTCATTTGATCACTCAGTCGGACGAACATGTACCAGTTGATGGTAAAATCCCGCCTCCGAGATGGAAGCAAGTAAGTAAAGACTTTATTTAACGAGGGTAGCACTAAAATAGTTAAAAAAAAAACTAACAAACCAATGGCCTGGGACTGAGCACGTGGACTGAGCCCGCGGTGTTCGTCCCCGAGGTTGCTTAGCAACATGACGTATTTGCTGGCGCGATTGCTTTCGGAGTACTCGTGAACGCTCGCGCTCAGGTTTCTGATTGGATAAAAAGATTCAGAAACTCTTCGAGTGCTTCCACGAAGATTTGCCAAAATCGGCACTTGTTCCTCCGACTGCACTACGAAACTGTAAGAGAGAATATCATAGAAGCTCGATAAAGTAGTCATGCAAAGTATGCTTTGAGAGCAGGGACTCTCACTGATTTAGTACTAAAAATATTGATTATTCGCAAATTGTCTTCTTCGCTCGCCTTGCCTTGAGATTTTACTCGAATGAACTAAGCCGCCCCAAAACTGAACAAACCCACGACCGTTTCTGGCAAATGCATCTATCCCCAACTCTTATCGAAAAACAGACTCCGTGGACTCTGTCACAATTTTTGGAAACGAGATTTTAACATTCTAGTCTCCATGCCCCTGCACTGCACGCTCTGTCTCGTCCCCAGGCGCCGTTGCATTTTCGTGGGTAAAGGGCGGGAAAACAGAGAGCGCGGTGCTTGATGGTTAGGAGGCGGGAGACGAGGCAGCTGCACGCTAATTAGTGTATGTATTTGTTTATTTGTTTCCAGGGCTCCCTGTGCAATGATTTCTGCCTGGTGCTATGGTGCGAAAGCTGCGTGCTATGTCAGATGGCCCGTGAGCTGAACTTCGTTGGAGGGAGGCGGTGATTTTGTGATGAACCAAATTTCGTGGAGATTAATCTTTCGTGGAACTTTGTTAGCGAGTGATCTAAAAGTGAACTGGTTCATTTTATTATTTTACTAGAATCAGTTGTAGAAATTAGACAAATTTTGTAAGTCAGATAGGTTTTTTAGGTCAGAAAAGTTGTGGTTTTTTTTAGCATATAGTGGTTATAAAACGTGTGGGCTGTGTCACCGATCTTATCGAGATGCTGGCAGTTACAAAATCTCATTTCAGGTCCGATCAAATTAAACTGTAGTGAAAGAGCATTTTTCAATTGAGTGTCGTGAAACCAAACCAATTAAGCAATTACATCACAATGAACCAATGAGAACTCGAAAACAAATACACGTGACGGCTTCGCGGCGGGAAAACGCGTGTGACCAAGTCGCGATTGGTTTCGGTTTTTGCATCTAATTGGTTGAGTAGGTGGCGCGAGTTTTTTAAACCAATCACAGAGCGCAGTAAAAGCAAAACCAAAGCAATTCTGGATTACTTTAGACACTCAATTGAAAACTACTCTATAAAATTGGTTTGCTGTGCCTGTGCTTAGCAACTGATGCCACTAGAACTACAAGAAGACTTGACAGTTGGAAGAGAATAGGACTATATTTACAGTCCCTTTCTCTCTTTATGTTAGTGTGCTACCGAGAGGGACATTGGAGGAAGACGAAAAACTACCCTCTAATCAATAACGGTATTCCAGGCTCTCAGGCCACGAAGGGAAAGCGAACGTGCGAACGGGAAAATAAAATGCGCGGAGACTGGGGAAGTCTTTTTAGCGTTGTCCCCTGGTTTCCACCAAACTCGTTCCCAAGGTCTCTCTTTCCCCTCCCGAAGGGGAAACTAGGTTGGTTTTTCCCCAAAACTGGAACAGGCTACTTTGAGATAAAATGGGCCTGTCAGTAGTCTTGAAGAGGGTCATAATGGGGTTTAAATGATAGCTGAGAATCCAGCACCACCACCAGGACCCTCCTGGAAGAGAGAGTGCAACCTCGTTCCCAGGGTCTGAAGATGAGAGACCCTGGGAACGAGGTTGGAGAGAGTGAGGATATGTCGATTGACCAACCTTCAATTCAGATTTTGTGACTACCCGAAGTGAGATCATCAGCATTGTTCAGATTTGGTGACACCTTCTCACGAGAAGGACATTTCACAGCACAGTTATAACTTGCATGCATGATATCAGTATATATAGAGAACAGGCAAGCTATATTATAATTGCAGAGATTTATAGAGAGTACAGATTTATAGAGAGTACAGTATACAGCTATAAGAAAAAGACAACCCACGCAGTGCTTCCATGGAAGAAAAAAAACCCACAAACGATAGAAAAAAAAAGTTTAGAGAAGCGTGGCGCGATGCTATATAGAGTGTCTCGTATAGAGTTTGACATAATTATCATAAAGAATAATTGAATATAAATCCTGAGTTAGGGATTGGAGCATGAAGACCCAGGCCCTCGCAAGGCACCAGGGTGGGTACTGCCATAGAAGATCCACGGCCACTCCCATATTACGAGTGACGGAGGTGATCGTCATTACCTTTCCCCAAGTGCCACGAGAAAAATAACTCAGGGGTGACCATTAGATTATTGATGGGTGGGGGGGCATGAATTTCAGCTCGCTCGGTTTTTTTTTTTTTATTCTATCCAGCTCTACAATATATTTTCTTTTATACTCCGTTGAGTCCGCGGCGCGCTATCCATTTTGTTGCTCGATATTTTTTTTCCCCCAAAAACGCTTGCTCTGATATTTTTTGGCGGATTTTCCCAAACCCCACCCTCACCCAAGGCATCAATAATCTAATGGTCCACATAAAACACTGTCCCTTTCTCTTGACACTATAATTAATCATGTAAGTTTTACGGCCCCCCCCCCCGGGGGTTTCCCCAACTAATAATAACACGCACATGACCAGATTAGGTTGTGATAATTCAGTTAAACTGTCGAACTCTAGTAGTTCAGTTTAAGAAGAACTGTAAGAGTTTCTAGTTTTGCTCTTTTTTGGAAGAAAAATTAATTAAAATCTACATCTCCACGAAAGGAAAGGCCTTATAGCTGTTTAGCGGACTGAGCCTGACACAGTTCGTTATTGGTCTGGGATGCAGTGGGGGCGGGGGAGGAGGGGAGAGGGTTGGTCAAAATACATGTTGTAGGACCATAGCCGTTCAAACGGACATAACAACCTCACAACATTGTCAAGAGAACAAAAGAAATGTTGTGAAAAAGTTTAAACTAATTCAAACTCATCACATCATGTCGCAAACACCTCACAACATTGTTGTGAGGGGTGGTTCAAAACGTCTCAACATCGGCTCACAACAAAATGTTGTGAGAATGTTGTGACAAATGTTGTGACCGTTTGATCGGGCCTTCAAGACGTTTCTTTTATGAAAAGGCTTATTTTTAATGTAGTGATTTTTTTTAACGTTGTAGGTGTATATTCGAACTTTTTATTTGTAAATTGTTAGCGCGTTTAGATTTTTTAAACGCACAATAAGAGCTTTTATTATTATTATAGTTGTCGAGTTGGCTCATAAACGGTGCAGTTATTTTGTCCAAATAACAAGCAAGAAGTTCTGTAAAGACATTGATATGCCTGACACATCGCAGTTTGATACTACCGTATTAACACTATTTTTCGCAGTATTTCGCGATGTAGCAAAAAGCGCGAAAATAAAGACGCTATTTTAAAAGCCTCGCGAAATACGGGATCTGTCAATTTTGCGCGAAAATTGACAGTACGCGCGAAAAGTAGCAAGAATAAGGTAGTATACACATATACCAAGAGCTCTCCTCTAAATCCTAGTTGGACTCCCCCCTCCCCCCCTCCCCCCCTCCCCCCCCCAAAAAAAAACCCCGCAATCATTGGTGTGGCTCGCTCCCAAGCAAGCGCTGCCAAGAGTGTATTACAAGAAAACTTAATTCGTCGGGAACTTACAATAACCAAATGACAGGTGAAATACCAAAATACTCAGCGGATAATGAAGAAATAATAGTGAAACGAACAACGTATTTTATGTAAACAAAAGCTAACTGGACACGGGGGTTGTGGAACAAACAGCTGGGTGAAAAACCTCCCCGTACGTCCCACTTGCCTCCTAGGAGGAAAACCCCGGGCCCAGCTGTACCCACGTTCAAAGGCCTCCCGGCCGGGGCCAATAAAAAGGCTAAACAGTAAACCCCCCAGGGTAAGAGGAGGAGGGGACGGCCAAGAAACTCATGGCGTCGGGACCTGGAAGCAGAATCCGTCAGGAGATTGGGACTCGACCTGGAGCCAGCCAGACTGTGGACAGTGGACTCTAAAGGGGACGCTTTGTTGGCTGGAAGACATCAGGAAACAGCAAATACACCGCCGCATTTAAGGGGAAAAAGCGAGGAAAACGTGTATGAATATGAGGTGTTGGCGGCAAACGGCGAAAGCCTATAGAGGTTTGACTTAAAAAAACAATAACTCCCGCTATTACAGAGCGTTTCGTGCGTACCAAACATCGACACAATTTATTGATTTTGACTCTCGACAAGAAGACTATATAAGCGGATATTCTCCTTGACCTATCGATAAAGCTGACATGTGAGTTCGTTATTGTCACCTTGTATAAACACTTCACAAGGCTTCCGGTGGTTCATTTTCGACAGGACCCATCCTCGGAAAAAAAGTTACTCTTCTCCTGATTCCTTGCCGATTTTATTTTACTCAGCCCACATAACTGCCCCTGGGTCTCCGACTGATGGACACGACTTTGCTTGCAGCCTTTTCCTTAACAATTCTTTTCCACAGGATGTCAAAACTACGCCCGACGAGTGTCAGATATAACGAGAGTTGACTGAAATGGATTAAATGGTCATAGTGGAGACACACCCCAGACCCTAATACCCCCCCCCCCCCCCTCCACCCGCTACGTTGAGAAAAATAATCAAACCAAATGATATCACCTGCAAAAAGGGTGTTCAAGGTCTGCTGCAGCGAGAGTTGAATATAAAAAAAAAGTGAACGCATAGGTGGGACAACATGCGGAAGTTTTTTTTGTCTTAAGTAAATTTTCAAGGCGGACTTAGTCTCCGGTCGGGAGAAAAACTAATTCTCGTACCCAGATTCCACTCTCTGTGACACTGAAAAGTAAGTGGGCCACCAGTTTTACTCCTCCACGTGCGAAAGATGACCGAGAAGAACGCCTGGCGCTAATTTCATGTGTTGGAGTTTATTCAAAATGTTCGTCCTCTGCCTGAAATGAAAAAGATACAATGTGTAGAGGTAAAACCTTGGCATTTTGGGAGTTGATCTTTACGAGAAGCTACGCAAATAAGTTGAATAAAAAGCTTGCTTAACAAGGTGAGTGGGAAACGAGCAGTGTAATTGTCTTATAAAAATGTGAAATACCATGATGGGTGATTCGTCTGGCAACTCAATGCAATACGACAGCTGTTATTTTACAGTGCGACTACTTGAAGCGGGCCAAGTTGACATAAACTGTCTAGGTTCGCCGAGAGGTCCGCACTTTGTTTGTGTCATATTTTTGTTGCAAAACTATTGGCCTGTATGCTTCAACGCTATTGGTCCAGTTTACGAAAAAGGTCCGTCATCCTTTTGTTTCTCAATTAACTTTTTGATTGGTTATTTTTCTTTCAACTGGCACCGCTTCGAGTAGTCGCGCGCACTGTAAAGCCTGTTTTTCATATGTTGGTAAAATGCCATACTATTCAGGTATTTTGGTTATTTCCCGACCGTGTGGCCTGACATAATTCCCCACGACTCATGGAGACTATCTGCCCTCGTCGTGTTTTCATAAGTTGGGAATGTCTTGGATAGTCCAGGAAATAACAAAATCCCGATGGTCTGGGATTTTTCCCGATACAGTATATGAAACCAAGTTTAAACTTCAAGTTTTCCTGTTTGTTAGGTTGTTCATAATGTCCGGCTTGTGTATCGTGCTACCACGACATCCACCTTCTATTGGTGATTCTTATCTTGTTCCTGGCGATGGATCTTTCGCATAGCTCCAGGTAAAGTTACAAATATTGATGTGATGTTGGAGTTGTGCACGTTAATCAGCGGCCATCCGTGAGGGGGGGGGGGGGGGGGGTGGGGGGGGGGGGGGGGGGGGGCGGGGGGGGGGGGGGGGACATATGTGGGCAGGGTGCGGAATTTTTTTACTTTTTTTGTTGACAATTTTCAGCCCGGGATAGGGGGATTAGATCACTTTTGCATTTAGCTGAATTTAACCCCGGGGTTTAGACCCGCTTGATTTGTTACAGACCGCCACCATCTTACATGACGAGTGCACTTTTCAAGAACACATTCCAAAATGGTGACAGAGCAGGCAGCATGACAAGGTATTGATATATAGACATTTGACCTTTGTTTGGCCTTTTAATTAGCCCCGATCACCACTCTGATGAAAATTTCACTCTGAGATTCCTCGAAATCTGATACTATTTGGTGTTTAAAGCTTCTTCGATCCTTTTCTTGTTTAAACTGTTACCAGATAGCCATGCTAATAGTATCTCCGGGTAGGGGCGAATGGTAGCTTTTGGTGGAAACATATTGCTTTTTGGGTAAGGGGAATTTGTTTGTGTCATTGTGCACATGCCCGTGGGTTCCCACGGTTCACGCCCCACCCCCCCGGGATGGCCGCTGATAAGTGAATTGATTCTGGGTGTCCATAGGATAGGGGAGGTGAAGTGGAGGTTCGCAGACCTGCAAACCTAAAAACCCTGTAAATCTGGAGGTTTCCAAAAAAATCACCAAAAATCATGGAACCTTGAGATTTGCAAAAAAATTTTTTAATGACAATTAGAAGTCATATTTTATGTTGTTTTTACATCAATGCCTTCAGTTATTAATTTTACCTTATTTATGCTCATTGTTTTATTGTTTCACGGAAACAAGATTGGAAAACGTTTTACCCAGGTTTCACTCTAACATTCACGCATTCCAGGACTATGGTATGGACAAATATTATTGCTGAAGCTGCTTGACTCGGGGACATTATTCAATGCATTTTTTTTCCATTACTTTTGTGATAGCCTGGATTTTTGGCACTTTTTCAGATTATTTTGTTCGCCGTGAGATTTGGAGGTCACACTTTTGTACCAGGAGTTGATAGCCCAAACCGTGAATCTCACGGTCCACCAGATATGCTGGCTAGCTGTAATGGTCACACAACAATGACATATAGTTCTCTTTTTTGTTTTCAGTAAAATTTCGTTTTGTCGTCTCTCGTCCATTTGTTGAGGAAATTTTAACTGGCAGAATCCGCAGATGGTAATCTAGAAGGAGTAGAAGGTGTGTATGCTTTCAATAAAGTTTTGTTTCTGTACACCAATTTTGAAAAATTTTTTTTTTTTTTGTTGGTTTATGTTTTCACATTTATTAGAATATTTTTTTTCTTGTTTTGACAGTATCGATGGAGTTCTTTTGATGATATTACTAATCCGCTTACGAGTATCTTCAGCAGCCCTCCAAGTTTGTATCCCTCTTTATCATCATTCAAAATATATATTCATCAATTCTTATAAGCATTTCACCTTTACTTTCACTGTCCCACCCATGAGTATACATGGTTACTGGTGAACAATCATGGCACCTATGACAAAAAGTCTGGGGATTAGTAGCGATAACTCCTGAGTACACTTCATGCTATGGAAACTAGAGTCGAGACTGGCCTGATAAGCCCACCTGAGGAGGATGCAGTGACTAAAGACTTAGCGCGCTCAGGCACAGATCCCGAGACCGTTTCCAAACCGTTTTTTCAGAAATTGGTCAGATTTTCAAAATAATTTTATCCAAGGGAAAATGGAATTGGCATAATATCCTGTCCGAATGACTGAAAATCACGGGAAATGGCCTTTTAGAGCGTGAAAATCTAAAAACATTTTCAGTGGAACAATGCCCCCGAAACCCCTCTCCCCTCCCCCCTGCCTAGCAGAGTATTGCCCTTCTCAGCACTAAGACTGACTCTAGGAAACTGGTCAAGCTTTTTTCCTGATCGATCCTCACCTGGCGTAGGACTCCTTAATAGAGCTGTCCAGGTTCCAGCATTAGCTGGGGTCATTATGTTGTGGTCTGGTGGGCAAGACACTTTACTCTCTCATTGTCAACCTCGATCTCCAACCAGGAGTATAAGATGGTACCGGTGAACTGTTTAGGGCAACCTGAAAAAAAAAAAAATAAAACCCCCCCCAAAATAAAAAACAAACAACTCTGGGCAGCTTCTCTTTATAAGAAAAACTATGGCAAGGAAAAAATGTTGGATATAGTTTATAATCATGTTTGTAATATTTCACTTGGTTTATCAGAGTATTGTGATTTATAATAACATTATTATTGGTTGCAAACTTGTATATCACATGTCGGGGTGGAAAGGATGGTTATAGGCAAGATTGTACATTTTCTACTGGCCTAAGGTTCATAATAAACGGCAGCTAGATCAGAGCATACATCTTTACCAGTTGTTTTCACATTGCCCAAATATAACTCTTAAGGCACTTAACAACAAGCAACTATACACCTCTAGCGATGAAGATAGAACCAATCTGTGGGTCTGGAATATACAAGTAGTATGCTGGAGTAAATGACATGTTTTCATGGATATTAATGAAGAGATCAGATCAAGTCAGAGTTTTGATGAAGTATGTACTGATTTTAAGTCCTGCTGGACCTGAGATGTCAGGTGAAAAGCAAAATACTGACCGAGACAGAAACAAGAGGTCGCCATACACAATCACAGTAAGTAACTTTGTAAAGGTTTAGAGTCTTCAGGGGCAAATTTGCTGAGAAAAAAAGACAGCTACCCCCCCCCCCCCCCCCCCCCCCCCTCCACCACCCCACCTGAAAAATAATAATGAATACCTTATTAACCACCACATTTTCTTGAATAAGCTGCCACCTCCTCTCATTATATAATGCCCCTTTCTAATTACGTCTGCGAAATCAGAAAAGCTGTTAAATACATTTTGTCAGATTTTTCCTTTGCCATCCCCGGAATTAATATACACATGTAGATATACACACATTTTGGTCATACAGGTGTATAAATTTTCTTCAAGTAAACTGGTCCGTTATTTTAACAATGAGATCAAAAGAACCTCATACAATTAAGCGGTTGCTTCCGTGGGTATTATATTTTAGGGATCCATCAAGTGAACCTGGAACTGGGGCCTTAAAGTCATGGTGGTCAGGTTGATGAAGAATATAATGACAGATGTCAAACATTATGGTGCTGAGTGTACAGTGTTACTTCATGTTTTCACCACCAGCTGTAATTTATGACTTGGTTATAATATGCCGTGAGCAAGTTACATGTAAACAACAAAATGATATACAGTAATTTGCATGGACTGTAGATCGATCGTACAGCACAAGGTTGCATGTAATTATGGAACAAGTGGACAGCATTGTTTGTTTGCTGTATATATTTCATGTTGGTTGGTCACTGTGACTTCGGACATGCACTGTACCCATTGGAACAGTGACTGTGTGGAAGCAAGACTGCTTCAGTTGATCAGTTGGGGAGTTTTACTGGGAAAAAACAATTCATCTGATGAGTATGGAACCATTAAACGGTTTGCTCAGAATGAAAAACATTTCCTTCTCAAGATGAAACTGCACTGTGACTCCTTAGTTACTGTAGTTTTAACCCTCATCATGCATAATCACTGGCAGGCTTCACTCTGATTGTTTTTGTATGTTTATGATCTTGAGCCCTCTTTTCAAGAGGATATGAGAATTCTTCTGCCAGTAAATCCTATAATGAAACAAAGAACATGTATTCATAATAGACCCATTTGGCGATAAAATAAAATCTATACATGATAGCAAGGCTTAGAATAATTAATCTGAGCATCATTCGCACACATTGTGGTGAGTGGACCTATACTGCTAGATAAGTAATCTACAAATCGTCGTCAAAAGTCCTTTGGGAAACTTAACAACATACCATTTAGTGGCAATGTTGTTTGTGTGAGGAGCACAAGTCCAGTATTCAATTTGTTCAACCCCCTCCCAGCTCCCTGCCCCACCAAAACAATGTTGAAATTAATGGTCACAAGTTTGGATGGATAAAAATCAACACTGCATTGGGGGTGGGGAGGGGGAGGTGAAGAGAAGGACCATTTGTTGGCGAAAAGGTTTAAGTGTCTCAAGACATATGATGACGATTGTAGTGTCTTTGCATGCATTGTGGACCTATGACGCTGGATAATATTGAAACTCTCTTTGAAATAGAGTAGTGTATAACATCATTACTTTGGTCTAGAAGAGTGTAGGCCAATGTAAAATGTGGTCAATTTACGCAGCAAATTAGATGGAAAATTAAATGCAAAATATTATTGTCACAGAGTGAAAGATCTCACTCTTGTAAAAGAAACCCCTTTCATAAGGCCACATAAGAAATAGAATTAGATAAATTTAAGAGAAATCATACTTTACCTGAAGGAAAACCTTAGCTAAGTTACTAAGTCTGGCATTTGAAGAGGTTGAAAATCTCTCCATACAATCTACAACAGGCTCTGAAGTGATTTCTGGAATTAAGAAAAACAATAAAAACAGTATTTAATTATTTATCTGATGCACCACTGATTATCACCAATTACCACAATAGAAATGGTTGAACGTTGCCTTTGAAATCATTGATCACCTATATTTGGCTATAGCTCGTATACTACGGCTTAAGGTCATTCCTTAGTATTGCACTGCGCATCCTTTCTGCGCACAATTTCGCGTGTGATTAGCGCGCGCACATTAAAAACATGGCGGCTTTTTCATTATGGCTATGCTCGCCAAAAGAGGTTAATGATCGTTTTCTCGTAAACGAGTGTGGTGACCTATCATTTTTTTCGCATATTTAAGTCTAGTAATCATCTTCTTTCTGTACAAGGAGTATAGACCAATTCTCAGTGCAGAATATATTAATAATCACTTAAAACGTGAAAAAATACGTGTTTTTGGTTGATTTTGTAAGGAATTAGGAGGTATTTTTAGTCGATTATATCTCTTTCGCGGGGCTGGTGACCTATTCTTTTTATTCTATATTTTGAAACATTACATCACAATGTTCAACTAGGGAAAGTTTCAGAAACTTCCCAGTGTAACTTCTATTTCGATGGAATACACCTTAAGTGGCTCGTGCCTCCAGAACTTATACTGATTTCTGTACCATAGTTATATGGATAGCATATATGCCATTGAAATAGAAAACGTTTTCTGTGTTTCCATAGAGTATGGTAACACAAGTGAAGTTTGGGAGAATAATGAGAAATGCTGTGGAAACATGAAGCCACAGGAGAGTGTTTCCACAGTAATTTCGAGTTCTCCGCAAACTTTCACCAGTGTTAACTCTATGGAAACACAGGGAAAAGAAGTCATCTTCTATTGTTTTTATGAAATAAAAGCAATTTTCTATGTTTCCATAGAGTTATGGTAAATGCTTTTGAGCCAATCTGAGCACATGTAGTATCTCAGTTGTTTATTTCACGAGCCTCCTGTAGCCCAGTGGTCCCAATAAGAGTGTCTGACCGGTGTGTTGGGGGAACTCAGGATGTTTCCGACTAGCTTGTGTCACTGACTGATTAAGACGATTTCCGCTGGACGTTCGAGGCAAAAAGTGCAAAAAATTAAGTTACCAAAAAATACTCATAGCACGGTAACATTTTGAATACAGTTAAGAAGAAATTATCGATAAATTAGCTCCCAAGCTGACCCCGCGAGAGAAGTCATTACATATTTTAATTAAAAAGACGCTTCATGTCAGTTCAAAACAAAACGGCGTGCGTTTTTATCATTTTTTTACGAAGTTCGACATTAATTTTCTCGAGAATGCTTGAGAATTTAATTGCGGTGTCACTTGGAGAAGTGAATTAAAGTGATATGTTTCAAATAGTATTCAAATGTTTACCGTGCTATGAGTAGTTTTTTAGTAATTAATTTTTGCACTTATTGCTCGAACGTTGAGCGGGAATCCGTCTTAACATCTTTCTCAACAAATTATTTGTATGGTAGTTGGGGTTGTTATGACTGACCTTGCTGTGTCTGTGGTGTAGTGAGAAACATCAGAGTCGTTATGGCTGACAACACAGTTTGCCTCATTAGAACTAAAGGAAGTTAAGATCATTGTTAATAAGTCGGCGGCAATAAAATGTTTTGCTGGATCTGTTGAAAGTTAGATTCTTGCCCCTGAGTCTTTATCCATAGCAAAACCATCTCCAGGATCCACCAAAATTCACTTTTCAGAGCCTGAAATCTCAAAATGTTTTCTCAGGGAGGCCCCACAAACACCCCCAATTGGAGGGGAGCACCCCATCCCCGACATGTGCATCTTTTAGTAATGACTACTGCTGTCTAACTTCCCTATAAAAAATTCCTGGATCTGCTCCTGCAAACTGGTTGATAACAAGATGGTATAAAACATATTATGGCATTGCAAGCCCGGGGGGGACTTCGATATAAAAGTGGCGGGGGTGCTCGTCGTACCTTTTAGGGGTTAAAATTTATGATTTGGTACCGCTTAGGGTGTAAAATCTAAATTGACTACCCTTAGAGTTAACGCGGTACCTTTTAGGGTTGCTGAGCCGGAAAAAATATGACAGGAACTGTTTTGTTTACGAGTAGATCGTATTCGAAGGAATCGTCTTCATCACTATTAAAGAATGTTATATTGTCAGTTAATGTGTTGTTTTAGAATTGGTACCTCTTAGGGGTGAAAATGAATTGGGGCCACGCCCATAAAAAAAATTTGGTACCTTTTAGGGATTCTTTTCAAAATTTCCGACGAGCACCCCCGACCCCTTTTATATGGGAGTCCCCCTCCCCCCCCGGATTGCAAGCTTACCTGGACAAACAGTTAGTAACCAAAGAAATACCACCATTGTTGATAATGTGCTGTTTGTTTTCCTTATCTGTGAACAAAATAAATTGGACATGAAATTGTTACCTGATAATGCAGTATCACTGGATAACCCTGATGGTTTTTTTCACAACAACAGTTACTTACCCAGACTACAATTAGACAATCCTCCAATTCCAAACTCAATAAACTTCTCATTTTCTTCTGTAAGCATATCTACAAAAATAAGAAAAAGTACAAAAAAATAGTCTGGCAAGCACATTGGATTCCCTCCACTTCACAACAATGATTCCACTTCATGATGTTACATCAGTGGAGCACACACTTGCCAATAAAACCTGCCATACTATTTTTTAAATTATCACACCATACTTACTAGGCATCTGAATGACGATTAAGAAAAGTAATGGGTGAGTGTGAAATAGCCAATATTTTTCGAATTGCAGAAATCTTACAATGCTGCAGTCTAAAATAAACCCTGTTAATTAAATAATTTTTAGTTTTCAATTACTTAATTAATTAATACGTTTTCTTAATTAATTAATTAATTAATTGAGATGAGAACTCAAAGTACTTTTCCCAGGGTGGGAGGTGTTATAGCAGTCTGATGATTGGAGCCTTGGAGTCCAGATCAAGAGATTTTAGTCTGGGCAGTATCCTAATATGTTTTCTTCTTTTTACGTGAAACCTATCTCTTGCATCGCACCCCAGCAGCAGAAAATTATTTTAACAATTCTGTTTCTTCTCCGCATCTAGTCTGTTCACAGACCTTCCTTCTATTTTCTCTTAATAAGATCGTCCAGAGCGCAAGCGAAATAATAACCCACAGAGATTTAACAAATGCAAACACAATAGCCCTGTTCACAGACGTTTATTTATTTTTCGTAAGATACTGGCGGAGGGAGCGCAGCTACAAACACAAGGGGGGCTTAACTATATAAAAAAACGGCTGTGGACAGACTACTCCACCAAACACCAAACACCAAAGACAATAGTTTGGTTTCTATTGAATCTCATCACTGACAGTGATTCATATTCACTTTTTGCACTGAATACCAAAAAATAATCATTATCATAGCTATCCTCTGCACACATTTGCATACCTATAATGGTATTATTATATTGTCCTTACCCAGAAACAAGTCCACAACGTTAAGCTTCCTGAAGTGCTCGAAGTTGATGGGATCGTAGGCAAAGTTGGCAAGATTTGCTAGGATTTCTTCTTTAGCCCCTGGAAAAAAAATCAAATTAATTAAAGTTGGCAAGATTTGCTAGGATTTCTTCTTTAGCCCCTGGAAAAAAAAATCACTATGGCTAATCAGTCTCAGGACATTTGTAGACTGCTGAATACTAACCTTAACCCTAGGTTTAGGGTTAGGATTAGGGATAAATTTAGGGTTAAGGTTTTTTGGTACGTTAGGGCAGCTGAGACACTTCAAAACAACATCGTACTCGTGGAACAAGCTTGAAAAAAATACCTTGTTTATCCGTATCCTGAAATTCAGTCACCAGGGCCTGTAAATATTCAAATCGTCCAAGATTATCCGGACCAGTTTTGCGGTCGATACGAGCTTGACTCGTGAACCATGTCAATTTTTCTTGCTTCCAGCCGCCATCTTGCAAAACGAGAAGACCCTGGGAACGAGGTTCGGTTGAGACGTCCACAACAACACGTGATAATTTTCATTTTTCACAGCAATAATTAGACGATATAAAAATGAAGTTCTAACATCGGAAAATTTTATAAACACGGAATATGATGAGGGTGCCAGATAGGTTTTTGGTGATCCTGGATTGTGCCAAAAACAGGGTTAAAAAACGGGGTTAAAAAAACAGGGTTAAAAAACAGGTTCAAAAATAGGCTCCCAAAAATGGGCTCCCAAAAATTACTGCTTTGCTAATAACGAGCTGGATGAACTGTGCACGTGAGCGTTATTTTTCTGGATTTCCTCTTATTGAAATGCTAATTTCGAAGCGTCAAAATTATCTCTTTCTCCCCCAGTCCCACGCAGCCTTCTCGGATTGCGTGACTCCAGTGATGTATGCACAGGTGTAGGAAGGATGTTTACTGTGGTTTCTTACATGTAATTACATCTGCAAATTTAAATCATAATCATTGGATACCGTTTTGTCGCGTGCCCTCTTGAGGCAGATAAGGACTTCAAATGGGGTCCAAGGCAGAAAAGAAAGTAGTAATCGTGGGGAAATATTGTGTTGGCAAAACAGCTTTGGTTCGCCAGGTTTACAAAGAACCAATTCAGTGAGCCGGTCACTCTATCAACCGGTAGGTGTATATATATTCCATATTCTATCATAATTGGCATTTCTCCAATAAACACAAGTCTAGTTTTTGTTAAATTTTATGTTAACGAAGGATGCTGTTATAAAAAAATTAATCTCTTTATTCGAGTTTTTATTTTCTACGCACAAAGCAAAACGTCAACTTCAGTCACTTCAATATCTCAAGC
This sequence comes from Desmophyllum pertusum, assembly GCA_029204205.1. Classification (NCBI taxonomy): domain Eukaryota; kingdom Metazoa; phylum Cnidaria; class Anthozoa; order Scleractinia; family Caryophylliidae; genus Desmophyllum; species Desmophyllum pertusum. The sequence continues at coordinate 406,879 of MU826399.1, forward strand.
TAATTGATATGATGTTACTGTGGCATCGACTGACACTAAATGCACGATGTCTTTTTAGTTTTAATGGCTTACGAAAAGAAACTCTTCGGAGTCACAATTCTCTCTTGTTTTATCACTGACGGTTTCTTTTGATGATCAATAGCCCGGTCAATACGTACCCAGAACCGAGAAAATCGTTGTCACGCATAGCCCTGTCACGGACGCGGTCATATTTCGGTGGTCGTAATTATTCATCAGAACTTGTCCACCTTATTTGTATATGAAATTTTTGAAGTGAACATCACATATCGCCACATTAACGTTATCAGACAAGAAAAGTAATATACAGTCGAACCTCCACTAACGGCCACCTCTCTATAACGGCCACCATTTTCAGTTTTCTTTTACTTGAATTTCAATGTGTCGTTCAGTTCTATACTACCTAAAATGTCGTCTTGAAACTGAAATTTGCTGCACCATCAGTATCGAAATTTCGGGGGCTGATTAAAATATCGTATTTCGATTTTAAAACACCTTTCCGTTACACTTGCAGACAATAGGCGCAGCCTTTGTGGCCAAGAAAGTGACTGTAGGCAAAAATGCGTCACTCTTGGAATATGGGTGAGTCAATTAGTTAGTTCCTGTATGACTTTTTTACGACGATGGGATTTCTCGCGGGAGAAAGAGAAAGGCCGTTTCGATGACGTCACCGGGGAAGGAGGTCCTGTAAACGGCATTTAGAATTAATCGCATACGAAACGTAGAACATTTTCTTCCACTTTCTTTAAAACGTCCGTTCCAATATTTTAGTTTAATTTTCTAAACATGTAATAATTTTTGTCAATTCTTATTTACTAATCATTTCTTGTCAGGACACTGCGGGTTTCAGAGCGTTTTTGAATCAATGAGTGCGTTATACTATCGTGGAGCTATTGCAGCCATTGTTTGTTATGGTAAGCCCTATTTTTTAAACTCATTTTTCTCCCTTCTTTTCCATCCCGTCTGTCTTTTTTGGCCGTTTCCCCCTCCTCTCCACTCTATTCACGCGTTCCTTTTTCATTTCCCCACAATCAGATATCACTGACTACTCCAGCTTCGAAAAAGCGAAGTTTTACGTCAACGAAATCAGAGAAAAGAATGAGGTGAGTAAGCTCCACCTCCAACTAGTCAGTATCATATCTGAGTGACGCCGAACTGACGTACTGACTGACGGATGGACAGACTTGGCTGACTGACGTACTGCTGACTGACTGACTGTCTGTCTGACGCACTGACTAACGGACTGACTGGCCGACTGACTGGCTGGCTGACTGAACTGACTGATTTCACTCATTATTTTAGAATTGTTGGCTTTATCTGTGTGGAACGAAGTACGACTTGATCAGCTCGGGTGAGCAATTCAGAGATGTTACTAACAGCCATGCTGTGGATTACGCCCAAAGTAAGTTTGCTCTCTAAGAATCATCAATACATCCGTTGAAATTTTGAAGCGTAGAAGTTTGTAAACGTTCCCAGAGCCTGAAAATTGGCTGTACTGGCCGTCACGCACACAAGATTTTACATCAATTTTTGACATCATTTTTGACAGGTTTTCTGATGGGTTTTCGTTTGAAATATGCTGTCGGCGCGAGGATCTATGTCAACTCCACCCCCACACATCAGAGATTGCAATACTGTCTCCTCTCTATCCGTCATTTAATATAATATTCTTATAAATATCTAATATCTTATAATTCTTCTTTCCTAGAAATCAAGAGCCAGTGTAGTGATCGAGACGTCCAAGTAAAACTGGACAGAACGTGGGGTTAGTCCAAGGTCACGTGTAGCCTGCGAGCAAGCTCTCTTGGGGGTGGGGAGAGAAAAAGAGCTCTCCTTCTTCCCTCTCTTCCCCACCCCCACGGTAGAGGATAGAGAAAGAGGGAAAAGAGCTCTCCTTCTTCTCTCTCTTCCCCACCCCCCAAGAGAGCTTGCTCGCAGGCTAGGTCACGTGGTATCGATTGCTCTTTTTTAAATTACTATTTTATTTATTTTATTTATTCGTTTACGTCCTCTAGACGAGCTGTTTCAGAAGATAGCTAAAGATATACTTGGACAAAAATCAACAGGTACAAATCCCGACACTTTGCAGATACAGTCGAACCTCTGGCGCTAACGGATACATCCCGTAGGCGGGCACCTCTTGTATGCGGATACCAAGTCATGTTTCCAACCTCGTGCCCGAGGGTCTCTCTGCTAAAGATGAGAGACCCTGGGAACGAGGTTGGTCGACGGTGGTCATGTTCCCAGCTACATACAAACACTACATTTTTAACCTCCCATAAGCGGGACACTTTTTCTGGTCACAAGGGTGTCGGTTAAAGATCGATTCGCCGTTTCATGTACAGTAACATAGGCTAACACGCGCCCTTGTCAAAGTAGGTCAAGTTGTGTACTTTAGGGGTTTTAAACCGTACAGGTGAGGATAATATTTTTCATGCATGGGAACCAAAGGCACCTTAGCAACAAGAGACATGTAGTGTTCTGTGACAGGTACCTTCTGATGAATGGCCATGGCGTAGAAAACAATCTGAACTGGCCCAATTTTCCTTCAATATGGGACATTTTTGGCCCTGTTTTATGTAACGTTGTGGAATTTAGCCTGGAAATAGGGTCGAGAATGACTTTTCTTTCCCTGTATACAGATAACACCGAGCCTGCGCACAAATTAGGATTCCATGATCCTTCGCAAACCCTCAAAGCACCTTGTGGATGTAAAGGTTGAGCGGCGAGTTACGTCATCAACAAGAAAATGAAATGGACGTGAATGAGATAGCAAACCATCTCCCAGCCAGGGAAGGACAAAGTAGTTATCCTGTATATGGATGTACAGTATATGAGAAGTAAATGAAAATCAATAGGACAGCAGGAACTTACTTTTATAGACTTTAACGGATAAAGTAAAATTGACCAAGGATGCCACATTATTTTTTCACCACTAGCGATGCTACATGGGGGCGGATTCAGGATTTTTATGAAGGGGGCGGGTGGGGGGAGGGGGGGGGGGGAGAGTTTGTAAGTAAGGGGGTCTGGACTCTGGATCATGGAGCCATATTTTCCCAGAATGTTTCGAAACAGTCCCTAAATGTCCGAAATTGACAATCAGTCATTCGCGTAAGTTAAACAGTTGGGTATAAATAACAACTACATTCTACTACTTTTATGATAAAAATTGAGACATAAAAAGATGAATTTGAAAAGTTCGAAAAACTTTTCAAAAAGGGATAGGGGTTTTCAACCCTGTCGACCCTCTCCCTGGATCCGCCCCTGGGATAACGATTATCGATTTGGAAGCGGCCGAGCATTTTCCCTCCTGGGAACGCGCGACAACGATCCTTAGGATAGTTTCCAAGCAACATGTAAATAACCAAGTTTACAATAACACTTGGGTTGTGTGTCTAAAAAATAAAGTAAAATAAAATAACAAAACAAAATTTGTGTCACAGTATTTGGTACCAGAGTGCCTGAATTGGGGGGGGGGGGGGGGGGGGGGGAGGAGGGGTGCATTGCAGATTATTGCAACATCACCAGACAATGAACAAAACATAAATACAGTGAAACCCGTTGATCCGACCACTAACGGGCCGTCAAAATTGAAGAGCTTTTCTTGACGCCAAAAGAAAAGGAGGTGGTCGTAAGGAAACGTTCCACTGTATGTTGTATGACAGGGTTGACCAGATGGCTATTTACATTTGGCGCTTGCAGATTTCAGTAAAATAAAATGTCAAGTTTGAAGAGATTTAAGACGATATGTCTCCGATATGGTTGGAAAGTCACCGAGCGAAAAAAGCTTCAATAGCAGGACGTCGGTCGACCAATCTGTAACTGGGCCGCACTCGAAGGATTTCTTAGCATGAAGCCGTCTAGAAGTACAGAAGAAATACCTTCAAAACTCCACTAGTTCATAAAGCGCCACAATCTACAATGAATGAGCGCTAGCTTTGACCTTGAGTGCTTCCGGCGCTAACAGATAGCCAACCTCGTTCCCAGGGTCTTATTTCCCGCCAAAAGCGATGGTTGACAGATAGCTAGGATGGAGACGCGGGAATGATATACCATTGTACTTTCCGCGAAGCTTACAATTTATTTAAATTTCTTTCCCTTTTTCTTGCCAGCGACAATTTCTTTTTCTTGCTCGGCCATCCTGATCTCCTGACTGTCTCCTTCTTCTTCCAAAGGTCTCTCTTTTTCTCTTGGATCTCTCTCAGCTCCTGAATGGAAAGATGAAGGGTCACAGCCAATCAGAGCAGTACGAATAATACCATTTAACTCTGAGAGTATGATCTAAGAGAAGGATTCCCCGTGCCCCATGACAATTTTTTGAAATCTATTAATAGTTTTTGCGTCGTGATGTGAAAGTTACTTTTATTTCCTTCTGATCGAGGCTCCGACCAAAATCATGTTTCTCGAACTGACCAATCAGGTAGCGCTCTTAAATAGCTGAGTTATGGACTGAAAATTAAAAATAAATTTCAAAAAATTATCATTGGAAAAGATCCATGTACGGAGGAATGTTTCTCTCGGATTATCACTGATTAATCCCTAACCTCTCTTTATCGTTTTATAACAAATTTACCTGGAAAGGTATGAGAATGAAGGATGTGATCAACTCCAAAAATGTCTGAAGTTTGGTAAAATTGAAGGAGGTTGTACATGTGCAACAAATTTACGCTGTTGGTTTGATTATCTACGGGGTGGGGGGGGGGGGGGGGGGGGGTCGTAACAATGGAGTGCTAGGAGGGGCCAATGCCCAGGGGGAATAATCTATGTAGGTTGTACATGTGGAGAGCTAGGGAGGGGACTATGCACAGGGAGACTATATAGGGACGACCAAGGGACCATCTAAAGAGAGCTATACATGGTGATGATTTTTCGGGGAGGCAACATACCAAGGGATTTTTAAAGGAGTGTTTAAGAAGGGGCTATCTAAGGGTGGGATTATACAAGAAGATTGTTACAGAAGTATCAGGGAGGGAACTCTGAATTTAATATAGTAAGGAGGTTATCTATAAGAGAGGTATTATACAAAGAGATTGTGGCAGAAGTGTGACAGAGGGAGCTTTTCACTGGGCGCATTTAATATAGCGACGGAGTTATCTAAGGGAAGTATTATACAACGAGATTATGGCTGGACTACATGTGTTTACGACGGAACACAGAAACATCAGAGGGGGAAAGCGGATCTGCTGAGAGAGAAAACCTAGTGGCAGATTTCCGCGCTCTCTTACCATCTTAGCGAATCTCTGTGCTTCAGTGACTCGCTCCATCAGTAACATGACTTCCTCTTCTACTGTTTGGATACAGCGGGAGTTTCTTAGCAATAAGCTGCTCGATTCGTTGAAATAATTCCACATCGTATCTACAAAAGAATAACAAACGTTCATTGATTACTTTGAATGCGAAGCAAACTCGTCAGGTTCTAGTAGTGAATGTGCAAGGAAGGCGAAAATGTGGAAATCGGCTATAATCAAAATTTGAGCAGGTTCAAATTCGATGAGTGCACGAGAATTGAAGTGAGTCGGTGAGAGCACGTGAGAGTTTGTGAACAAGCGAGAGTTTTGAACTCTCATCAACTGTTGTTCCTCAGTTGATCCTGACTTTAGAAAACTGCTCCACTGACAATAAACACTGAACTCACTGCGTGACGAAAGTGATAGAGCGACCTGAGCGACCAGCTCTTGCTTGTTCGTCCAACTCGATGAATATAATCCTAAAAGAAAAATAACGCATTATTAGTAAGAGAAGGGAGACAAGTGACGAAAGTCACGCAACACAGCCAATAAAGTACTCGACAAATGACAAGAACTCGGAATGAAGATCACTAACAATGGCGAGGATGGAAAGGAGATAATTAGAATATGGCCAAACTTGAAAACGTGAGGCTCACTCTTTCAAGTTTTACTCAGATTCCTTTCTGAAACTCTTGAATCGATGTAAGTTTTATATATTTCTTTACCTTTGAATGAGTGGGAATATCAAAATTAATCACAACATCCACATGCGGTATGTCCAGTCCCCTGCTCGCCACATCTGTAGCGATCAGAATTGAACGGTCTTTGGATTTGAACTTGTTTAGAGTGCCAAGTCTTTTAGACTGAAAATAAAAAATATGTTATCTAAATCAAAATGCATTGTTAAAGGGCAGTGTCACGGGGATTTGAACCTTTTTGGTCAAAACTGTGCTTCAGTACCTTTTTTATTTACAAAATAATTCTAGAACACCAAGAAAAAGAAATCAACCAAATTTTTGAAAGAGGAACAAATTATGGTCTGTTCTAGTGCATTTTGGAAACGAAAATGCGAGAAATTGAAAAAAGTTAGCCTAACATTTTTTCAAATTGCGATCCATTTCTATGCCCAGAGACACTTATTGACAGTTTTAGTACACTAGGATGGTAATTTTATAACAAAATTTGACCATTATTTTTAGGTTTATGTTAATAACAAAAACGTTTTTTGGTTTTTTGAATGACATCAAATCCCCGTGACACTGCCCCTTTAAGCAGATAAGTGATAAGTAATAATGAAAATCATCAACTAGGGGGTATTGTCTTGATGTGCTACTGAATTCTCACAGCCAACATTAACAGAAATGCGAGGGCATGCAGTAAGGAGAATTGGTATTTTGAGCTTGAGACTGAAAGTGGTTTGTGAGGCAAACTTTCTTGGGGGTGGGGTAGCGGAGAGAGAAAGAGGGAAAGAGAGCTCTCTTTCTAGACTGCAAAACAGTCGTTTTCTTTAGACCCGCCGAAACTTCAGTTAGTCAGTTGTCGTAAAATATGCACATTTAGAGCTCGTTTTACTGTGAATTGACACGGCTTCGAATATCTCTGATGAGGTGCGATGGACATTTTGTTGACAGGTAGTGTCAAAATTCAACCAATGGGAATTTCCCGTTGCTGGAGGAACGACAAATTAGAACGGATTCGTTGTATGAAAAGCCGGCAGTCGTATTTTTCAGCGTCTCTCCCCGAGTTCCACTCTCCGTTTTCACACTCGCTCCAGACCTTTCGTTCAAAGACCGCGCGCATTTGTTTGACAGACCAACGCAAAAAATACGACTGTTTTGTAGTCCTACTCTCTTTCCCTCTTCTCTACCCACGCTATCCCCAAGAGAATTTATCGCAGGCTAGAGTGAAAGTGATATTACTTCTCAGGTTATTAGAAACTTTGTTTTTTGCTGCTTGAGAAAATGAACAAACACAGCAATGGAATTAACGCATCAAAATACGAAAGATACTGTTTTGCGACTGCTGAACAGTAATGTGCTTTAAGGTCATTCCTTAGTATTGCACTGCGCATACCTTCTGCGCATAATTTCGCGCGTAATTAGCGCGCGCACATTAAAAAACATGGCGCTTTTTCTTGTGGCAATGCTCGCCAGAGAGGTAAATGATAGTTTTCTTGAAAACGAGCGTGGGGACCTATCATTTTTTTCGCGAAATTTAAGTCTAGTAATCATCTTCTTTCTATACAAGGAGTATAGACCAATTCTCAGTGCAGAAAAATTAATAATCACTGGAAACGTGAAAAAATACGTGTTTTTTGGTTGATTTTGTAAGGAATTAGGAGGCATTTTTAGTCGATTATATCTCTTTCGCGAGGCTGGTGACCTATTCTTTTTATTCTATATTTTGAAACATTACATCACAATGTTCAACTAGGGAAAGTTTCAGAAACTTCCCAGTGTAACTTCTATTTCGATGGAATAACCTTAAGCAATGTTCCTGAAGCACTCATTTGCAAGAACAACTTGGTGTTCAACAAGAGCGAGTTCTTCAGAGCTTTTTTACTTTTCCTCAAGCATTAGAACGCCACAAGTTGAAGGAACAAAACTTGAGCCGAGTACCTGCTGAGGATAAGAGTTTCCCACAAAAGCTTACTGTTGCGGGAAGTACCTTTTTCTGTCAGATTCTGGTTGAGTTAACCTAACAACTTTCGGTTTGCTTCAGTTGGCAGAGTACCTACCATATTTCCTCTATTTAGCCCCCTCCCCCCCCTCCCCCCCCCCTCTATTAAGTCACCCTTCTAATAAGACCCCCCTTTCAGGGATACAATTTAATAAGTCCCCTCCCTAATTTAAGCCCCTCACCCCCCCCCCCACCTCATTGCGTTGAAACAAGATGACATTCGTGGTTTGTCCAAACAATATCTGTCATATAATGCACACAAGCTTTTATTGTACGGTGAATATCAATCAGCAGTTGAAGCATGACACTAACGATTTGGAAATATTTTAGGTATTAAGCCCCTTCTAATATAGCCTGCGTGGCTAGGCGTAGAAAGGGGAGTGAGGGGAGCTCCCCTCCCCCCTCCCCTTTATACGCTTGCCACGCAGGCTACTTCTAATAAGTTTCCCAAGACCTAAATTAATAAGTCCTAGGGGCTAAAGGATTAATAGAGGAAATACGGCATAAAGTGCAGATAAACAGTTACTGTAGTGACTATCCTTATGGTCATCCATTTTGAACTCTCAGCTTAGTGACCAATTTTGATCAATTTAGTGACTAAATGACTGTGTAGTTAGAATACTGTAGTAGAATATATATACTGTAGATGAAAGAATCTATTTACCTGACTCATTTGTCCGTGAAGAGGAACAGCTTGAAGGCCAAGATTTCTCAACATTAAAGTCACCCTGAAACAAAAACAGCATACTGTACATTATAATCCATCAAATATTTTTCTCGCGCAGCGATTGGTCTAAAACACGTCACGTGACGCAGCCAACAAACTGGGGAATAATCCGGGGTGATATTCCCCAAGTGATATTCGGCCAGTTTTGAAAATTTGCATTTCAGGTTCGCAGGTTTTCAGTTTTCGTCTCAAATAAATATGGCTAAATTTAAATAAAACTGATTGTGTTGTGTGAACAGACTAGACAAATATTTTTGAACGCTCAACATAATAATTTTGATGTTTAACAGCTTGGCCGACCGAGATCTTCCACGGCTAAACAGAGCGAGCCCTTGTGAAAAATATATTTTGAAGGAATAATATACTACAATAGCCTCCATCTTGGCTTCCAAAAAAAAAAAAAATATGCTGCAGGGAATATTTGTCCTTGGACATTATCTGTTCCTCGAAGAAGCTCGCAGCATTTTTCCCCTCGAGCTTTCGCATCTCAGGAAAACTGTTTCGCATTCTCGGAATCAGATAATGTCGGCGCGTGACAAATAAGCCGTGCATATTTTTGCGCGCCAAGATGGCGGGCTATTTGTTTATTTTTATTAGTACATTAGAATAGTAGTAGGAATAAGAGTTTCCCATATTGTTTTCCACATATTTTGTAGAAACAAACAGAACAACACACCTTACAAGCTGTGAAGCTATAACAAATATTTAAATAGAATCTTTCATGGCTAGGTGGAAACTTTTTCCTGGATCAAAATGTTATAAATTTCGATAGGTGGCAGATGAAGTTTAATTTCATGAGTAGAAAAAAGAATGGTGGTTGGCATATTTTTTGTAATTATTCAAATATGATTTATTACTCGTCAAACATGTTTTTATGTATATACCGCAGGGTTGTCACTAGAATTTAGATGTAAACTGGCTGTTTTGATAGAAGAGTAGCCGGTTGAAATTACTTTGCACATGCAACGAAGCGTGGTTAACGAGGCGCGAAGCCCAGAGCCGTCCTAAGGGGGGCCCGGGGGCATGCCCCCCCCGGAACTAATTTTGAAATTGTACAGTTGCTCAGAATGTGATTTTTCGCTGCAATCTTTGGGCACACAGTTCTCAATGGAAATGTTCATATCTATATTTTAGTGGTAAAATTCAGATCTCAAATAAAATGGTTGCAATCTTTGTTGTTTTGGAAAAATTTTTAATGCACAATATGCAAGGTTTTCACAGGTTTGTGAGTCGACAATTTACATCGCGGCGTGTGACGTATTAAAAATTCAAAAACGGCCACATTTCGCATTGCACGTTTCAACAGTAAACGTTTGGGTCTTTTTAAACTGTAAATGTTGCAACACTATTTTCCATATGGCTTTCGTTGGCTAGTAATATGAATAAACCAGAAGCAAGTTTCACCCGCTTTAACAAACGGTATTCTTTCGCAAATCTTTTAGTATAACGGAGATAAGGTGCAGTCTCGAATTACCGAGACATATTTGTCGGTCCAAATTAACCGTGTGTATAAACACCGAGTTTCGATTCTTGCGAAATCACATTTAGCGTTTTTCTTTCAAGAGAAGAAATAAAAGAAAGATAAAAGTTTCATATGCTTACATAAAGTAAATCCAAAAACAAGTTTTCATTGATGATTTCCCGATAAACAAAACAAAACTAAAACAGACCGGCTAGAGACTTCTTATACTTCTGACCACATGTTGTAGTAGCAAATTAAAATATTTTTTGATGCAAGTTTACATTTTCGGGAAGCGTTTGCGTCTTCGTTCGATTGAATAGCACAAAAATATTACGTCAAAAAAAGAAAAGGCAAAGAAAGTGTTTGACTTTTTCCTAGATCCTCACTTTCGAAGCCAGCTGGTTGACACGAGTTTATCATGTAGAGAAGCCTGATCGCTTTCTTCCACCACAGAAAAATTCTAATACACGCACGAGATCTAGCACGTGCGTCACGCAAGTTACCGCAAAAGTGAACTATCAACATCGACAATCGATGTTTTCGTTGATCCCTACTTCACGAAATTTTAAACACTCGATGAAGAAGGCTTTTATTTTTCATACTTTAATAAGGAACAGTGTCGCCAGATTAAAAGGCCTGTATATAGGATGCTTTTGTGATTCGGTAAGAGGGAAAATATGGAAATCAATAATTATGATTAAATTATTTCTACAGTATGCCAGGCCGGCAATGCCGGCGCTGACTAGCGCGGCGGAAATCCGCCGGCTACCGGCTTCTAATGACAAACACCCATGATTATATACACTTTTAAATAAAACTAGAACGTTATTTTACCTCATGCACATTATTAACATGTTACCACAGCAACGACCATGAAAGGTATTTAGCCCAGCCTAGCTTTCATATGAGCACAGATGACAAGGTAACCAGCTCCGCTAGTAAGTACCACAAACAAGCTCAAAATATTAGTCTAACTATCTATGGCATTATAGTTGAGTAGGCGGTGCTGGCCTAATGGTTAGCAGTGTTTTGAATGAGTGATCGAGTGTCAGAGTGATCGAGTGAACCCCAAAAAAAAAAAAACCATCAGAGTGCAATCAGAGTGATCCCGGGTTCCGAGCGCCATGGCCGTGGTCACGTGTGTTTGTGTTCTTTGGGCAGAGACACTTTACTCTCAACAGTGCCTCATCTCTGACCCTAAAGAGTATAAATGGGTAAGGCAAACGGTTAGGGCAACCTAATACAATAATGCTGGGGGTGGTGGTGGGGGTTTAGCCTGGGGTTGGGACTACATGTAGCATCCCACCCAGGGGGTAGTAGCAATACTCAACTTTTTTATGGAAGGTTAAAAATGTAGTATTTGTATGTAGCTGGGAACATGACTTGAGTGTCCTGCTTAATGACGTGGTGTCTGACCTACAGGAGGTGTCCCAATTCGTGGAGGATCAATCTATATAAAATTATATACTACTTCCATTCACGTAGTGTCCTCCGGGGCATGGGGGGGGGCCAGGCAGCGCCCTTTGATCTTTGGGGGCCGCTTTTTTCCGCTTGATACAATGATCGGCACAAGTAAAGAAATCTGTCAATCATTCGAGAAACGTACCTCCTACACGGGAGTTTGCTGTGGAATTTTTCATCCCATGGGTGTCCTCACAATGACCAAAGTTCAGTTGAAACAGGACGACCGAATCGTTCCCAGTAGATGTTTTAAACGTGGACAATCGCCAAAATATTTCTGAATCGAACACAAAAACGGCACCATCATGTCGCGCCCGATCGTCCGCCATGTTTATTTTAAACAAAACGCAGTACTTAGTCTCGCTCTGGCCAAATTTCTTAAATGTGTCAATCATACATACTAGAGTGGTCGCCAGGCCTCGCTGCTTAGCCCCCGCCTGGTCTCCGGTATACAAAGTAAATTCTTACCTGTAAGTTACTTACAGGGGATTTTAAGGATGTACCTCTTTGGTGCTAAGTCACATTCCTTACTCTTAAATTTGTTTGGGACAAATAAATGAGCTCTGTTGTAACTTGTCTACTGTGGTATAGACCTGAAATGAGAGAAAAACAACAGAGTCAAGTAGATTTTGTTAGCTGGAACAATGTTTGCCGTCTAAAACATCTAAAAAATTATTGCTGTTTTAAAAACATATTAACATGACCACACTCACTTTTGTTGTGATACTCATGCAACTTTGACTAGGAAAATTTTGTAAAGACGGGCTCTTTGAAGTTTTTGAACCTGTGACAAAACCAGTCAAAAGAAAATGACTGTAAAATTGACCATTTTGCAAACAAATTGTAGAATTGCTCGATAGTTTATAACTACACATCTGATTATAAGGCCCAGTTCAGACGCCGTACTTCACATGAGCCGAATCAAATTCGAATTTAGGCCGACCTAAATTAATTTAGACTGGCTGAATTGATTCAGACGCTGAGCTTAATTCAGCTGAACGTAATTCAGTAGGGGAAACTTACTGTTATATTGAAAAATACATTATAATAATTCATGCATTTGTTTCGGCTCAAGTGAAGTTCGGCGTCTGAATCAAAGCCGGTCCACAGCCGTTATTCCCGGCTGAGCCAGGCGGGAAGAACAGCTGAGCGCAATCCAAATTCAATCAGCCGTTCTGATTGATTCAGACGCCGTACTTCACAAGAGCTTCATTCATCGAATTTGATTCGGCTCATGTGAAGTACAGTGTCTGAACTGGGCCTAAGGCAGAACTGAAATTTTTTTAAGACCCCCTGCAAGTGTTGATGACACTTATTTATATGTGCAAATACACAGAGGCTTGCAAGAATTATTACACAAGTCTTGACAAAGTGTAATGACAAAAAAACTTTACACAGTGTTATTGATCGTAATGAATAAGTCAATACCAGCAATGCCCACCACACAAGGCTGTCAAATGCGCATGGGTAGACTTAAATGCCTGACCCCCAAGAATTATGAAGAAGATAAAGTGCCCCACTAATGCGCGGGGGGATGGGCATCGCTGGAATTGACCAATGGCATATTAAGTCAGAATTCTGAAGGATTCTAATAGAAGATCTTGGTAAAGTACATTTATAACGAGACCATATAACTCAATACAAGTGTCTGCTGGTTGTCATAACAACAGACACATGTAATTAGGAGCTTGTGTCACAGCCTTCGGATTAACACTTTGCTAAACAGAAATATAATGAACACTTGTTACCTTTTTGGTCATAGTTGCAGAGTATAAATATGTTCTCCTTTCTTTGGAATGATTTTTAATATCTTGTCAACCTGAAGTTGAGCAATAGTTAAAGAAAGTTAAAGAAGTTAAACAAAACGAAGTAGTGAGCCAGCTATCAAACAACATGCTGAGAATATCCATCTGAGAGACACCCAGATCCTGGAGCGCGGTGTGACCAATTACGCATAAAACGCTTTTCCTGGAGTCATGGCACTCCACTTTAGAGAAAAGTGTTCCCTCACACTTACGTCCCTTTAATTCAAAATTAAAGACGTCACCTACGCACGGGCGTGTAGTGTGAGCACCAACAAACTTTTTTCACTCTGATGAAGGTGGACAGAAGCCACGGAAAATTTAGTAGTAAAACAAAACAGATCGGATCAAAAAAAATATTTTAAAAACATCAAAATAACTGGCGCACAACATCTTCAAGATAAAAACTTGTTGCCGGTAAGTAATGCATGTATACTTTCTGCCAATATATACAGACTGTCTAAATAGTTGTTTAAAAGCAAATCCTTCCAAGAGAAAGATATTCCTGAGTGGTTCAAAACTGTCATAAGTTAATGTCAATCTTGATATCTTCAAAACCATGATTGATTGATTGATTGATTGATTGATTGATTGATTGATTGATTGATTGACTACTTCTAAATCATGTACCTCTTTTTCCAAATCAAGATTTAATATTCTATCAGCTTCATCCATAATCTACAAAAAATACAATGAAAAATAAAACATTATTTAATAATATAAACGCACAAAAATAAGAAAAACAAATCACATGTATTGCACATCATATACACTACTTCCAAAACCAACACCTCCACCGCCTTCTTAGACATGTATATGTATGCAAACATCCATCAGATAATTATAACTAAAGGCAATTCCAGAAATGAATTCTCTAGAGAACATTGCATGATCTGAAATGGGGGCGAACACCAAAACCAAGCTAAATGGGTCTATTAAGCTTGTTTTTCTTTAATCATTTGGTTCATAGATTTTCATTTCACAACTCAATGACATTATAATGACATTTGCTGTGTAGTGTATGGGGCTGTAGTGAATTAATTCCCAGTTTACATTCACCAAGGTCAAATGGACGTCATAAATGGAACATGACTGAACAAAAGAAAAGCTATTTTTTCTTTACCAAATATTTCAATGTTCTTAAGTTGAATCCTTTTGTGTTTTCCAAGTGATCTATCAACCTTCCAGGTGATGCTGAAATTAAAAAAAATTAATTATCAACATCTCACTCAGTCTTAATAATATTATCAGAAGAGTTCAGAGATCTATGAAGAGGGATACCCCATCTAAAAACATGAAAATTGCTTGTGGAAATCAAGTTGTGCGGTTCCAAAAAATATCCATACCCACCCCATGGAAGGTCATTGGAAATTCTGAGGGGGATGGGGGTCTCAAAAGTATGAAGCTCAACTGGAAATTCCAGGGGAGGGGGGAGGGGGGAGGGGGGGGGGGGGGGGTCAAACCAGGAAACCTTCAGTGGGGGTATGGATATTTTCTGGAACCGCACATTACATCTTTAAATTTTGGTGTGAACAGGGGTTAAACGTTGAAGTCTCTTCCAATCCAAGAAATAAGAGGAACCAGAAGGTTTATCAAAGCCAGCGCTCAACTCCAGTTTCCATAGATTGAAGAGACTAGCAAATTGAATATACATTTACAAATTATGTACATTTTGATGGTTGAAGAATTTTAACATCAAAATTGGTACATTAAACGATATTGACATTATGCTTGGCTATACCAAAGTTATACCACATTGGGACACTTGTTAACCATATTCTCATTGTTGGTAAACAAATAATCTTTTATAATCGGCTTAGAAAAACAAAGCCAGCCTTACCTCAATTAATAGCCAAGCTTAAATATATTGAAATACATCGAACATTCTATTGCTAAGAAAAAAGGTAGACTAACATTTCACCAACAGAAGTGGGAAATGTTAAAGTTTTAATGAAACAACTACTAAAGTAAAATATATTAAACCCCTAATTGATGATGAGGCGCAAACTACTAGTAAGTCTTATAGTTTGTGTAAGGAAGTACATGGTAGGAAAGGTGTAAGTAATCGTATCGTAAGTGGTGTAAGTAAATGTATTGTAATAATACTTATTAAGTAGTGCAAGTAATTGTATTGTAAAGTACTGTAATGAAAGTAATTGTAAGTAAACGTATTGTAATTAAGTAGTGCAAGTAATCGCATTGTAAGTAGTCTAAGTAATAGTATTGTAAGTATTGTTCTGTGTTGCAATTAAAAAAAAAAAAAAAAAAAAAAAAAAAAATGTACATTTTGTCAGGTTGACCCAATAATTTGTTGCTACCCATTTATACTACTGGATCTGTGAGAGTAACATATCTTGTCCAAGAACACAACATAATGACCCTGGTGCTGGCTTAAACTTGGAGCTCTTGATCCAGAGTTCAACACACTAACCATACATATGCATGTATGGACACTTCACCTCACAAAGGGTGTTTTATAGTTAAATGTACACTTTACTCTCACAGTGCCTCTCTCCGCCCAAGAGTAAATGGGTACTGTCAGGGCAACCTGACAAAAATACTGGGGGTTACGGATTAGAATCCCATACAGGGGAGTACATGTAAGCAATACTCCTAGCCTGATAAGCCACAGGCTTCATGTAGACAACTTCACTTGATTTGCTAGTAAGAATGCTCAGAGACAAAGTTAGTGCATCTTGAAGACTAAATATATAAGTTTTACTTACCTATTACAATATGTGGTTTCTTTGCTAACATAAGTGATTGTGACATCATATCTATTCCACCAACAATCACAGCTGTTGACAGCAATGAACAGCAAATTTAAATATTATTTTGCAGAAATACTTTCTGATGGCTTTCATTTAAACTTCTAGCAAATCAAATTGCAAGAACTGCGGGAGGCAGAGATGTCAACTGTCAGAATGTGAATGTGGAGCTTGACAACTCCGCCTCTCATAGTTCTTGCATTTTGATTGGCCAGTTGAAACGAAAGCCATTAGAAAGTTAATCAAAAATTAATCAAAAACTTTGTCGAGTGTCAATGGTAAGGCACTCTTTGCTGTAAAATGCAAGAGTGTTAATAATAATTAATAATAATAATTTGTGTTACAGTGAAGATGACGCTACCGTTGCCACTCGACAAAGTTTTTTATTAATCTTTTTGACAACTTTGATGGGTTTCATTTTGTGGTGCCACATTTGAACTAGACTAGAAACTAAAACCATTCAAATTTCACGACTCCGCCTCCAACACTCCTTGGATTTTGATTGGTCAACTCAAACGAAACCCATCCAAAAGTCGTCAAAAAGATGTCAAAAATTAATCAAAAACTTTGTTGAGTGGCAACAGTAGCGTCGTCTTCACATTTCAAACTACTACCACCTGCCAGGATTCTGTAAAGTAACAAAACTGAAATTATTAATAATATTATGCTCACCACACTTTACTCCAATATTTGAACCTAATGCTTCAAACTGTTCAGAAATCTGAAATGCCAATTCCCTGAAACAGAGACATACAATATTATTTATTATTCAATGTTTAGTACGGTGGAAGAAAAGTCTGGGATACTCAGTGAGTTACTACTCATCCAAGATGGGATGTTCATTCATCAGTTTTCTCTTGCTAGTGAGAGCGCTCGCCTCCCATCAATGTGACCCGGGTTCAAATCCTGGACCCGGCGTCATATGTGGGTTGAGTTTGTTGTTGGTTCTCGTCCTTGCTCCGAGGGTTTTTCGTCGGGTACTCTGGTTTTCCTCACTCCTCAAAAACCAACACTACTAAATTCCAATTCGATCTGGGATCCGAGGGCCACAAATTTGTCAGTCGCAAGACTGTTAAGTGATATCCTTGTTAAAGAAAGTCGATTTATTTATTTATTTTTATTCTTTATTTATTTATACAGCTGGGTGGAGAGAGGCACTGTCATAAAACAGCCAGGACATGAACCCTTGACCTCTGGATATCTGACAGAACCAGTTTGGCAAATCTTGAACTACAATACAGTGAGCTGAAAGAGAAGAGAACCGGCCCATGGCACCGCACTGACCTGGGCACCAGAGGGCAGAAGAAGGAGGGGCTGACCCCCCCCCCCAGGGGGGACTCCCATATAAAAGTGACGGGGATGATCGTCGGAAATTTTGAAAAGAACCCCTAAAAGGTGCTAAAATCTCATTTGGTGGGTGTGGCTCAAATTCATTTTCACCTCTAAGAGTTACTAATTCTAAGACAAAACTAGTTCCTGTCATATATTTTCCCTGCAAAATACCCTAACAGTTACCGGAATAACTCTAACGGTAGACATTTTAGATTTTAAACACACTGAGCAGTACCAAACTACAAATTTTATCCCCTAAAAGGTACGACAATCACCCCATCACCCGGGGGAGGGGGGGGGGGGCTGACCAAGAGAAACATGGAGGCACACAGTGGAGAGGGAACAACAACAGATGGGTCTACGATCATGGGCAGAGGTCACCACTTTCGTGTTAGACAGTGCAGTAAGGAAGGAGTTAATTTCTTGCCCTATTCCCCGCATAGGGAGAATAACTAGATTATTACAGTGCAGTGAGCACACAGTCTGAATTAGAATCTCAAAATCTGTAGCAAAACTATAAAGTACAAACCTTGTTGGTGTAAGAACAAGTGCATAGAGTCTCTGGGGATTTTCAAGTAATGTCTGAAGAACTGGCAATGCAAATGCTCCTGTCTTTCCAGAGCCTGTTTCTGCTAAACCAATAATATCTTTGCCTACAAATTAAAATGATTTAACATATTAACATTTTTATTATTAACTTTCTTGAAATTTGAATTCTTTCATACAGTGTTAGCCTGCGAAAGCAGCCGGCTTTTGTTTTTGCTCTCTTTTCACCCGTTTTTTTTATATTTTTCTTGGCAGGTGAAACAAGAGCCAAAAAAAGCCAGCTGCTCTTGCAGGCTAACGCAATGCGTACTAAAGGAAAAAATAAAATGTTGATCACTCTTGAAGATTAAACATTCACCAGAAGAAAAATGAACAGAGTTGCATGTAACTCTCTAACCATATTTTTAATTTTTAATATTATTTATTATTATAACCATGCATACAGGGCTCGAAATTTAAAAAATTGTTCAGTCGCCCTTTGACGACTAACTTTTAAAACTAGTCACCAAATGCAAATTTTTAGTCGCCAGATTATATAAACTCAAACAGGGGCTAGTTTTAAAGTGTTTACAGTGCTGTTACTGTTACCGGGGCCACTTAAACTAAACTAACCAATCAGATTACAGGAAACGAACAATGCATTCCATCAAATTTTGCGCTGCGGGTCATTGTTTTCCCGCGCTGTTGATTGGCTCAAAGATTTTAGTTGGAATGCATTGTTCGTTTCCTGTAATCCGATTGATTAGAGTTAGTTTAAAGTGGGCCCGGTAACAGTAGCAGCACTGTAAATCCATTATCCCGCATATAGTTGGACTCAGTTGCATTGGACACATTCAAAGAATTTAATTATATAAATACTTTCGAATAAAATTACTCCATACGGGAATTCCACTTAGTTTTTGTACAATGAACATGTCAACATGTTGGTGAAGCTGTGAGCAATAAAGAATAGGTTCAATTTGTAAAGTCAACAACGATTTTATTTAAAATAATTTCTAAAATAAGCTTCGACACGTGTTGCCATTTTAGTGTGGGAGCGAAAAGACAGAAGTAAATTGCCTGCGTATGCACAGAGCAACCTTCACTTTTTCATCGGCACTATTGCTCTAGACGTCAATGCACAGTTGTTCTCTCATAATAAATTGAAACTGGTCATTTCACGTTGTTGTTTTGCAGACCAGACGGCTAAGAAATGTACTAAGATTTATAACGCATGTGCAGAGCCATTGTACGAGAGCAGAGTGTGCGTCCACTTTTTTGTGCGCCCACAAAAAAGTGCGCCCACAAAAAAGTGCGCCCACAAAAAAAGTGCGCCCACAAAAAAGTGCGCCCACAAAAAAGTGCGCCCACAAAAAAAGTGCGCCCACAAAAAAGTGCGCCCAAAAAAGTGCGCCCACAAAAAGTGCGCCCACAAAAAGTGCGCCCACAAAAAAAGTGCGCCCACAAAAAAAGTGCGCCCACTTTTCTTCGTCCTTAATAATAATACTTTATTCAAATATAATTAAAAGATAAAAATATTTGAACAGGTAGATCTTGAGGTTAGCCCTATATACAGATCACCGTATACAATACCTACATGTATACATGTATAAATAAACCAGTGAACTCCCACATGGACTGCACTCTCTACATAATGTGTGAATGAAATAATATTGCTTTCTGTATTTCGCCAATAAAACATACCATTTGGTGAATCCTGTAATACAAACACATCTTTGTAGAGTGACACAAGATTTTGGCCGAGCTATGCAAAAAAACAATCATGATAATTCTCCACATCGTGCGACTTTGTTTAACGTTAGTGCTGGACGATTTGGGGCAAAAACAAAACAAGCTTTAAGATCTCCGGTATACGATAGCAAAAACATGGCGGTTGTCAATTCTCCTTCCCTCTTCGAACAGTCCAAAACAAGATCGTGAACAGGAAAGGCGTAGTACACACAGATGTCAGGAGACTAACGGAACTCTAGTTGATCTCTAAAGCCTGGTGATAATCAATCCCAACTTCAAGAGGACCTGCGAGTCATGTATTACCAGTTAATGCTTTGAGAAACTGATCCGAAGTAGATCGATCATATCCTAAATGCACGGATCATCAATCGAACACACTTGGGAACACACAAGCAACTGTTTATTGTGTATGCCTGTACTTACTGATACAGTAAGTCAGCCTTTGGAACACAGAGATAAAAATAGCAACTATATCTCATGTTTATATTTGCCTGTACTGAGTTTGTTGAACAGTCAACTTAGTCATTGTGCTAATTATATAAACAATCCAGTAAAAACTGAATGTGTAGTAGTGCTTGTACATGTACAATGTAGTACACTGCCAAATATGTGGAACTATTTCGAAAATAACAGAAATAAGTGTTATACAGTCAGCATACTGGCCATTTTATTGTCATTCAGAGAGTCGAACACACTTTCCTAATCTGGTGATTACTACTAGTCTAAATTGTGTGAAACTTAGTAGCCAAAGTAACGACTGATTCAGAACTTTTAGTCACCAAGGATGAAATGTTAGTTGCATTGGCGACCGTATCGGTTGCAATTTCGAGCCCTGGCATAGCATGTTCAAATGTAACAATAGACTTCAATGTATAAAGAACATAAAACAAGTATAACACAAGTCATAAATAATCTGATAGCCCAGGGATAGGGTTTGGAGCGATTTTAGAATACCCAGTAACTTATTAACATATCAGCTGAACGCTTATAGAATGCGGCATATAAAAACCATGTTACATCCATTCTTATTCAGTGACATGCAAATAAGTTGCCGGGTATTCTACAATTTAGTCTGGGGTTTTCATGGCTTGTCATCTATCATGTATGTATCACTGGCTTGCCGCAAGGGTATTTCCTAGTCTTACACTGTACCAAGAACATTGAGAGTACCGTATTTTCTTGACTTAATAAATACCGGGGGCGTTTATTTAAATCTAGGCCTTGTAGATCCAGTGTTTATTTGAACCCGGTGTTTATTTGGGGCCCGGCATTTAATCAAGAAAATATGGTCAATTATTATTGATGATTTCCCAAGAGGCAGGAGAATCTCTGGGTCACATTTTCCTTAATAGAAAACCCCCTAAAAAAAACCTCACATCACCATTATATATCCTCATGGTTGCTGAACACACACGAGATTATAATCTCTTACAAATTCTAGGAAACTCGTGATCAGACTATTCAAAAGATTTAATTACAGTGTATCCCTCACCCAAACGCAAAATTATTGATGTAATGTCCCTGTATTCCCCAAAATATTTCCCCCTTACACTCTGAAGCTTACGTTTAGCAGACACCGATCGCATTCTCTTTAAAACATCACTATTCATTACCCTGTAAGGCGACTGGAATAGCTTCCCTTTGAATTTTTGTTGGTGTCTTCCATCCAAGTTGCTGGCACGCTTCACACAGAACATCGACAACACCCTAACAAAAAATTAAACATCATATTATTGGGCTTCATTTGAAACCTAAGATACGCTAAAATAGACTTATTAATTATCATTACCAGGGATTTAAAGGTTACTTCTTCGCTTTCAACTTCTTCTTCGACGGCCGCCATTTTGAAAGTTTCTACACGTGATCGAATGGCTGTGTAACCAGGCCATGTAACCAGGCAAATCAGTGAAGTCATGGAAACGGCTCAAAATGGCGGTCTATGGACGGTCTATGTTGCTTGTTTTGCGTTGAGTTTTGTTCTATTTCTACAGGCGTAGATATTATCTGCCCCTTGTTATTTGTACATTAATGAAGAAGGAACAACTGTTTCGTTTTTGGTAGCTTTGTGAGGTGTTTCTGGCTAATTATGATGTCCACACCGAAGGCGCGAGGTCGAAGCCGCGAGACCAAGATGTCAGACAATAAACCTGTTATCGGCCTTCGTCCCATCAAGGAAAGGAACAAACGATCAGAAGCCATGATCGAGGAGCAGGTAAATTTACGTGCATAGAGTCGATGATCGGAATTGGCGAATAAATTATCTGAATAATACCATTAATAATAACTAGCTATCAGATTTCAACAATTTCGAATGAATTTGGCGCGAAGTCGAACGATAACATTCTTGTGTTTTTTAAATTCAAAAGGCATTAATTAATTAATTAATTTGTGCTTTTACTTTTAAGCTTAATTAAATCAATAGTGTGCATGATTGAAATAAATTATGTATTACATAGTTTTATAAGCTTACATAATGTTATGTATTTATCGATTAAAAGAAATTACTAAATTATCATTCAATTAAGCTTAATTTTTCCCTTCCTTTTGATTGGTTGAGTACCACTTTGTCATGTCCAAATTAGACTGCAAAACAGTCCGTATTTTCGCGCGAGAGTGTCGGGCTGAACGCGGCCGAAGGATCTGGAATGAGCATGAAATTACGAGTGGGATTGGGGAGAGACGCTATAAATATGGACTGTTGCCTTTCCATACATGAAATCCGTTCCGAATTCTGCGTTGCTGGAGAAACGCGAAATTCCAATTGGTCCGTTTTCGACGTAATCTGTCATCGGACATCATTCTCGTCCCCGGAGGCCTAACCACAAACAGCGTCAAACATTGATTAGTTCGCGGGCAGGAAGATGGAGCAGGAGACATTACTTCGATAGATGCGAGTTTTGATCGCTGTACTTCGGATTTCGAAAAAGGCAAAAGTTAGTCAAGTCAAGCGACACGATGTCGACCAAGATCACAAAATCAACAGTAGGAAAGGCAGCGATCCTTGTTGTTAACCCGAACAGCTGGAAAGCATGTTGTTTTGCTCCACAGGGATTCTCGATTCGCCAAATTTTGCTTCAATATATAATAACAAAGTTCCCAACCTTCAACGGACACGAAGAGCAAAATCTTGAGGACAAACGAGTTCCTTCGTCCACGGCTATTAAAGCTGAGACCGTTTTGTCATTCCGCTTTTGCGGATCAACAAATATATTTCAGTTCGGATGTGTTACCAAATTGCGTCTTAAAATAGCAGTCACATAATCGGCAATTATTTGAGGGAGAAGGTTATTTAGGATTTCTCGAATAGAGCTCAGTTCATCAGGCGTAGGAGGCTTCAGCAACAAATTTTTCGCTACACTGCCAATGACTTTAGAGACGAATACACGCAGACAAAAGATGGCCTATAAATATCGCTTCCCCCTTCTAAGCGGAAAGTGTCACGTTTATGGTATCAAATTCACTGTATAGGCGGAGCTGTTAAGGAATTTTTGACACCTTAGCGGAAGCATCAGACCCCCTGGTCGGAACGAATTTGTTGTATGAAAAGGGGACAGTCTCTCTTTTCTTGCCTCTTACGAGGCTCGCGCGTGGATTATCGGCGCGTCGCGCCTCTCAATTCGCGCGTCGCGCACAATATCTCGAGAAAAAGAGAGACTGTTTTGCAGTCTATGTCCAAATAACTGCTTACATTATAGTGGTTATACTACTCATACGCATATAATACCATTTCTCATACTATTGTTGCAAATGATATTCTCCTTGTGCGCATTATTATCCATATCCATGAACCTAGATACATGCACAAAGGCAGCGTGTACATCACAGTACATTTTAAAAGCTGCGAAAGACAAGACCACTGGTCAAGTGATAAAATAATAAATAATATTATCAAACTCACGGTTATCACAAAATATTGTGATTTGTCAGTGACTCACAGTTCAATATAATTATTATTTGCCTCTGCCTTTGGTATAGGTAAACAATCCATTGCTCACCACTGACAAATTGCAATATCATCCAGTAATTATCATATGACTCAAAATCCTATCATTAGATAAAGATTGCTGCTGTATGATCAGCCACAAAATTTCAACTTGTTAGCATGAACATAACAGAAGATATAGGAGTTCAAAGTTTGGCACCGTCCCATACAAACCTCTCTAATTTTGCACCTGTTCTAAACTGAAGGAACAGATGCATAATTAGAAGGGTTTGTATGGAGAAATTAAAAGCTGAAGTGCCCATATCTCGGCCGCAAATTGCAATGGAGAGCTAATTTTTGGCAAGTGGACGTTTTTTGACATGATTCCTCTGAATAGCTGATCAAATTTCATAATTTCACAAATTTAATTTTTGTGACATCATAACTTTAGTACTCTATCTCCCTCCTAGACTATGATTTAATAAACTTGTGACAAAAATTATCCAGCTATTCAACTTAGGTGGTGAAATGGATTGTTTTTATTTGCTTCTTTTGTGTAGGTTTTAGTCATGAGGGAAACTCAAAGTGCTTTACAGAAAACCTTAGAAAACCTCGAAAAGGCTTTAACAGAGGTATGAACCAGACCTTGCTTGTATTCGGAGGTCAGAGACTCAGTTAGTAGATAAATACTATCCAGTAAAGTAGTGAATTTCAACTGCCGCATCTGGTATTTTTAAATATATTTGGATGAGAGACATTTCTGTCTCTTGAAGGTAAGGATGACCAGATACAGATACATACAAAAGGTGGCCACGGCCGTTTAATAGAGGTGGCCGCTTAATAAGGGTTTTATTTACAGTATTATAGTGACAATAATTTCGGGTCTTTGATAACTGGCCGCTAAACCGGGGGTGGCCGCTTAAAAGGTGACTGCTTAATCAGGGTTCAACTGTAATTTGTTATTTAAATCTTTAGTTTCCATCTTATTCTTTAATAGGATGATTTGCAAAAGAGTGAGGAGGAGTTACAGCAACTTTTCAACAAAAGTGAAGAGCTACTTGTTATAGTTCAGGTACTTACAGTTGTTATAATTTACTGTAGTCTGTTGGTGAGGAACTTCACCCTTAACCCTAATGTTTAAGCCCTCAGTTGAATGGTGTCTTTTTTTTTTTCTACATTTAATAAAATAGTATAAATACATTCAAACCACCATATTGGTCTGCAGAGTCTCTCAATAATATATGTAAGAGTCGTTTCAAATAACTTTACATTACAGTGTAGTATATTAATGGTAAAAGGTAAAGCCACATCGGGCGAAACTGACCCACACTACTGGAGCTTATCCCAGATTCCATAGCATGAAGCTGACAAAGAGTATTGCTTCTCTCCCTGGATGGGATACAAGTCCATCACAGGTTACCCTCCCCTCAGCATTTTGTCAGGTTTCCCTTAGTAACAGTCTGCCGGTACCTACTCCTGGGTGGAGAGAGGCACTGTGAGAGTTAAGTGTCTTGCCCAAGAACACAACACAATTATCCCGGCCCACGCTCAAACCTGGACTGCTTGGTCCAAAGTACAATGCACTAACATTAGGCTAACTGAAATTATTTTATGGCTGATTAGAATATTGTCATTGTACCTTTTAGGTTTTAATGAAAATTCGGAATGAGCTTGCCCATGCACGGCTGGACCTGGAGAGAGCTATAAAAACAAACTCAGGGGTAAGACTCAGCAAGATGAGATAGACGACTGTAGAATAACATACGGTCAACTCTCGCCTTGCGGACACCCTGTTATTACGGACACTGCTATTACGGACAAAATCCAGCCCTCTACCCGGTGAAAGCTGTAGAGGTTTGACTGAAAATTTATCACGCTATTGCAGACTCTCGCTATTACAGACTCCAAACTACATCCCGAGGGTGTCCGCTATAATGAGAGTTGACTGTAAGTGGTATGCTATAGGTTGTATGATTTAATCTCTTTGTATTGTATACAGGTTGATGCAGCCAAAAAGAGGGTAAAATGGCTACAAGACAGGCTGGAAAAAGTTCTGCTTACTGCAAGAAGTTACTGTCATTTGTACAACAGATCATTACAAAGAAGCAAGGTAAAGCTTTGTTAAATAGACCCAATCAAAAAATTGCTGACCACTCTAGACAAGTTGCATGGGAATGTACAAAATGTACATTGAGAGAGAAAGATAATATCATTCCGTCAGTGACAAGCTATTCAGGAAAAGAATTGTGAGTTCTCCCAACAGGAGCATCCGACAAGTGTGCAGAAGGTCGTAGGTTCGACTCCTGTTGGGAGAACTCAGAATTATTTTTTTCCGCATAACTTTGACCCTGTCACTGACTAACTAATATATTTCTCATTGCTTAAGCTTAAAATTCACCATCATTTCTTTCCACAATAATTATTGGAACATTAATTGTAGCCCGGCTTGTTTAAAAGGAACAAGCACCAACCAGCCCCATTTTGTACAACTTGCCCTAAATAATCAGCCATTTTTAATGTACCCCTACTTTCTACATGTAGGAGGATTACTTGATGAAGTTTATAAATTAACAATGACCAGTATTTTAATCTGAATAAATTAAATAATTATCATAAATAATGCTGTCATGATGTTCATCATTACTATTACTTTCGACCCAGACACCCAAATCTGGATTAAAAGATCAGATTTCTGAGAAGCTATGGAATGGACTTTCAGAGGGACAACAGGGACTGCTTCTTCAAAGCGAGAAAAGAAACCACAACCAAGTACATTGGACAACAGACATGCAACACACATTGTGAGGGAAATCACAAAAATGAAAATACCACATACTGATTCAATAGGTATATTCACTTGTTATTGCTGTGGTTACAGTATGTTACTGTTGAGTTGAACATGCATATTAGTAACTACATGTATTCGCCACTTTAGAAATAAGAAGCAATCTGGGGCAAGTTGCATCTCGCAGTCGCTTGTGGGACTGTTACTGGGAACAAAATGGCAGCCAGCTTGATGATGCATCCCCAGTAACAGTCCCACAAGTGACTCTGAGATTCGACTCGCCCAGATTGCTTCTCGTTTCTAAAGTGGCGAATGCTGTAGTTGACCGGATTTTTGTCACCATGTAGTTGCTTGAACATACATCACTTTTTATGGTACATTTTGTGTGTATCACATGATCAACTTTTTACATGATGTGCACATTCTAGCTTTTCCACATCTGTCCTGTGTTTGAAGAGCTAGTGGATATTGCAGCATTACACATGCGTTTCATATGTGTAAAGATGCCATATTGCATGCGAGTAAAAAAATACTCACAAATTATCTGAAAGTGCAAGTAAAATTTACATGCAGAGGTCAGATCTAAGCTCATCAAAAATTAGTTTGTTGCCATCTACTGGGAAGAGAAGTATATCAACTTAATGTCCCCAGATGGGAATTGCAGGTTCTTGCAATAGGCCTAGGAATAGCTGTGTTGAGAAGGCTGTTAAAAAAGGACAGCTTATGTACAAATTTTTAGTTGAGTAATTACCATAGGTCAGTTTGTGTACTTTAAATTATTGCAGTACAGCATTACGATTACATGACTCTTGTATATTGAATTTACTTTTTAGAATCAGTCACAGCTGAGAATGTAGATGCTATGGGAGAATCAGAGCATCCAGTGATAGTCACTGATACAGCACAAGAGAATGATAATGCTGGTCTTCTCAGAGATAAAAACATGTCGCAAAAAAGGTACATATAAAATGTTCATTATGCACTCAACATGAGCTGTGGTATGTACAGTGTACATGCAATAACAGTCTTCTAATAAATTCATTAGAGAAAATTCAAGTGCACAATTTTTGTAGTTAATCAATATAAAATTCTAGAGCTTGAATTAATTAGTTCTCTTGTATAATAATGTCAATTAGCCTGTTCTTTGGTTTATAATTTTTGTAGAATTCATTTTTTTAGAAAAAAAAATTTATGAGCCTCCAGTATAAAAAATATTAATCTGTCTGCTTTTGCTATAATATTATTGTTTTGTCTCTACTGGATGATAATTAAATTAAATTTCCCTTCCTTGATCTACATGTACCTGCATGATTACATGTATGTATAATTTGTAACTTTATTTTTTTGTTTAAACAGCAAGCAGAGAAAGAGGTCAGATGGTTCCAAAGGTGACAGCACTAAATCGTCATCAAACAATTTAATACAGCTGTTACCAACTAGTCCACAAGATCACCATGACTCCGACCAAGAATCTGATACCACTGCTGAACCTCAATCAGAACCAGAAGACTTTGATGATCGACGGTCTGATTCCATCGCAAGCTCAGTGGGCATTCATGAGTTAGAGATAAGTGAATCTAATGCCAAGGGACATGTTCCAACAGTGGAGGTGGCTGAGAATGATGGAATGCCAAATGGTATTGAAAATGTGTAATTATATATATGTTTGCCTTGAAATTTTTAACTCACCAACAAATGTACTTACAGATGTAGTAGTACCATATTTCCTCAATTGAGCACCCATTGTGCGTATTTTAAATTTCCGTTTTCCCTTGCCATGCAATCTCCATGATTGAACCAGCTTTATTTTTATTACAATTTTATTTTTGGCAAGAAACCTGGAGTGATTCTGGCTTCTCGTCCTTCATACATTCATTCTGTTTCTATTGTTTTATGTTCTCATGGGCATGGCACAAGTTTTACTTTCACATTGCCTCTTTCCACCCAGGAGTATATATGGGTACTGGCAAATTGTCAGGGCAATGTGACAAAAATGCTGGGGGCTACCTGTGATGGACTAGCATCCCATCCAGGGGAGTAACGATACTCCTACATGTACATGTAGTTGTTTCATGCTACGGAAACCGTGACAAAAGTCTAACAGTTCTGGGCCATCTCCCTTTTCCAAAAGACAGACTTAACAATCATTGATGATAGCGATGACTGTTCTTTCAGACGGAGATGATTCTCCCCCTCCAACCCCCTTCAAAAGTCAAACTGTTGAACAAGGACCTGAAGACTTGACATCAGTTTCAAGGATAGGCACGGTGAAACATGAAGATGACAAGGTTGAGGAGTACTGGGGCTCAGATCATCATAAGTTTGAGTGGTCAGGTTATATGCAGAGTCTTGATCCGCGTTCATGGCACGCCCTGGGACTCGGAGTTCCTGAAAGCTTCTTGTCAAAAGGTTGGTGTCCTTGTAGCCGGGTGGGGAGGAGGGGGACTCTATATAGGCTGCGTAGCTGGCGGTATTGTTTGCGCAAGGTAAAGTTTTACAAAATGAGCCGTGACAGCGAGTGGTGCAAGTCACAAAATACCTCCCCACTCCAAAATCTTTGCGCGCCAGCTATGCAGGCTAGACTCTATATGACTCTGCTCATCATATTGTGTCAGATCGCGTGCAGAATTAGCACTGTATTAATAATAAATTATTGTATTCTAAAAAATTCCCTTTTCCTTTATATTGTACACATGTAGAAAGCCGACATTTTGACCCAGATTTGCCCTGGAAGGAAAAACCAATGAAAGTTAACAGTGTCATTGATGTGCATGTAAGTATAGAAGTGTAGTAGAAAATATAAAAACCTAATGTACAGTGTATGGTTAGTCAGATATGGTTGCCGTTGGGCTGGTGGTTATATTACTTTAAGCATATTTTTAACCAAAAATTGCCTCATAATGCTTTGGTTTCTCTGCATTCTTCTTACTGCAGCTTACTGAATTAACAGGCACAATTTGCCCTACCTTCCCCTCCCTCCTGGCCACCACAAATTTGTGACGCTAATACAGTACAGTTGAACCTCTACTAATGGACACCTCCCACAGGCGGACACCTGTGGGCAGACACCTAGTCATGGTTCTAGCCACACATACACATTGTAAAAACTACATTTTAACCTCCCATTAGCGGACACCTCTTCTAAGTAGACACTTAGGTTCCAAGCTACAGTCAGTTCCTCTGTAAATTAAAAGCTGTACTTGAAATAGTTTTAATAAAATGGTGTTCATTATTCTATATTTTTAAATACCATATGTCTTTTACATGTACATGTACCTTTTATTTTGAAATTCTATTGTGTATTGTGTGGTTACAGAATATATCCATACCTCCCCCACAGAAGGTTTTTTGGTTTGAACCCCCCTCCCCAGGAATTTTGCAGTTTAGCTTCATATTTTCCTTTAAAAATTTTGGCTTTTGAGACCCCCCTCCCCCTCGGAACTTCCAGTGACCGTCCTTGGGGTGGTATGGATATTTTCTGGAACCGCACATATTTGATACACATCTAGTACATGTACAATTCAGGTCTACTGTACTGTACATCATACATCCATTTTCAATTGTTTAAAATAATTTAAAAGAAGGAAATCAAACTACCTGCTATAAATTTGACTTTCAAATTACTAGACTGACTGGAAATCACCAGTTAGCTTTATAATATTACAACCCTTGTGTATTCAATTATTATTTTCCTCAGAAAATTGCTCTGGATAAATTACTGCTGAGACTCCACAGAATGTATGAAGCCATCAGTCAAGCAACTCAAACAACGATTGACCCAGCTTTGAAAGATGAAAAAATAGAGACAGTTATGGGAAAACTTGAATGTAAGTAATTAGCAGAACTGGATCAGCCAATTTGTTTTTTTAGCTTGATCATCGTTGCATGCTGGCATTCTGTGGAATATGTATTGTTTTCACTTATTTTTCCAATAATTTAATATTCTTCAGTTTAATTTTTGATATTTTTATTTTGTTCTTACAGTGGAAGTGGAGGGAGGTTCAGTAATGGAAAAAGACCAGGTATGAATTAATTTACTGTTAGAAACATTTGGGTATCACTTGGTGTATAATTATTATAATATTTTTTGACAAAAAAAAAACTTTATGCGATCTTCATTACTATACACATACATGCAATTTTGTACGTATTGTTAAATTATGGGAGTAACAGTGGCCTTGTGGTTAGCATGTTGAACTCCGGATCAAGCGGTCTGGGTTCTAGCCTGCGAGAGCAGACGTAATTTTCCGGCTCGAGTTTCCCCGCCGAAAATGGTTCAAGCCCTGGTCAGTTTCATTTTGTTGTGTTCTTGGGCAATTAAGGTTATTCCTTAGTATTGCATTGCGCATCCTTACTGCGCATGATTTCACACGTAATTAGCGCGCGCACATTAAGAAAATGGCGGCTTTTCCTTTACGGCTAAGCTCACCAGAGAGATAAATCGTCGTTTTCTCGTAAACGAGTACGGTGACCTGTCAATTTTTTCTCTTATTTTGAGTCTAGCAATCACCTTCTTTCTATAAAATGAATATAGACTAATTTCTATTGCAGAAGAATAAATAATCACCGGAAACGTGAACTTAGCCAGTACTCGTGAAAATATAATTGTGGCCTCGAGAACACTGCATGCTAGGAACAAGTTGAATCAGTATCGATTAAAAATGCGTGCCTTTATCATAAAACATGCATTAAATTGTTCCTTGAAGTCGATGCAGTATATTTATTGTTATATTTCACGTTTTGCTTTCTCCCTATTTTTTCTGCTCCCACGAAACGTAAAGTGAACAGTTAAAATAAAAACGTTTCTGGAAGCTGATATTGTACGGAATTATGGGGTATATACAAGGTCCTCCTGCTCCTAAACGAATACCGGGACCCCCCTTTTTTATTTCAAAATTTAAGTTCCCTTAAGATAAACAACCAATAGGCAAAGTTTGAATGAAAATCTATTGTAAGTTCTTTGCTTGACAAAATGCTGGGGTAACCTGTGATGGACTAGCATCCCTGCATCCAGAGGGAGGACGGGGAGAAGCAAATATACTCTAGTCATTTCATGCTACAGAAACCAAATGCCAGCGCTGATGAGCCACCTGTCTCCTCTGTTCCTTAGGATTGGAACAGACTTCACCAATCCTACTGTAAAATAATGCAGTTACTGTATGAGAAAAGTTTCAAAAACATCGTCATGTAAGAGTTTTGATGATCTGTTCTCAGCAGGTTATACAGCCATCAACATCAAAACAGGCCAGTCATATCAGTCTACCTCATATTGGCAGCCCAGTAGCTGGACAGAAGAGCACGTTTTCCATTGAGAAGTACCCTGTTGTTATACATGAGCCTACAGCTATCAGGACAGCACGACGTGTAGGTGTTTTATGTTTTTTGGTTTTAGATATTTTAATTTCAGGTTCACATGGATGCATTCATGGCACAACTGGATAATATTGCACAATAACATTTTGTATCTCTGTGATGTTAATTAAGACTTCTAGTGATTTGTGATTGTTTAGTAGATTTATTTACAAAATTATTATACCAAGTGCATACGCTTGATAAAATATAATATACTTTAAGAAAATGTTTGTCCCTGCGTTACAAGTTTACATTAAATTTTGTCAATCAAAGTGTTATTTACTTTACTGTAACAGAACAACATGTGTTACTAGGTTGGAATAAGATGGCATTTATATTTTCTATCTTAATGCATATACTCTACCTTTATAGAATCCCAAAAAGCTTTATCCCCAACATTCATCTGCCTGGTGTGAAGATCTTGAAGGAGGCTATAGGATGCCAAGAATTGTCAAAGTAAAACCAAAACCTAAACTTCCCAGAACAAAAAGTGTTGCGCAGGTAACTGGATATACATGTATTTGTCATATGATTATCTCACCTTTTTAAGATGGACACCTCTGAGACAGACAGCTCTCTAAGATGGACACCTCTCAGATGGATACATGTACATGTACAGTGAAACCCCGATTTAACGAACCCCGATTTAACGAAGTCCCCGATTTAACGCACAAATTTATTCAGCCCGGCCAGAATTACAATAAAATGTATGTCAAAGATCCCCGATTTAACGAACCCCGATTTAACGAAATACCCGATATAACGAACACATTCTAGAAGTCGGAATGTAAAATTTACCCCGATATAACGAATACATGTCTTCACGCCACAGAAGATGAATAATCGACTGCTGTAAAATATTTTAATTCTCTAAGAAAGTTGTCAGCAGTCCATTACAGTCATACATGTTGCTAAAAATAGTACTGTCGTGGCCATCTAATTGGCTTTATCATCTTTGTCTTTAATCAGTTCTATAAATTATTAACTATACCCCGATTTAATGAAGTTTTTGGTCAGTTTTCAACAAATTCGTTATATCGGGGTTCTCGATTTAATGAAACCCCGATTTAACGAACCAATTTCCCCAGTCCCTGGCACTTCGTTAAATCGGGGTTCCATGTACTGTACCTCTCTCTATTATAGTGACACACACCCTACTGTTGCCACTGGTGAAAGTTTTTGATTAATTTTTGACAACTTTCTGATGGCTTTCATTTCAACCAGCCAATCAAAATGCAGAACTACGAGAGGCGGAGTTATGTTGTCAAGCTCCACGTTCGCGTTCTGACAGTTGACATCTCCACCTCCCACAATTCTTGCAATTTGATTTGCTAGTTTCAAATAGAAGCCATCAGAAAGATGTCAAAAAGTTGGACACCTCTCTAAGATTGATACTGTTTTAAGACAGACAGCTCTTTAAGACAGACAGCTATCTAAGATGGACAACCCTTAGATGGACACCTTTCTAGGACAGGTACCTCGCTAAGATGGACCCCTCTCTAAGACAGGACACCTGTCTAAGATGGACATGCACCTCTTTAAAACAGAACAGCTCTCTAAGATGGACAGTACAAGACAGTTTTTGTTAATCTCTCATTTTAAAACATTTTCTCTTTACAGTCACGGTATTTGCCAAGAAAACAGGAAAGTCCCAAAAATGAGCGACAAGTGTCAGAATTGTAAGTTTTACCCACATTTTGTAGTACTTAATTAATGCTTGTTTTTTACAAAATTGTATTACTAGTACATAAAATGTATATTGTGTTGCATCTGATAAACACAACTCCATGACTTAATTAATATTTAATACAGCCACCTCAACCTCATTTAATGATCTCCAAATGTCATCAAACATTGTAGGAGTGGTGGCCTAATGGATGGCCTAGCATCCCATCCAGGGAGAGTAGCAGCAGTGTACCATTAATTAATTTTTTTACCAAAGAATCTGATTTCTCGTGTTCAATCCAATTTCAGGGATCTTGCCAATAAATCAATTTGGATGCCATCTATGGTAATGAAGATAGTAACAGCATTGAAAGGTATGTATATTAGAAGCTAAAAGTAAGAAATTAACTTAATTATAACTA
Source organism: Desmophyllum pertusum (assembly GCA_029204205.1). Taxonomy (NCBI): domain Eukaryota; kingdom Metazoa; phylum Cnidaria; class Anthozoa; order Scleractinia; family Caryophylliidae; genus Desmophyllum; species Desmophyllum pertusum. The sequence continues at coordinate 440,779 of MU826399.1, forward strand.
AGTAACTGTATTCAGTTTGTCACAAGCGTGGGTTAAAGAAAAAAAATCTGAGTCCCCAATGACCTTCTGTACACTGGTTGCATATGAACCTAGTATATGACCACTCACTGCAATGAGAGTCGCTCCGTAGCTCAGTGGTTAGAGCAACCGACCAGTGTATGGAAGGTTATGGGTTCAAATCCTGTCAGGGACTCAGATTTTTCTTTCTTTGTCCCATGCTCGTGATAAACTGAATACAGTTACTACAGTATGACATTTACCATCATTACATTTATTACTAAGTAACTTATGTTGTCAGTTTCCAAGACTTAGGTGGTTCCCCGGCCAGGCTGGTGGTTTCTTCCAGTTCTGTAGCTGTAGCTTGAACTGATGATTCTGGGGTTAGGGTGAATATTATTGTTGAAGGTACGTGTATGTAATTTCCAAGTTTTTATCTCTCGACCCTGCAGTGTTTAGTCCAATGGAAAGAGAACAGTCTGTAGATCATGATGGTCCAAAATGGAGCAGAATTGAGGTACATGTACATACATTACTTGTTTATTTATCATTACTGGTTGTGATCGCCTTCATCATCTAACCCAGACCGCTCGATCCGGATTCCAATGAGCTAACTATTAGGCCTCCGCACCTCCTGTAAAGGATTTTTCAAATTATGAAAAGGACTGCATTGAGGCAATTAACGTACGTTTTTGTTTTTTTGTAGACTCTGTTGGGTGAAGGAGGTGTGTTGTCTTCAAACTCAGAAATAGCTGCTGAAGCTGCAAGGGTAATCAATGGGCAGTTGTTTATTTGTATATTATTGTAAACAAAATAGGATAGTGGAAGACTATTGGCCTACATGTACCCCATATTCAATCGATAGTTGCTCGTTAGTTGGCCTTCATGAATCATTGCTGAAAATTATTATTAATAAACAAATTAATAGATCAGCCACTGGCCGGGTTATGCTAAAAGAATAATAAATATTATTAGACTGCTCACTCTCCGTTTCTATCAACTTTGATAGTTGGCTCAGAGCTTTGGCCCTCATTAACTATCAGCTGACAGAATCTTCAAGCTTGCAGTCTAATATTGTTAATAAATAAGCTATAGCATATTTTGTGACTCACAATCACTGTTGTTAAAATTTGTTAACTTTTGTAAACCCTTATGTTGGCTCCGTCTCAGTCTGTAGCATTTTCAGCAGAATTTTAAAATGTCTCCTTATTTCTTTGTTCAGACTATTGGTCAGTTGAAGTGTCGTGACAAGTGTGTGGTAGATACGCTCACTGAAGTGGTAAGTGTTCTTTGTTGAAAGCAGTCTGCTGTGGGACATGTTGTCCCCTTATGGTCAATGTGGCTGGATTATTGGTCAAGGGGTCCAGGTTGTTTGAGGCCTGACAGGTACTTGTGTTGTGTTCTTGTGCAAGACACTTTACCCGTGAACATTGCCTCCCTCAGTCCACCAAGGTGTATTAAAATGGGTACGGTCAGCAAATTGGCCAGAGGTAACCTGGCAAAAAAATGATACATTGCAATGGACGTGTAGCATCCCATCCAGAGGGAGTAAAAAGCACTTGGCAGTGATGAGACATCTGGCACCTCTAATCCCCAGGATTTGAACAGGCTTAGTCTACTGTTGCTCTCACTAAGTCATGTACACATCTCCTTTCAAAATGTGATCAAAGTGTCAAGAGATATATGTTGTTTGTTTGTCACAGACACAGTTCTTCTAGAAAATCTGTTGAAGTTTACCCCATTCACGCTAACTATTAAACAAAATCATAATTAAAAAAATTTAAGAATTAATAATTAATTAAAGCTCAACTCTTTGTTACATTGTGTATCAAGTTCATTTTAGAATCTATTTTCTCTTGTATCAGATAAAGCTACAAAGAGACCCTAAGGTGTGCTATGAAGCAAGCAAAAGCAATGATCTTGTTGGGTAAGTTTTTTCCACATCTTTATTTGTTCAGCAGTTTGTTTCTTATTTTCCTATTGCACGTGACCATTCGGGAGAACAATGGACTCGAGATGGAGTGGGGCAGTCCAAGTCCGAGCACTGGGCAGGGTTATTGTATTGTGTTCTTGGGAAAGAAACTTTACTCTCACAGTGCAGCAAACTGTTTGGGAAACCTGACAAAATTATGGGGGTTACCTGCAATGAACTAGCATTCGATTCTGTGGGGGAATAGCAATTAGCCTGCTTCGCAGACAAACTCACGCCGGACTTTATCGGCGGTTGAGTTCGTCTGCGACGCAGGCTAAGTAGCAATACTCCTACTCCTAGTCACTTGATCTTACAGAAAGCTGGATAAGTTCCGGCAGTGTTGGTGACTTAATGGCCCAAGCACAGCCTTTTTCACATTACTAAACCAGAAGCTGAAAATAAAACTGCTATACTTTCACAGGCTAATAAAAGGAAAATTACTCTGGTATTCAAAAGGCACAATATTTTGTTTAGCTTCATAGGCGTATGTGATTTACACTGGTTGTTTTCAATTTCTTATCACAGGGACATGGGATCCATATGCAATGGGAGTCATTAGACAGTACATTAAAAAAGGTGAGAAAATACTGTAGCGCACAAAAGATTAAGATTGTGATGATACAAACTCACAAGGATGCTTGAAGATTATGTTGAAGCAGTATTCTAGTGTCCTGTTATAAAACCAGTACCAGCACTCAGTGCGAAAACCAGTTACACCAGTTAGATCTCAAGGCAACTCTAAAAAACTTGATTTAGGTTTTGCACACATGATAGTCCAGAAAGTCAAAATCTTCAGTGCCTGTGACTGGTATACGCAGAGCATATTCCACAGTATTTGGGAAATGATAGGAACCCATTTGGAAGTGAGGATGACTAATGATGAAAATGGAATCTAATTATAACCTTCATTTATTATAGTTTTGAATGAATATATGCAGTGACAGTTGTCCTAACAGAAGGATTTTTGTTTCATGCAAAACAAAAGAAAATTTCCTCTCATATTTCTCCATTTCCTTCCAGGAAACAAGTCTGTTGTATTGGAATTGTTATCAACAATGACCAAAGCCAGAGACATAGCTTTTTGTTGATAAGGTAAGCATTATTGTCCAATAATTTCTCCTTACAATATCAATACAAATGTCAAGCAGACAGGTGATGAGAAATACAGAAAATCTTCAACTAAGGGGATAATCTTTGATGTACCACCAAAATTCTTAGCAATAGGGGAGCAAAGAAACTTGGGACTGTCTGATTAACAGGCTACCATAATTTCTCAGAACTAACATTTACTGCGCCTTTAAATAGCAGGCAAACTCTGAAGTTCAAAATTAACCCAACTAACAATTGCATTTTTCACTGCTGACAATCATAATTACGACGACAACCAACAGACCTTGCAAAAAATAATAACAAAACTGGATTGAAATCTACCTATCAAACCCACAGATGTGTGACCTTTTGAACCCATTGAAGTGAACTTCTGTTTCCTGAGATGACCTCTAAGATGATTGACAGCAGCGAAAAACATAACCATTGATTGAGCAGAGTTTGCATGTTATTGAACAATGTTGAAAGGCGCAGTAAAAGAAATGTATGACAATCAAGTTTGGGACTCAAATAATTATCAATAATAAAACATGAGTAATGATTTTTAACGAGTGAATGTGTAAACAATGAGCGAGTTATAGCATTTGGGGGGAAAAATGCACTCGATTGGTTGATGGCCATGGGCTGTAAACATTAATTTAAGCATTTTTCTATTTCAGACCACCCATGAGTTTAAACAGTTGGTCAATTTACTCATATTTACAATTAAGACCCAGTCTTCTGAGCTGGCATTTCATGCTGCTGTGAGCCTGGGCCGGCTGTGTGTGTTGAACCGGTCTCAAAAACGTACCTCATTACCAGACTTCCTGGGCTGTCGCCTCATGACAAGGGAGAGGTGAGTTGTTTTAGTCTTGATGGTCTTGATGAAGCAGTCAAATGTAATTTGTAAATTTTTTGTTCAAAAACATACCTCGTAACACTCACTGTAGAACCCCCCACTGAAAAAAATGAAAAAAAAACTAATACTCGAAGTCAATAAGATACATGTAAGAGGCTCGCATCCACAAAATGATGTGTTAGCACAAGCACTTGGTTTTGTCAATACGACAAATCAGAGGGATGTGGATTTATATTTATGGAGAAAGGATTTGTGGCACTCCAGGTTATTGGACACAGTTGATCTGGCATGGTTTATTCCAAGGTGTCTACCCCTGTGCCATCTGCCGCCACCCCCATCTCCAAAGAAGTGCCCCTATCCCTCCACCTGAGTGCCTATAGAAAGTTTTAGTTTCCAACAAGTGCCATCCAACTTATTATGTAACCAACTTTGAAACTCGTTTAAACTTGCGTATCCTGTGTTGAAAGGTTCGTGTGCTACATGTAAGTCTCAGTTCTGACTGGTTATTTATTTTATCAAAGGCACTGTACGTTTTGATCAAACAAATGAACTGCAAGGACAAATTGGTGGTGGATGCTTTATTACAACAGCTTAGCACTGCTCATAACTGGAAGGTGAGATTGTTATTTTCTCACTTACTTTTTCAGATATAAGAAGAGTCTGTTGAAAATTGAGAAACATTTAAAAATCGACTTTTAAGACTTTACGTGGTTGTGATTGTGTCGCGTGACATCATCGTGCAAGGATAATCACTGTCGTTTTTGTAATCTATCCGAGATCTGACGTTTTATACGGGTACCATGAAAATAAGTGGTTTTCTAATTACTGTCATAAAACCAAAACTAAAGTACCGGTAATCATATCTGGCTAAAGCTGGTGTTTATAAGCGCGGGAAAACGCACGTCAGGCCACTGCCTACTGGTACCAAGCGCGGGAAAACGCACGCCGCCGCGCCACATCAGTACCAAACGCGGGAAAACGATATGTTGCAAAATACAACATGGAGATATGGTTGTTCTAATTTTCTGGTTTAGAGCATATTGGATGAGTTTCTTGAACCAGCTACCGAGTTCAGCAAACACAAAACCAAACCTAAGACATTATTACTTTGGACAGCCAGTCCAAACCCCTCTAATGTTCATATATTTACTTTTGTCTTCTTTTTTTTTACAGCTAAGAATGGAAGCAGCTGATTTACTCATATTTATCGGTATGTTGAATTTTAGCCTGACGTTTACTCAAGGAATGAAAGGATACAATGAATTTATAAATTGTTATTTTTAGCATCATTGACCGTGTTTTCAACTGCTTCATTTCAACTGCTATTATTTTAAACGTCTGTAATGTTCTGTAGAGTAGACGTTTCTCTATCATGCACACTGTAGCCAACAGTAGCTCTTCATATAACTCGTGATAACTTAACACTTCTTCGTTCGTGTTTTTACTTTAGGAGCGCGAGACGTGTTCAAGGTTATAAGTACTGACGAAGTGTTTGACACACTGGAAAGATTACTTTGGGATCACGCTAACAAGGTATACATCGAAATTATTTACCTCCTTGACAACCAGGAAATAAAGTAAAATTGTGTCGCACTTAGGCTCAATTTATATGTCGCATTTCGCTCGCATTTCAGTCCCGTAGAATGTAATTCAAGCACCCAAAAACGTGCTGAAATCGCTTTAAATCAGCGCAATGCCCACACAAGTACAAAGTAGAACACGTTACTTCCACGGAGGATTGCAACGTAGCGAAATCAAGTAATACCAGCGAGATTTCTGCGGCTTGAATTATATTCGACGCGACTGAAATGCGAGGTATAAATTGGGCCTTAGAGGCCGCATTCGATCATCATAAAAATGTTCTAGGTGCTTTAAGTAAGGGGAATTTTTGAGTGGAAGTGTTAAAAATATTCATTTTCTTTTTTACAGAATCTCATTTAATCTTTCTGTTAATGGTGTTGTTTTTTTTTTGTAGGAGTTGAGAAGTAAAGTGTCTGATGCAATAAGTTCACTCGATTTGCGACAGAGAGCGTGTCAACTAGTGCTCAGGTAAAGTTAAAACCATTTTAAAATTGGGATGTGAAGAATTAAACCTTTGAAGCTGTCCTTTATTCTGTATTATACTCAAGAGTTATGTGGCCAGTCTGATGTTCGATCGTCAAACCTTTTCTTAACCTTACATGTATGTGCCAATTAAATACAAATATTATACCAGACATCTATGCTTACTATAAGAGTTTTCTGTCTAGTAACCTTAACTTACCTTAGCCTTAGACTTACCGTAACCTTAGCATTAAAGCTTACGTTTAGCCTGCGTAGCGGCGGTCTTGTTAGCGCGCGAAGGGCCGCTATTGCGAGCGGCGATTTTGCCTTCGCGCGCTAACAAGACCGCCGCTACGCAGGCTACTTACGTTTCACTCTCGTTTTAGACGGCTAGAAGACCCTGCTGAAGAAGTGCGAGGACGTGCGGTGATTTCATTGGTATGTAAATGAAAAAAACACTTCTCTCACAAGAAAATAACACCGATATTTCGCTTCTAACACTTGTGTCCAAACTGAACCATAATCGATTGATGTTATTTCATTCCCAGGCTACTTTAGAAATGAAGGGAGTGAAGGAAATGAAGGCGCTGTTAGACATATTAGAACTGGACTCCAGTGTTTACGTCAGAATACAGGTGAAGTCAAACACTTCATGTTATATATCACAAGACGTCTATTACATAAAACTATCTGCACGCAATATTGTTCACATGACAAGTTACCAACATCTAATTTCTCGTTACAATATCAATACATTGTCAAGCAGACAGGTGATGAGAATATGGAAAATCATCAACTAGGGGATATTGTCTTGATGTACATGTACTGCCAAATTCTCAGAACTGATATTTAACAAAATATAATGCTATTGCAGTCAGTAAGAAGAATTAGTATGAGAAAGATGTTTTATTAGTCAGTGACTCAAGCTACAGTGGAACCTCTACTTTGGGACACCTCCATTAAGGGGACGCTTCTTCTGGTCGCGGCAAACGCTCATATAATCTTTGTATTTACCACCTCTATTAAGGGGACGGGGACACTTTTCAAGCGTCCCGAATTCTATTTCAATCTCCATTTAGGGGACAACTAATCTGCTAATGAGTACAAGACTATTATTATTGATCAATCTCAAGTGTATTTCAACTATCCGTTATTGTTCAAGAAGAGTGCAGTTACATAGTAATATCGCAAATCGCAATTCAAACAGTACAAGGTAGCTGTTGCAAGTTAATTTTTATCATGCATTTGATTGGCGCTTAATTAAATGGCTGCATTTTTCATTTTGTTTAGGTGGTTAATTATAAAACAACACCCCACCCAACCTCCATTCAGGGGACACTTCTTCTTGCCCCGAGGGTGTCCCCTTAATGCAGGTTCCACTGTACTCGGAAAAAGTTCCCAACAGGAGTCGAACCTATGACCTTCCGCACACGTCCGCCTCCTCCTCCTCCCAGAATACGCAGATTACCTTTTTTCTCTCGTCCCGCTAACCGAGAGCCTCGAGCAGGCAACCATGGGTTAAAATGTTGTTCTCTGTTCTTTAGGTTGTTAGAGCGTTCAGTCACATGGAGTGGAACGACCCAAGAATTCTTCGAAGCCTGAGGGAACGAGAAAAAGGCGAAGGAACGCTAGCAACGTAAGAGTTTGATTTGTAACATTTTGCTTTGTTTGTATGTTTTTCCATCGAACAGCATCAGCAGTGGTTAAAGTTCAAAACGGAAAAATCGCCAATTGGTGCTTAACTACTCTAGCCTTTGGACACTTAACAAATACCACCCAGTGGCAATGTTGTTTTAAGTGAGAAGTCAGTATACAATGTTTCGATCCCCCTGCCCCCAAAACAATGTTGAAATATGGACGCAAGATTGGACGGATGAAAGTCAACATTGCATTGGGGGTGGGGAGGGGCGGTGAAGACAAAGACCATTTGTCGGCGAAAAGATGAAGTGTTCCAAGACTTGTGACGACAATTATAGCTCTGACAATTCTCTCCAGCTGATGCCACAAGAAGCCAATCTCCTTCGTGCTCCTTTGCCAGGTGTCCCTTGGTCTCCCCCTCTTAGGAAATTGAAGTTCAACCTTCTTTAAATTTATTACTCGTTGTTTTCTTTCAGGGAAGCAAGAAAACTCTCGCGTACCTTATCAGGTCAGTATTTTCTTATGTGCCCAGTTTCAGAGTCAAATGAGACACAGCAAATACACATAACCAGGAGCCGGCTCCTGAAATAACACATTCAGTTTATCCTAGCGTATTTGAAATCGTGTTAGGTCATAAGTTAACTACTTAGAGCTGTTTTCAACTGAGTGTAGTAAAACCAAAACCAGTGTTAACACTCTGGCCAATCACAACAGAAGAAAATACAGTGCAACCGGCGCCAAGCGCGGGAAAACGCGTGCGACGATTGGTTTTAGTTTTGCATCTGATTGGTTAAGAAAGTGGCGCGAGTTTTTCGAACCAAACCGCTCCAATAGAAATGCAAAACTATTTACCGTACCGTAAATCCTATATTTAGCTGTCCCCATCTCTATTTTAAACCCACCTCCCCCCACCAAATACACATTAATAAATCCCCTCCCACTCCTCCCCAAATCTCTTATTACTGTATGCCCTTCCGGGGAGATGTCGCTCATCTCATATTGGACAAGAATATAACGAGATTCTCGACATTATTTAATTGCGCAAAAATTGGAACATCTTCGCTGGTATTTGGTCCTAAAATTAAGACATGGTATAGTTTTAATGTTATTAAACGTTTCAGCTACACATACGTCGTGGATCAAGTTCTAAGTAATTATATTGTGGACTTTCTTTCAGATGTCCCGGCAAAACGATTGTGGTCGAATAATCTCACCCCAGGCCCTTCGACGAACACAGCAGTTCATACACTGACCGAGGAAAGGCGGGGAACTGGTTAGGACGTTGTGTTTATAGTTGTTGACATTTGATGACATTTTATTTTTCATACCTGTAAGTTAATGTAAATTACTCTATTGTAAATACGGTACTCAGCAACAGTTATATTTGTAGTAATAAATGCGAACGTATTTATGCTGAAAATTATCGCCTCTTTTCTGAATACTAACGTAGCTTAAGGCGGATTTTACCTGAATGCCATTTTTCCGCCACTTAACATGGGTTTAATGGAAATATCGCGTCCACGTTTCAAGCAATCCAAAAACTCTCCGCTCATCCCATGAATCTATGTTATGGGGTGTTTTGTAAATTTTGGGTGATTTTTGGGTATATGTTTGGGAGGAAATAGTTTTTCTCAAAGGATTAGTAAAATTTAGGGAAATAAGAAATATTGAAGATTTAATGTAGTTTTAAAATTAGAATTTGAAGTTAAAAATTAGTAGATTGACAATTGACAGACAGTTGATAACCACGCAAGAGCACCCGCGTGGGTATCAACTGTCTGTTGGTGTTCAAAAAAAAAATTTCCTTCTATCCCTTCTTTAAACCTCTTAAAATTTCATTGAAATTCAGGTAGAATCCCCTCTTAAAACACAACTTGATTGTCTGTCCACTCTTTAGACCTTCTTCCGTTCTCATTTCTCGGAGGAATAAGTACCAGTTGAGCCCGTGATTTTCGTCCCGAAGTTGCTAAGCAACATGACGTATTTGCATTGCGCTTTGATGGCGTGACAATTTTTGGAGTACTCGTGAGTGCTCGCGCTATTTTTCGATTGGATAATAAGGATCGGAAACTCTTCGTGTGCTTAACGAAGATTTGCCAAAACCGGCACTTGTTCCTCGACTGTATCTCAGCGACCTTTAGATTGGAGTACGAGTATGAGATAGAGTACGAGTACGACTTTTAAAACTTACATTAACACGTCTAACACCAATCTCGTTCCCAAAGCCTCCTAGATCCTTCTCTACTGGTCAGCAACAGGGAGGAGCGAGGGCTCCATCTGGGAACTTGACTGATTTGAAATTCGAAAGTCGTACTCGTAGTCAATCTCGTACTTATACTCCGATCTAAAGGTTGACCGAAACGGTTATTAGTCGTTCCATGCCAGCTGTATGTTTATCTGCATTGAAAGCTGACACGTTTGTTTTACTTCCGTGCGCGTTACATCTTTCATGTAAGCGAAACGGTCCGTCATTTAGATGTTATTGTGACCTGATTACGTTACCACCTCGTGGCAGTTGTGTGAACAAGTGAAAAACCTTTCCACCGGTGTCACGCAAAAATTGCAATTTTTACGAAACTTCGCAATAAATCGTTCTATAAAGTCGACGCAGCATAACAGTTTCTGTAGAAACTAATCGCCTCGTGTGTGTTTTCGGCAATCTTCGTATGGAAGCTCAGAGAGTTTCCGATTGTCATTCTCCAATCAAAAAGTAGCTCGAGTGCTCTGGAAGATGTTACATCGGGAATAGATTCGTCCTGTTGCTTAGCAACTTATCTCAAGAAAAACCGCGGGGCTAAAACACGGATTGGACCGATAGAGTAAATGTCGAGAAATTGTTGAAAGGAGATCATGGTTATGTTTTTTTTTGTCAACGTTTTATTGCATATAAACTAAAGCATGAATTACAAGGACTGTTAACAAAGTGCTCCTCGTCAGGTCCACTCTTTGCTCTCAGTGCGCGTGGGGGAGAGGGGTAGGGGAGAGGTAAAAAGACACGTGCTACAATTGTAAATCGGCAGCAAATTTAATTTTGTGCATCTTTATAAAAACTATCACAATAACATATAACTACATGTAACAAGAAAGAGTCAAACATTTTCTTGAAAATATAATTTCAAGTCTCTGGAACAGCCCAAAGTCAGTTCAATTTGGAATTTTAAATAATTCACATTTGTGGACTTCCGTCTTCTTTAGAAGCATTTTCGGTGAACGATTGAAGGGCCAGATTCGTCGTATTCTTGCTTGGAAATCCACATCTGTTGGAAGGTGGACAGCGAGGCCAAGATTGATCCTCCGATCCATACAGAGTATTTACGCTCAGGTGGAGCAATGATCTTGATCTTCATCGTGGGTGGAGCGAGGGAAGTGATTTCTTTCTGCATTCTGTCAGCGATTCCTGGATACATGGTGGTGCCACCAGACAACACTGTGTTGGCGTACAAGTCCTTACGGATGTCCACATCGCACTTCATGATTGAATTGTATGTGGTCTCGTGGATGCCGGCGGATTCCATTCCAAGGAAGGCGGGTTGGAACATGGCCTCGGGACATCTGAAGCGCTCGTTGCCAATGGTGATGACCTGACCGTCAGGAAGCTCGTAGCTCTTCTCCAAGCTGGAGCTGGAGGCAGCGGTACTCATTTCTTGCTCGAAGTCAAGAGCAACATAGCACAGCTTCTCTTTGATGTCACGCACGATCTCACGCTCGGCTGTGGTGGTGAAGGAGTAGCCACGCTCAGTCAGAATCTTCATGAGGTAGTCTGTCAAGTCCCTGCCGGCCAAATCGAGACGAAGGATGGCATGGGGAAGAGCGTAACCCTCATAGATGGGCACTGTGTGTGTTACACCGTCGCCACTGTCCATAACAATTCCTGTCGTACGACCAGATGCGTAGAGAGACAACACAGCCTGGATAGCTACATACATAGCTGGAGCATTGAAGGTCTCGAACATGATCTGGTGAAAAAGACATAAACGTGTGGTCATTTCAAATGAAATTTTCATTTATTTTACACGCGCGAGTCACGCACGAGTCACGCAGCACGCTCCACATACTTACGAGTATATTTTTAAACTAAACCTTTCAGTTTACATCAAACATTCACAAGTACTACATATAAACAATTTCATATAGAGGATGTGTAAACTATTTTTATTTTCGCTTTGAAATATGCCTGTAATTTGCCACAAGTTCACTTATAATATAATATTTTATATTCTACATAAAAGTATATTGGTCCAAGTTTAATAAGAATTTTTTCGTGGTCGATGAGACGGAGAAATTCATCTTGGTCCAATAAATTCTTTGCCACAGCACCTGACCACCCTTCGAATCCGAAATGAACCTGACCAATCAGGAAACAGCATAACCATAGATGGAAAAAAATCGTATTCTAACGTTTAAAGTGAACCCACATTTGCATAACTAAAATAAAACAACTATTGTGTACTTTAGCGTTGCTCAAACAATACTGCGGTTTCATCGAATTCGTAAACGCAGACACTTTTCTTTGATCGCGAATTTGTCGCGTTTTACATTTTACATGACTTTCCTTGCATGTTGTCGACGAGTACCAAGTTATGCTTGCAATTCTAAGTCCACTTAAAGGAAATAATTTCTGTTTCGTGCTTCCGTGAACGAAATAAAATAGTCGCGATTAACTTGTGTGACATGCATCAGTGAAAACGCACGCTTTACTTACTTAATTATCGTGTGCTCGCAGACTTTTAGCTACTTTTCATTCCACTTTATTCTAGCGATACCGTCTGTTCACGTATGAACTCGTAAACTTTTTAATCGAGCCCGAGCGGATAAATGAGCTTCTGGTACAAAGCAGAAATAAATTTAGAAGCTAGACTATGAAATAAATGTAATGATCACAGTTTGTTTAATACCTGGGTCATCTTTTCTCTGTTGGCTTTTGGGTTGAGAGGAGCTTCTGTAAGAAGAACTGGGTGTTCCTCGGGCGCCACACGCAGCTCGTTGTAGAAGGTGTGATGCCAGATCTGAGAATCAAGGACGAGATTCATTCGTTATTGAAAGGGCATGACGTGATTTTATGTGAACAAAAGTCAACTTACGGCTCTTTCCTCAGCTTACCTTCTCCATGTCATCCCAGTTGGTTACAATGCCGTGTTCGATGGGATATTTCAGTGTCAAGATACCTCGCTTGCTCTGAGCTTCATCGCCGACGTACGAGTCTTTCTGACCCATACCAACCATCACACCCTGATGCCTTGGACGACCAACGATGGAGGGAAACACTGCACGAGGAGCATCGTCTCCAGCGAAACCGGCCTTGCACATACCGGAGCCATTATCCACAACCAAAGCAGCAACGTCTTCATCGGCCATTTTTAGAAAGAAATACTAAGTTTGCACAAAATGAATATATCCGAAATTACAACCTGACTGAGCTGTCAGCACTTGAAATGAGATGTGTGTAGTTGTGGCACAGTTTATATAAGCAAGAAAATCGCACCCGCATCTGATTGGCCGAAATTTGCAAGATGATTTATACTACAAGTCTGAGTGGCGATATAAGTTTATTATTTCCTCGAGAACTAAAAAACTTCGTTAATTGTTTTAGCTTAAGCAATAAACTTGCACTTGTTCCAGCTCTAATGGGCAAATTTGGCAAATTTTCAGGTGAGAAATTAAAGTTTCTAAACGAAGCTGTTAGGTTTTTGAGTAGGCAGTGATTACTGCCGGGAGCAAGTCAGTTTTCATTACCTAATATGGACATGTTTGGAGTTATGGCTTTAGGGAATGGCTTCGTTGTGCAGGTGGTATGTGGTTTTAGTGTTATCAAGGATGTTTGCATCTTGTATGCGTGATGACAAAACAATCCTTCCTTTTAAAAACACGCGCTGCAAACTCTCGCAGACGGTCTGGTATCAGCTAGTCACATTCTCGCGCATGCTATAATATTTCTATATTTATATAACAGAAGGTGTATACATCCAGTTTTAACCCTTTCACTCCTAAGAGTGCTAAGTACCGAGGGAAAAAACTTCTACAATTTCATTTTGCACAATTGTCAAAACAAACAGTACCACATGAAAGTACTGCTCAATAGCTTTCATTTGAATGGTCACACACGAGGGTTTCATGTACATACTCAAAAGTTGGAACCACGGTTATTGACTCAAGGTTTGACTCTGGGAGTGAAAGGGTTTTAATAACTATTTTTAGTCTTTTTATGTAATTTTTATTTTAGCTGAAGAATTGTGTGCTTTTAGTTCTATTGCCCTTGAGGGACGAGTGTTTCACCAGTTACGAAATAATCAGTCTCAGTGCATAGGCAATAAGTTCATTTAAGGTAATATTGTTTCAAATTATTATGCCAAGAATGTTATGTCATTTACAAATGACTTTTGAGATTCATCAAGGAAATTTCCTTTTAAGGATAAAGGATAACTATTGTTTTGATTTTTGTGGAGTTGGTTTTATATAAACCGGTTACTACTTCTAGTAACTTTTGGAAGCCAATTAAATGCTCGAATTTGAACGCGTGACAGCGCTTTTAACTTAGAATGGCTGCTGTCAATCAAGCCAAGTAATAGTTGGAAAAGAATAACCGAAGTCTGCAAAAGAAATCATTTTGAGCCAAAGATACAAAGTATGAAGTATGAAAATAACTCCGAAGAACATCCTGCAGTACTCAATATTTGAGGCAACAACGAGGAGATATATTGATAGAAAGGTAATATTTCGGTTTAATTCAAAACCATTTTCAAACGATGGACAAATTAACAAGCGCAGCTTATATATATTACAAGAATTACAAACATCACACGCATAATTTTGTAAAGAATGAAATAAACAAAGCAAATAGTCCTAACAAAGTTCTATGCAAACAATGCCAATTCCTTGGTGGCTTTGGTCCCGGTGTTCAGGCAAGGTTTGACAGTTTTAATATAAAGGGATTCCAAGAAACAGAGCTGATAGAAATTGTAGCTGTAAGTTGTACACAGACAGAAAAAATCATAGTAATCATGAACTGCTATAATTTGTTTCTTCGCCAATCAGCTCGATATAAACTGGTTGGCTGATTTGTGTAAGTAAAACCTGATTATTGCCGATAGTATCGGCCCAGACGGCCAGAGCCTTCTAATGAAGTACCGTCGAAGCTCTCCTTGCGACCACTCTCGTATTAAGCGACCAAGCTCTAGTTACGACCACCATCGTGAAACCCCGTTTGAATTGTCACTCGCTCTCTATAATAAAAAGCTCTCGTAAGTGACCGCGACCACTTTTGGGAACTTTTGACCAACTGATCGTTTCCTTTGTTTTTAAGCGACCACTTCAGTTGTTGTGCTACACATTTACGAGACATTGTATAAATCAACTGAATAAGACAATCTCTGTGGATTCGCTTTCGTACATTTAGTAAAGCGACCACTTTTTCGAATTCCCGAGGTGGTCGCTTACGAGAGCTTCGACTGTATTTACCGAACGCAGAAGAAAAGGATGTTCGAATATCTTCAGTCATGCTTGAGCACGTGCACGTGAGCGGCACGTGTACGCGCGCGAGCGGCACGAGTCTTCAATCAACATAAGAAACCTGGGAATAAATTTGTTACGCACCATGTGCGCGGGTCACGCACGAACCGCAGATTTAATTGTGAAAATGGTTTTACATGTACTGAATGGTAGTATTTACTGTTCAGTTTGTGTATTGTTCAAACTTTTATCAGCTTCAAAACAGATGCGACGAAATGGAATAACTTGGAATACCACAAGACAATTGAGTGTTCAATAAGAGGATCTTGAAAATTTTAGCAAAAATTTTCAAGTTTGTCATCCGTGTTTTGTTTTGGTTTCTTATTAAGTCTTTGGTGTTTTTTTTACCTTGATAAACAATTAGTTTTAGGCTTCTTTCAATTTGAAGGTGATTTTGTACATCACACAACTTAAAAGGGTCGAGAATTTCAATTAATTGGAATTGGAAAAATGGTAAGGAATGAGATTGATGATTTTAAACAAATGGTTGTACAAGACTGTGGCAGGTGAATGGTCCTTAAAAACTACTGGTCTCACAAAATTGTAGTCAAATTTCACGGGTCTCCCAGTCTCGTTTTTTTTTAGCCGTTCTGTACATTTCGCAGTGCCAAAGCCTTTTTGGAGTCTCGATCTCGATCCCGCAATCTAAAAATTCAAAAGTCTTGGGCTCGCAGAGAAAAACACTAGTCTCGCAAAGTCTCGAATTTACCATTCGCCAAAGACTTGTAGACTTGATGAGGTTTGAGATATCTTACTGACAAGATCTTTATTAGGAAATACAACAACACCAACACATCTACAAAAATAGAGTAAAGCTTAACGTTGCACAACGGAGAACACAAATTTGTATTTCCACAATCATAGTCTATCAGCATTAGTTCTTAACAGCTTGCTTCATTAGGGGCGAAGTTCGATTTAGTTCTTAGAAGCATTTTCTGTGGACAATTGAGGGGCCAGATTCATCGTATTCTTGCTTGGAAATCCACATCTGTTGGAAGGTGGACAGCGAGGCCAAGATTGATCCTCCGATCCATACAGAGTATTTACGCTCAGGTGGAGCAATGATCTTGATTTTCATTGTGGGTGGAGCCAGAGCAGAGATTTCTTTCTGCATTCTGTCAGCGATTCCTGGGAACATGGTGGAACCACCAGACAACACTGTATTGGCGTACAAGTCTTTACGGATGTCCACATCGCACTTCATGATTGAATTGTATGTGGTCTCGTGGAGACCGGCGGATTCCATTCCAAGGAAGGCGGGTTGGAACATGGCCTCGGGACATCTGAAGCGCTCGTTACCAATGGTAATGACCTGACCGTCAGGAAGCTCGTAGCTCTTCTCCAAGCTGGAGCTGGAGGCAGCGGTACTCATTTCTTGTTCGAAGTCAAGAGCAACATAACACAGCTTCTCTTTGATGTCACGCACGATCTCGCGCTCGGCTGTGGTTGTGAAGGAGTATCCACGCTCAGTCAGAATCTTCATGAGGTAGTCTGTCAAGTCCCTGCCGGCCAAATCGAGACGAAGGATGGCATGGGGAAGAGCGTAACCCTCGTAGATGGGAACAGTGTGACTAACACCGTCACCACTGTCCATAACAATTCCTGTCGTACGACCAGAGGCGTAGAGAGACAACACAGCCTGGATAGCTACATACATAGCTGGAGTATTGAAGGTCTCGAACATGATCTGTTGGGAAAATAAATTTTGAACTATTAGAAATGAATTAATAAGAGGCCATTTCAAGTTTTGTTTGCGATGCGAAATATTTTTTTTTAATATTTTTAATTCATTGGATTCAACGTCAGTAAAAATATTGAAAAAACCCACGGTGCGATTGGCACTACAAAACCAACTGTGCATGTTGCTCGATAACGTGTTTATGGTTTAGGTTATACGAGAAACTCCAAGGTCACCAGAAACAAGCGTCAAGTTAATTATTGTGTTTCTACGAAACTCTAGTGTGTGACCATTCAAATGAAAGCTGTTGAGCAGTACTTTCATGTGCAACTGTTTGTTTTTTCCATATCTTGAAAATGCAATTTGGGATTTTATTTAATTTTAAGCTTTGACGCTGCTGGGAGTGAAAGGGTTAATACACAGTTAAAGGGAAAACATTGAAATTATTTTGAAACAGAACCACGCTTTGCAGTCAGCTGATTTCAATTATTCACAATGCTAACAAAAGGTTCAGTCATTCGTGCATATGAATAAGTCAACCTTCCGAAGCATTCTGACCAATAAGCGCTTTTCTTTACCATATATGGTCATGAAGCAAGTCAGTTTTACTTGAAAGTTTGTAGACTTGTAAACTTAAATTTTCAAATTTTAGTCGATCAAATTTATATATAATATGTGGATCCCATCATACACTAGTGACAAACTACTGTCCGCTTTCGTTGTGTTATGAGAACATGTCATAAAATAATTTTCAACTCCAATCAATAAAAAATATGCAAATATGTCTTTAAGTAAACGAAGTACAATATTTCAGGCCATGCAAACGTACGCTTTTTGTTCTTGTATAAACTTGAATTGATTGAGCGAAACAAACTATCTCAATTTGACTGTAGAAAATATTTGTCCATATATAAACTTACATCTCGGAAATCTTGTTGAAACGGTTTTGTGGGAAAAAGTTGGTTGCAGATATTCGCGGCGAATTTAAATAAATATAGCAACAAACTTTTAAACTTATAATCGGTTATATCCATAATATCGCTCAAGTTCAAATTGAACACACAGAAAAGCTTTGGAGAAGCGGAGGACATTTTGCCATTCGAAGCATTTTATAAACGTCCACGCCCTTTAGAAGCTACAGCGGCACGGCAACATACGACCGTCCGTGGACGTACTCCAGATTTATCTACGCTTAAATTGATCAAAATAAAAACATTACCTGGGTCATCTTTTCTCTGTTAGCTTTTGGGTTGAGAGGAGCTTCTGTAAGAAGAACTGGGTGTTCCTCGGGCGCCACACGCAGCTCGTTGTAGAAGGTGTGATGCCAGATCTGAAATTAAGGAAATTCGTGATCAGTCTATGTGCCAACTCGATATTTATTGTAGAAAATTTAGCTTACCTTCTCCATGTCATCCCAGTTGGTCACAATGCCGTGTTCGATGGGATATTTCAGTGTCAGGATACCTCGCTTGCTCTGAGCTTCATCGCCGACGTACGAGTCTTTCTGACCCATACCAACCATCACACCCTGATGCCTTGGACGACCAACGATGGAGGGAAACACTGCACGAGGAGCATCGTCTCCAGCAAAACCGGCCTTGCACATACCGGAGCCATTATCCACAACCAAAGCAGCAACGTCGTCATCGGCCATTTTGGATGGTGTTTGAAATCTTAATTCAAATTTGAGCTGAACAACTTGCCTCCACGAGCAGTGTCGAAGTGTGTTCTTGTGGACCACTGTTTCCAAGGTTTATCCCGGCATATGCGCTTGAACGTGATTGGTTAAAAATGGCCACGCGAACAATGATGTAGTTTCCGGGTGACAAAACTCATGTTTATTTTAAAACTGTGTTTATGATTCAAAAGCCGGTTTACTTCCAATTCACCAAATTTGGCATTGGTTTAGGCTATTCCAGTTGATGGCGAATCGGTCATGAAGAGGGTGCAGACATTTTAGTGTGCCAAGAGCTGTTATTTTATAGTAAAGCTTTGAAAAGCACAGCCCGTTTAGCTGGCAAGAATAAAGCTAATAAAACTACGCATGGGTGAATCAAGGTTTGTTACTGAAATGACAGAATTTTCTCATTCGAGACGCACATAAGTTGTCTGCAATTGTCAGTAATGTTTGAATTCGTGTCAAGTCTTGTCAACCTTCGACACAGCTGAAAATCGAAGGTATTACAATACAGTTGCTATCAACTGCACTGATACCGGCCTACTTTGTTGGAAGTGCTAGATATAGAATTAGAAACAGAGTCAGTGTGTGTTTATTTGCTTTTCCGCACTACTCGGTTAGCGAGAACTTGATTTGCATTTATTGTTAACTAATGGAGCGTTTTCATTATTCGAAGGCCGCGGAAAACCCAGCCATTTTGTTTTTTCTCTTTTAGGTGCATTAGGAAATAGTTGAACACTTTATTCTAAGTCTATAGTAGATTTGAAAGACCTTAAAAGGCTTGTAACACCAGTGCTGGTTTAGATGTTGGAATCTGAAATATGTTATGGGATTGCCAGATTGGCTTTTCCACTTGAGAGAGAAACTTTCCAACGAGTTTTAGAAAGATAAGTAATAAGTAAAGCATATAAATGGTCAAAATATACAACTATTGAAAACAGGAAATTATAGGATTATTTTTCTGTCCTTCGAAACCTTTGTTCGTGCTATTCGTAATTTGAATTTTTGTAGTACATTGTTCCCATTGTGCATTTGACGTCATTTCCATTTTTTGTAAGTGATTCATCAAATGGCCTGCAATACAAATTTATAAATGTTGTAACACCAAAATAATTACAATTCATAACTTTTTTTGGCAAACTTTGGTGTGGAAAAAAATATTTCTGATAGAAGAGCTTTATTTAGCCTATTTACGAGTGTTACAGGGTCTTACAGTCAGCGCAGAATAAGGGATAATAAAGCATCATCTTCTAATTTTAAGATTTGTGCCCGGAGGGGGGTACTTCCTGAAATTTTTGGTGGGGGTGTGCGGCCTGCTTCTTGAAACCCTTACCCTATTTCAGACCAAAATATGTGATTTTTCCATACCCTATTTCAGACCTATAAAATTAGTACACGTGTCTAATACATGACTTCAGCTACCCAGGAATGGGTTCCATTTACGCAAACATTTGAAAAGGGCTTCAAATTCCCCGGGGGAAAATAATAGTTTTGTCTGAAAAGCCAAACCAAATTCCAGACCAGAGTGCACAAAACATACCCTATTTCAGACCAAAATGGTCAAAATCTATACCCTATTTCAGACCAAAACGGCTCAAAAACCATACCCTTTGGGCGGCACATACCTATATAGCTTATATGAGGGAGTACCCCCCCCCCCCACCCCGGGGGATTTGTGTGTTGTGTTCGCTATTATAAGTTGTTTAGTAATATCCTTTGATGAGATTTTAGGCGGAAACCAAAGCTTAAGATATAATGTAGTATTGAACAGTAAGCTTACCATTACCCCGATTATAATCCGGGAATTTTTGGCGCGCTTTTAATTTTCAGCGTGCGTACCAATCTTGACCCCAGAGCTCCCGGTACCCTTATCAGCGGCGGAATGGGAAGGATTGTTGGACTTCCGGTTTTGCTGCGCATGTCATGGTGGAACGCTATATTTTCCCGTTCCGCTGGATAAAGGTAACGAGGGCTCTGGGAACGACTGCGTACGTATATGCGATATTTTTCCCCTGTGCAGTTACTGGTAGCTGATTATTTTTCTTGTTTTTCCGTTTGTTAGTTAATTTGTTTCATTGATTGTAGGGGGGGGGGGGGGGGGGGGGCGTTTGTCACATTTGAACCTAGTTGCCGGAGGCGGGGGGCAGGAATAAAGATGGTGGGAAGCGGGAGTAAAATGTATGGGAAGTTCAGACCACCCCCCTCCTCTGCCCCCCCCCCCCCCCCCCCACTAGTAACCTTAGAATGCCGGGGGCAGGAATAAAGAGGGTGGGAAGCGGGATACCCATGGTGGCGGGAACCGGGAACCTCCCTCCCCCCCCCCCCAACCCACCCACCTCCCCACTAGTGAGCTTAACATGCCGTTTTCGTCATGTTATTATCGATCAAGTTGCTGTTCGCCCTTTCCTCAGCTCTTGACCATGATGAAATTCCTACAGGTAACTGCAATCTGCGTCTCAAGTAGTTGAGACACTTTGCTACAGATCAGAATACAGGCATCCATGTTTGCATCTCCCCTCCCCCTCAAGTTGTTCATATCGATATTCAAGGAGGGAGGGGGAAATAAAGTGTCCGAACAATTGGATTGTGGGTAAAAATTTCAATTTCGTCTTGGTAACCGCTGTTACTTCTGCAGGCGTTAACAGCAAATTTAATTATGTCATGCTCTTATTTCGAAAATTAGTTGAAAACTGTGAGTCAAAATTCAACACACTGATTTTAATATTCAAACTTTTATATCATCAGGCGGATCCAGACCATTTCCAACTTTTTTAAATCGGTCAGATTTATTATTTTACAGATAACGTAAAAGGGTTAACTCCTGAGTTGTAGCTGGATGTCCATGCGGCAGTCAAAAGTTATGTGATCCAACAAACTCGATTGTTAGTCTCGAGAACGCAAGAACTGATGTTGTTTTATACAATCAAATCTCAAAAGTTTTCTGGAGGGCCATAGACACGAACTCTCTTGCGCACAGTTGAAAAACGGTCATATTTTGCCCTGGAATCGCGTCTGATCGTGCAGTACAATACGTTAAGTGCACAGAAAAGTGGCTAATTGAATTCCATTGTTTTAATTACTTTACACGGCAGTCTTGAAAAAGGTGTCGAGCTCAAACAAAGTTAAAAATACAGAATGCAAATATTCAATTCAAATTTAAGTGAAAACTGAATGGCGTTACTTAGAAGCATTTGCGATGGACAATGGAAGCACCAGATTCATCGTATTCACTCTTGGAAATCCACATCTGTGGAAGCTGGCAGCGAGGCCAAGATTGATCCTCCGATCCATACAGAGTATTTACGCTCAGGTGGAGCAATGATCTTGATCTTCATTGTGGCTGGAGCCAGAGCAATGATTTCTTTCTGCATTCTGTCAGCGATTCCTGGGAACATGGTGGAGCCACCAGACAACACTGTGTTGGCGTACAAGTCCTTACGGATGTCCACATCGCAGTTCATGATTGAATAGTATGTGTACACGTGGATGCCGGGGAATTCCTTACCAAGGAAGGAAGGTTGGAACATGGCCTCGGGACATCTAAAGCGCTCGTTACCAATGGTGATGACCTGACCGTCAGGAAGCTCGTAGCTCTTCTCCAGGCTGGAGCTGGAGGCAGCGGTACTCATTTCTTGTTCGAAGTCAAGGGCAACATAGCACAGCTTCTCTTTGATGTCACGCACGATCTCGCGCTCGGCATTGGTGGTGAAGGAGTAGCCACGCTCAGTCAGAATCTTCATGAGGTAGTCTGTCAAGTCCCTGCCGGCCACTGGATCGAGACGAAACATGGCATGGGGAAGAGAATAACCCGCGTAGATTGGATCTGTGTGTAATACACCGTGACCACTGTCCATAACAATTCCTGTCCGTACGACCAGATGCGTAGAGAGACAACACAGCCTGGATAGCTATATACATAGCAGGAAAGTTAAAGGTTTCAAACATGATCTGTAATAAAAAATAAATAAAAAAACAAAACAACCTCAAGATCACTCCCTTAAAACTTAAAACACCTCGTGATTGGTAAATATGCAGAGGAGGGCCTGGATAGTGCAGTGAGGGTGATGTTGACTTTTTGGGTATTTTTGTTTTGTTTTGCTCAGATTTGCCTGATTTGATTCTACCAATCTCGTACCCAGAGTCCACGGTCTCCTCGGTAAGCGGTTGATCGTCGCCGGTCACTTCCGCTCCCATTCTTTGTTAAACGAACAGCCAATCAAAAAATTAGATATTTATTCCATTCCTCCAGAGTCTAACCTGGCGGTATAACCCCTGGCGGTAGGTACTTGGTGTATGGGGACATATAATGTACCGACGCATATTGTACCTAATACTTGCTTGGTGAACTATTTACTTCCTTAGTCTACTTTACTTTGCTTGGATTACTTTACTTTTACTTACTTGACTTACTCGGCGTACTTAATTACTTGCTTGGATTACTTTACTTGCTTGGTCTACTTTAACTTGCTTGGATTACGTTACTTCGTTGCTTGGTTTACTTTACATGCTTGGTACACTACATGCTTTGATGTACTTTACTTGCTTGGCTTACTTTACATGCTTACTTGCTTGGGTCTACTTTACTTGCTTGGCTTACTTTACATGCTTTGATGTACTTTACTTGCTTGGATTACTTTACATGCTTTGATGTACTTTACTCGCTTGGCTTACTTTACATGCTTTGATGTACTTTACTTGCTTGGCTTACTTTACATGCTTTGATGTACTTTACTTGCTTGGCTTACTTTACATGCTTTGATGTACTTTACTTGCTTGGATTACTTTACATGCTTTGATGTACTTTACCTGCTTGGCTTACTTTACATGCTATGATGTACTTTACTTGCTTGGCTTACTTTACATGCTTTGATGTACTTTACTTGCTTGGCTTACTTTACATGCTTTGATGTACTTTACTTGCTTGGCTTACTTTACATGCTTTGATGTACTTTACTTGCGTGGCTTACTTTACATGCTTTGATGTACTTTACTTGCTTGGATTACTTTACATGCTTTGATGTACTTTACTCGCTTGGCTTACTTTACATGCTTACTTGCTTGGTCTACTTTACTTGCTTGGCTTACTATACATGCTTTGATGTACTTTACTTGCTTGGCTTACTTTACATGCTTTGATGTACTTTACTTGCTTGGATTACTTTACATGGCTTTGATGTACTTTACCTGCTTGGCTTACTTTACATGCTATGATGTACTTTACTTGCTTGGCTTACTTTACATGCTTTGATGTACTTTACTTGCTTGATGTACTTTACTTGCTTTGATGTTCTTTACTTGCTTGGTGTACTTTACTTGCTTGGTGTACTTTACTTGCTTGGTGTACTTTACTTGCTTGTTGTACTTTACTTGCTTGGTGTACTTTACTTGCTTGGTGTACTTTACTTGCTTGGTGTACTTTACTTGCTCGGTGTACTTTACTTGCTTGGTGTACTTTACTTGCTTGGTGTACTTTACTTGCTTGGTGTACTTTACTTGCTTGGTGTACTTTACTTGCTTGTGTACTTTACTTGCTTGATGTTCTTTACTTGCTTGGTGTACTTTACTTGCTTGGTGTACTTTACTTGCTTGATGTACTTTACTTGCTTGATGTACTTATTTGCTTGATATACTTTACTTGCTTGGTGTACTTTACTTGCTTGATGTTCTTTACTTGCTCGGTGTACTTACTTGCTTGGTGTACTTTACTTGCTTGGTGTACTTTACTTGACTGATGTACTTTACTGGCTTGATATACTTTACTTGCT